>JARHVA010000192.1:3302500-3902500 GCA_037957365.1 Torreya grandis | reverse complement strand
TGGAATCTGTAGGTCCTTATCTATGGACTCTTCAGGTCCATTTCTACAGACTCTGTAGGTTTGAAGTCTGAGAAGCAAGAGAGTTTTTAGATAGTCCTAGAAAGGAAGAATTGCTCCAGATATAACTACACCAAAGAAATATTCACTTCTTATTTTAAAGGATTCAATTTTGATATACTTTTTACATATTTGGATCGTAAAAATATTATAGGGATACTATAGCTATTCCATGATGATAGTTGGATGTTATAGGATTATACTCAATCTAAATATCCTATATTTGGGACAAAAAAATTGACTACTAGTTCTATTTTTCTACATACTATCTTTAGTCCAATGTATTAGCATAAATATTTAAGTCTTTCATCTTAAGATGAGAATAATAAATACAGCCACACTTTGAGTTTTAGACATATTATGAATGTTCTATCTTTCATAATTTAATGCAATATTATTCTATCTTTTAGTATTGAGTAGACTTCATTCCTTACTCTAAGAAGATCAAGGGCCCACTCTCCTTGGAACTAGGAATTTTTGCATGATATTTATATTTAAGTTGACTTAATTATTCATTAATAGATAATCATAATATCATAAATATTCATATGTATTAGTAATTCATAATAATTAAATTCAAGATTCACATTTTAATAGTTATATCATTTTTAAAAATAAGTGTGACTTAGTCTTAGTGTTTCTTTTGATTTACTACAAAAGAGTGAGTAAGCTTAGAATTATCTTTCCAGCTAAGTCTTTACATTTCATGAAAGTATGAATTAGATTTATATTTAAATTTCCAAGTAAGTGTGAAGTAGATTAAGTGTGCTTTGTTCCAAGCAAAGGATTTAATTAGTTAGTGTAATGGTTAATCTTTTCTTTTATCAAGTGTAAAATAAATAATTTAAAATCATTTCTTTCGTTATCAAGCATTAGAATAGAGTCACCAAACACCCCCCAAAATACCAACCTATAGATCTACCATCATAAGCTTTATTATATATAGCTTTAGACACCAGCCTTGGTTTGATAGACATTAATCTAAAGGATTGATTAAATGAAGAGTTAAATGACACTCATCAACTTACAAGATTGATAGTAACATATTCTCTTTTATGGACATTAAGACATATAAAGATAGTAAATTTAGCTTATCATCCATGAGGAATGGGATTGGGTGTGAAGATTAGGATAGAAATGATAACATAGAAAGGAGGTAGGTAGAGATAGGTTATGGGCTAGGTATGTGATAAACATAGGAGACCTATGAGGTATCCTATATAGTTAGAGGATGCAAAGATCATAGAGAAGACCTAAGTGACTTGAGAGAGGACAAATTGATGATACATATAAAAGAGGATGTAGTAGGAGGGGAGACTAATTTAGTGGTCATTGATAGTGATGGAGAGGGTGATGTAGGGGATACAAAGATGAGACCTGTGACAAAGGTACAAACATAGGAAGAGATAAAGGTGGGACATCAGGGCCAGTAAGATCACTAGAAGATTAGATGTTTTTGGATAGATTGCATGATGAGATTAGGGATCATGATATCAAGATAATAGGTTTATAGGAAGATATCAATAGATTATAGGGAGATATTGATGGATAGGATAGACAGCTAAGTTTGAGATTAGTATAGATAATACAACTATAGGGAGAGGTCAAAGAACTCCAGGATGAGGTGGATAGAATACATGGAGAGGGGTTTGTTTCATTATTAGGGTTATAGACATAGGATTTAACCACATAAAATCTTGATGATACAAGTTTGACTTAAGGATATAAGAGAAAGAGGCACTTTACAGATTGAGTTGGTTGAGGAGAGAGAGTATTGATAACACTAAGATAGTTAGAAACCTTAGACAAGGTCATGAGATATATAGATCAAGAAACATACTCCATGATATTATATGAGAAGTAAATACCTTGGGGAAAGTGAGAACTTTCATTTATGGAGTACTTTACTAGGAGGTCTATGTCAGGGGGATTAATGCAACTAGTGGAGTTTGAGAGGTTGGTAGGACATGAATCAAAGTATGTCATGGGTTATCTTAGGATTACACCATGATAACATGATCATAATCACATTATTTTACATACACATAATGATCTTGAATTAAAAAATAAGAAATAAACCCATTGGAAGTAAGTGAAACAATGTAAACATTACAAATAAAAACTAAAAATAAAAAGTCCACAAATAAAAAGATAAGTAAAAACATCAATTATGTAAAGTTAAGTAAATGAAAAGACACATAAAATCAATCAAATTATTACCAAACAAATGACAAATCAAAAACAAAATAAAATAACACCAAAATGAAACAAATGACCCTACTAACATCCTTAGTATAGGATTAAAAAATTTGGTATCAAATAACCATTAAGACATTCAACTATTGATAAGGAAGCCTTAAGATAACCAAAAATTGAAATCATGTTTTTAGGGTAATGAGATGATGGGGGTGATGGTTGTTGAGTTGTTCTTAATACCCCATGTATCTAAGTTATTCCTACACAATCTTTTAAGGATAAAGTCTATGTGGGGATATTAGGCTAGATGTAGTTCTCAAAATATGATAATTTATGAGATAATGGGTTATTTAATGAATTGACTTATGTAGATGAATAGATGAATTATTTCCCTCCCAATAAAATGAGCAAGTGAATGATGATGTTATTTGGAAAATATAGATAGTTTGGTATATGTGTATGGGTAAAGTGTTTGTGTGTGGTTGGATAGTTTAGTCAAAGTGTGAATGGATACAAATGCGATAGTAATGGTCACATATATGACACCACTCTAAAAATGATCAAGTAAAAAATCACACAAGTATAAGGGTCAAGCATAGCATGGGTGGATGGTGAGACAAATGATGATGTGATTATTTTACAAGTGACAATTTCTATGAGATTCCAAAAAGTAACTAGGTTGGATATATATAATGGATTATTCATGTTGATAAAAATCTATTTTTAACCATGGTATTTTCCCAAAGCACTAGTAGATTGGTTTTCACTTTTGGATGTACTATTTTTCTCTTTTTTTATTTTTTGACACTTAAGGCATATAGAATAACATTAAAAAAATTAAGGCATGAAATATTTTAAGGTTCATGATGTTCATAGGATCATAAAGCTCCTATTTATCTTTAGTATACAATTTTTAAGATCCAAATCTTTACTTGGAAATGATGACATATGGGCCCAACTAATTTGGTTCAAATTATATTTACTTCTCCCTTTATACACTAGTATTTTTTTGGTTTTCCTTGATAGAAATCTCCAATTTAAAATTATTTATATTTTATCTATTTATTATAACTATGATGGAGGTGATTTTGGTAGTCTTATAGGTTGTTTAAAGCATGGAGGCATTTCTCATCTAGAAGATCAAGTTCACTAAGGCATGAAATGTAGTAATATTCATCATCGATAATTTTTTGTAAGGATATGCATAAATAAGTAATTTTGACTTCAATAAATAAGATAGATTAATTATCACAAACAATTGAATAAGGGGTCTCCCATATGGGTGTGTGGATATTAGTGTGGTATGCCCATAGGGTGGGATAAAGCTACATATGCCAGTCAAAACCACTACATTGACAACTCATTTAATAATTTCAAAGATGCTTTTATTCATCACCTCTTAGATCAAGACAAAACACAATTTGAGTTAGTATGGGATTAATTTATCATCAAAATATTAGAATTCATTGATTACTTGATTTATGATGAGTTTGGAATCACCAAAGATAAGAAGATTTTAGATACCCCTTTATATTACAAGTTTAAGACTAGCTAAAAGGGCTTCATATTCTGATATGTTGTTTGTATAAGGCAATTCAATAAGAAATGCCTTTCGAATTACATCCCCATCAAGAGTAACTAGTAAAATACCTTATCCTAAACCATGATTTGTGAAAGATCCATCAAAATACAACTTCCAGACTAGGGTTTCATTAATTGACATTATTACTTCATCTAGGATATATAATAACAGGTGTATGGTCTTATAGAGGATCCTCTACTAGTGACTATTATAATACTTTTCCATTGATTTATTTTTGATTTAAATACTCAAGATCAAACCCACTAATAAAAATTACCTACTTATCCATTCAACTTGTTAAATCTATTTTGGATAAGATATATTTAAGAGGGTCAATTTTTTCAATGATTATAAACTTGATTACTAAGCATGTAATGGCAAAGGTTTTGGGAATTAAAAAATGAGAGAAATTCTTTTTAAATTAGGTAGAAATTAAGATCATATGAAATCAAATTTATACTTAGGTAATACATTGCCCATTCTGATCCACTATCATCATGCTATGTCAACAATGCCCCTAATGAATACTATGTAGCTAATATGTACGAAAGGAAAAACTTTCTTAAAGTAGGTGGCATTAAAACTAGTGGATTAGAAATATATTTTTAAATCCATTATTACAATATTCATTCAAAGTGAATGGAGTGTATTTCTTAAGTAAGAATGTGAATGGATGAAGAATGTCTTCAGGTTGATATATGAATAATCATATTTCTTGAATTTTTCCTTGTAAACTACAAAGTTATTTGAGAGTTTTGGGTGGGGGTATATTCATGATAGATAGAACATTATAAGGGTAAAATTTTATGTCATAACATGAAATAATAAATCCCAACAACTTACCTGATGTTTCCCCAAAAGCACATTTTTTTGGGTTCAAATAAAGATTGTATTTTTTCATTTAATAAAGAATTATAAGAAGCACTTGAGGATGTTTTGATATATATTTGGATTTGTTAATAATTTCATCAACATAATACTCCATGATATTATGAATCATGTTACAAAATGATAATTATCATTGCTTTATGATATATGGCTGCAACATTATTGAGACCAAAGGGAATTACTTGATAGAAAAAGCTGCCCCAAGGTGTTGTGAATGCTATCTTATGTTGGTAATTAAGAGATATTTTTATTTGGTTATAACTCAAGAAACCATCCATTAAATAAAAAAATTCATGACTAGTGGTAGAGTCCACAATCATGTATATGTTTGGCAAGGGAAAGCCAACTTTGGGACATGCCTTATTGATATCCCTAAAGTCTATACAAACCTTGATTCATGTTGGTTTATTTGATATAGATAAAATATTATATATCCAATTTGATTAGTCTATAGGATGTATAAATCAAACCTCTAATTAATTTTTTAGTTCTTCCTTCACTAAGAGTGAAACTTTGGGATGTATCTTTCTTAGTTTTTGATTTATAAGTTTTGAATCTAGATGAACCATAAGATGATGTACCACAAGTGAAGGATCAAACACAGACATGTTTTCATAAGACCATTCAAACATGTTAGATATAATTTTAAGAAAAAGGATGAATGTTTCATGTTCTTCTTGAATTAGATATGTGACAAGCTTGACTATTTTTGGATCTTATTCTATCCCAATATTGACCATAATGGTGTCTTAAACTAGGAGAGTTAATTCTTCTTGATATTTTGAGGGTGGTGGTGGAATGTTAATTTATTCATCAAGGTCTTCTTGATGTGATTTTTTTTGGTACTTATGTGATTCTATGATAATAGTTCCCCAAAATATGAAAAATCATCTAACTATATTGAAAATTCCTTATTATGATTATCTACCAAAATATGGTCTCTTACACTCAAGAATTCATATATTACTTCATCATTTTGAAAATGATCGAGTGTAGGTGTTGTTTATTGCCACTAGATTATATCTAGATATGTGAGGTTAAGTGTCAAAATGACATTTTCATGTACTAGGTTAGTTAGAGATAGGTCTTCAAAGTGACTATAGATGAAACTCAGTTCAGTGTCTGAAGAGGCTACCTCAGACTCACTAAAAGAGTCACTTTGAAAAAGTGTGGTTCTTACATTAAGTGGGCTAAAACCTATACCATGTTAAGATTCCTTGGATTTTAATGTGATAGGTTCTATTGTTATTTCATCATAATAAAGCCATGAATCATTCAAATCTTCTATTTTTCATCAGAAAGAAGACCACCTTTTACAAATGATATTTTTTTCCAAATTTACAAACCACTTGAGTTTTCTTATGAGAATAGGGCCTACTATGATTATTGAGAGACATGTGAATTATGATTGCATTAATAGCATCTTGGATTTCATACTCACCCATGCCTTTATCAATAATTTTGAACTGGGATGGAAGAGATGGCATGTCTTTAGAAGTGGATGGATGATTAGATGCTTAGCTCATAGATGGCATATCTATGGTAGTGGATTTGGATGGCATATTCAACCAACCACAAAGGGGAGGTTATTGAAATAAAGTATCAATATGAATGTAATTTTTGAGCTTAGGTAGTTTCTCAAAATGAGTAAATGTGTCTTTGGTAATGGGGAGATGATTTGATTTTTGGTAATATCCTTCCAATAATTTTTAGCATTGAAAGGGTTGATGATCACTTGGGATAGTTAATTACATGACATAATCATAAAATTTAAAGAATTGGTGTAAAGTGGATGGTATGGTGTTCATTAAATGATCCCATGTATGTCCAAGAAGCAAATTGTAAGGAAAATCTAGGTCAAGTACATTGACTAGTGTTTCTTGAATGATAGGCCCCATCATCAAAGGAAGGTATATGGTACCCATAAACTAACACTCATTATTTTCATATGATTTAATTATAATTATATTTTATTATAATTATGTTTTAAGGTACCCTAAGTGTTTAATTAGTCTTAATGTACATGAGCTTAAAGCTGAGACATTATCTATAAACACCCTTTTTAATTTATGTCTAGAGATTATGACTTATTTATAAAGGTATATTATGGATAGATCCCATAGGAGATAAATCAAAATGATCAAATTTAACCTAATTTTTACTAGATAAATTTCCAACTAACACCTAAAAACTAGATGGATTTTTGTCTTGCGAGACTCTTGACTCTTCAAGGACTTTATACATGATATATTATATACATGGGAGGAGTTTTTGAGAAGCTCTAAAATGAATAGATAAGTTGGTGTACTATCAATATGATTTATAACATTATAATTATTCTCTACATTAGATAAGTAATCACTAGGGATGGAAATTTTTGCACAACTTGTGGTAACATCACAATATTAGGCTTGTAAAGTAATGATAGAGGCATGATTGTCATTTAATAAACATAATTTACTATGAAGTCATAAGAGTGATTGGCTTGATTGAAATTAATTTCTTGGGATAGATATTGTTTTTTTTACCTTGTCCTTGCTCATGTTTTGGGAAGGGGTATTTATATATTCTCAAATTTTGGTTATTAGAAATGGTTGACAACTACTTTAGATATATATGCCCCCATTATCTATGAGATCTTGGACATAGTGTTTGATCCTCATACACATATTGGTTGAGTGTCCATTAATCCTATGATAATCACAATATTCATCTTCTTTATACCTGTTAGGTTTATGAACATTGTCTTTAGATTGTTTGGTTTAGCCAAATAATCATTTATGCATGGGCCAAATTTTGAAGCATTGATTCATAAGATTTTCCCAATTGGGTGAACTTGCTTTTATAGTTTTCTTGTATTTATTGTCCACTAGGGATGGTAATTTTATTTATGTGTTATGTGTTGAATTGTTATTATTTAGGTGGGTTTTCTTATATGCTTGACATTAGTTACACCATCACTCACAACATTCTTGTTCTTGGAAAAAAACATAGGCTTGTCAGTTTGGGTTGAGGAATTGTTGTTAGGTTTGAATATTATGATAAAACCTATAGTAATTAAATTTATTTGAATTTTAACTCCATTTTCAATTATTTAGTCAAAGGAATTTGGACAAAGAAGTAATAGGGGATGACCCAATTTTGAGTTAAGATTGTTTTCATAAAAATATTAATAATATATGTTTCAAGAAAATACCATGAAAAATGGCTTGCCAATGGCTTCCATTTTTGTAATAAAGAGGCAAATGTTTCACCATTACATTATTTAGTGTTATGAAAGTTGAGTGTAGTCAATTCCTTTTCAAGATTGTATGAAAAATGATGAACACGATTTTCACATAGATATTCAAAGGTGAAGACTAATACTTTGGGAAGGTGTCAGAACCATTATAAGGCTTAACCCCTTAGACTTCATGGAAAGAGTCTACATATGTACTCATTACTATATAAACATTGACACATTCCATATATAAGTATTTAAGGTGCTCCCTCAGAGCTCCCTTACCTTTGTACTTGTCAAACTTGGGAAGTTAAAAATGTTTTGGGAGAGGTATTTTCATGATAATTAAATAATATGGGTAAGAACAAATTTCCTTGAACTTATATTATTTTTCCATGAAAAATCACCATCTTTCAAGCCTTGGACTTTGTCCTTCATGTTTTTCCACTTTTAAATGTAGTGTGGTAATAATTGATTATCTTGACTTGAAGAGGTAAATAAGTTAGAAGTTTGACCCATGAACAGGTTTGTGTTAGTATTAGGTTATGAAAATAGATGTTGGTTAAGGGGTGGATTTTTAAAAAAATGATTAGGAAAATCATTAAAGATTGGTTTAGTGTAAAAATTAGGGTTTGTTGAGTTTGGATTAGTGTTAAAACTTTAATTTTTTGGGTGATGATGGATGTTTGAGTTAGGATTTATTTAGTTTGGTTGAGTGTTAAAGATTAGATTAGTTTGGTTTCAATTAGGGTTGAAGTTAGAATTTGTGAATATAATAAAAATAAGATTGATTGGATATAGTGGATTTGGGTTAGCTTAGTTCAAGTTTTCATTTAGATAGGGATGTGAACTAATTATTTGGTTTGAATGTATTTTAGGTTTTAATGGTTAATTGGAAATATATTTAGTGTTAAAAGGGTTGGTGCTACTTTGGGTCTGATTTGAACATAAGGAATTAAATAAACAAAATAACTTGGATTTGAGAATTGATTTGGTACACTTTTTAAGGTAAAATTATGATTTGGATTGATACATATAGCTAAATTTGTATTCAAGTTTAGATTTGAAATTAATTGGTTGATGGGTGAACTAGAATAAGTATTCAAGCTCATATTCTAATTTGGATTGAATTTGTTGATTGGAGAACCATGGGGTTAATATTTGAGCTGATTGGATAAATTTAATGAGAATTCAATCACAAATTGGTTTGATTATAGATTGGTAAACATGAATGAATTTTCAAGTGTAGATTGGTTGGATTTATGATTGGTAAACTTGAATGACTATTAAATCTTGGATTGGTTAGTTTATGATTGGTAAACTTGAATGAATAATTAATTTAGGATTGGGTTGGTTGATGTTTGATAAGTTTTAGTGACTATTCAAGTTTAGATTGGATTGGTTGATGATCAAAAAACTTGAATGAGTATTCAATTTTGTGTTGGGTTAGTTAAAAAAAGAGGGTAAATTTGTATTCACAATCAAATTTGGATTGGGGTTGGAATTTGGGTCAACCAAAGGATTATTTGTTTAATTTGATTGTATATTTACAATATATTCATTTATATGATAATTATGGGTTTCCATAGAAAACCCATGAATTTAATGGCATTATTCTTCATTAAGGATGGATTTCCCTTTATCTTAATAGACTTGGGGATTATAATTGGAGGAGCCCATGAGATAATTACTAGCCTCTAAATATCCTTGGGATATGGATTGGTCTTGAATGGGTGATAAAGACTCTTTCTTAGAAATTAAATATTTTATATTTCAGACATCAAAATTGTGTGTAAATTTAGCCCCCAAGCTCAAATCTTGAAGTAAAACTTCATTATTGTTTGTCATGATGTATTGGTTAAATGAAGGAGGAAAATTGCCTTGGGACAATCTTAATCTTGGTATGATCCTCCCTTTTATTATTCATGGTCATGGATTTCATGTATTTCAATATGATGACTTTGGTTTTATTGGCTTTCGAATTGGAAGGGGTCATTGACAAAGGCTCATACCTTATCCTAGGATTATTCAGCATAGCCATGTGACTTGTAATGGGTGACATTGCTAAGGAAAAGACTTGACTTAAGAAAATAAAAAAAAGACTAGACACTAGAATCTAAAAGACTAAAGTGACTAAATGTTTTATTGACAACAAGATTTTTTTGAGTTTTGGAATGGAATTTTTGATTTTGATTTTAATTTTTTTTTAGATTATGACTTGTTTCAATACTCAAAAGTAATTTCTTTTCACTCAATTATTTTTAGAACGTGGTAAAACGTAAGGGAATAAATAAATAATATATATTATAAACACACATGTAATTTCATAAAAAGATAGAATATAGGTAAAGGGACTTGAATAACTTATAGGATTTTCTAGGAATATGGTCTATTCTTGTTCACAACCTTAGAGAAATTTAAATAAAAATAACTCAAACAATCAATCACAATGAAAATTAATCTACACAAATGATTTTCAAAATCCCCTATCCCTATTTATAGTCTACCCAATTATTCAAATATTTCCCCCGCCATCCAACTATTTTAAAAAAATCCCTTATTTTGATCCAATTTATCAAGCTAACCATTAATCAATGTGATAAAACATTTATCATTGTTTGAAATTATCAATCTTGTAAAATTTTATCAAAACATTGGAAAATCTATATTCTGCATTTTCTAACCCATAACTTACCATCATTAGGATATATCATTCCCACATCTACTCATGTGACCCCTAAGTCTTGAACACCATCCAAAAATGTAGTTATTAAATGCAAAATATTATTTTTCCAATATATTATATAGTTTTTAACAACTAGGGGTAGATACTTTTACATATTTTCATCTTGCAAGTATTATATCAATTTTAGTGCTTTAATTTATTCACAACTTTCACTATAACCACTTCATCATTTCCTTTAATAATTTTGAGAGTTCATTGTTGGAGATTTTTCAATGATGTCATGTTGATGTAATGGATGTGTCTTGGCAAGTGGATGAAGTGATTTGATAGCCAAAGTGATAATGACAAAGTGTGTAATGTGCTTGTCCTAGTGTGCTTAAATTTGGATTGGTTAATTTTCAAATTTGACATGATTAGAGATGTTCAAGGATGAGTTTGAAGTATTAAGGATGTGAAAGGGTCCTATCAGTGGTCAAGGATGATTAGATAGCTTATGTGCATGAGTGGAATTCACTCAGTTCATCATTATTCTCATATAAACTTTTTGGGTCCAATGGTAGAAAATCTAAGTAGGCAATTTGATGACATCACCATTGACACATGTGGATAAGTCAAGGGGAGTTGGTCATATGGTTGTGATAAAATTAGTCCCCAATTGATTTTTGATAAATTTAATATCATGCACCAAATCATGTCAAAATATATGCTAGTGTAAATTTTTGCTCCCAAGCATTTTGACAATGGTTTCCCATACTTAGCCAAATTTGCATGAGGCAAGAAAGAGACAAGTAAGCATTGTGATGGTGAAATATATAAAACATGTAGACATTTCAAGAGAAGGTGATCATATGGGTTAGTTTATTTTTGTGCCTAGTTTATTTGTGCTAACTTTCAAGTCAAACATTGAAGCATGATAAAAGATATGCAAGTGCAAAGTTGGCTTCCCAGACAATTTACAATGTTTTCTAGACTGTCACAAACTATCATGCAGACATGGATGAACCAATAAGTTTGTGAATTTATTTTATTTATGTGTAAGGTAAATATTGGTCAAAGGATATAATGGATATGTTTTCTATAATGTTAAGAATCTACCCTGAAAATTTGGGGTCTTGAAGTATTTGTTGACCATTTTTTGCCCAATAGGCCAAAAATCGGTCCCCTTATTTCCCTACTATTCTGAGCCAATTCATTTTTTGATTTTTCACAAGTATGGAATTTTCTACAGACTCTACAGGTTTTCTATGGACTCTGCAGGTCCATTTCTATGGACTTTACAGGTTTTCTATGGACTTTGCAAGTCCATTTCTACGGACTCTGCAGAGATGGATTTTCTACAAACTCGGTAGGAAGAGGCAAATTTGACACTTAGGTGAAAAATTGACCTTTTCAAGAGCCCTTGCAGAGGGTAGGGAACACTTTCAAAGAGGCCAAATCAAGAGAAAGCCACAAAGGTAAGTTCTTTTAGAATTTGTCTAAGGAAAAGGAAATGCCCTTCAAAAGGGTCATTTCCATTTTCTCGAAGGGCACCTTTTTCAAAGGCAGTCAAGAGAAAAGACAAGGAAGAAATCCTTCAGACTTTTATCCAAAGGAATTCATTTAGACAAAAATTTCGAAGGAATTCAGAAGAGCAACAAAGTTGAAGGAAAAAAGCAAGAAAAAAGACTAAGGTATAAAATTAATTCTTTTAGACTTTTATCCGAAGGAATTCCTTTGGAAAAAAAGTCAAAAAAAAATTGGGAAGCTGTGGGAGAAAAGAAAGAAAGATAAAAGAGAATTTTTGAAGGAAAGCAAAGTGGTCGAAACAATTCTTGTAGACTTTTTGTCTATGAAAAAAAAGTCTGTAGAAAAAGTTCATGGGAAAATTGGCCGCGGGAAAGTCTATGAAAGAATGAGCAAGAAAATTCTTGTATACTATTATCCATGGGAAAATGTCCATAGAGAAAAGCTAAAAAGACCAAGGAAGCCGAAGGACCCTGAAGGGTAGGTGCCCTTGCGGGGGACTCTCAACCAAAATGAAGGACACTTTTTCCAAATGCCAAAGGCTCACCTTCCCTTTGAGAGGATGTAAAACAAGAAATATAAATGAAAGGAAGCAATAGGAAGCCGAAGAAAAAGGAAAATGTCAAGTAAATTGTCAAAGGATGGTGACGTCTCTAAAGCCATAAATTTTAGAGAAGAAGACTAGCTGTTGGAAATTCAAATGTAGTGATGATTACACGAACATTAATTTTAAGGCTCGTGAAATAGCCATTGATTTTGAAAAGAACAAGAGCCCAAGGAACTCAGAGAGCCACCAAAAGATAGCCCCAAGGGCTGAAGGAGCCAGAAAGAGACAAAACTAGGATGAGACAAGGTAAGGAAAAGACAAAGCAGTCCAAGTGGTGAGGAGAGGTGAGTTATTTCCAGGTGGTCATCAAATGGTGCAAATAGTAAGTGGCGTGACTTGTTTTCTCTAGTTTGCATTTATAAGCAGACAAGCTGCATAAATGCCTTGAAGGAAGTAGTATATTTGTAGAAAAGAGGTATGGCCCATGCTTTCACATTAATGTTGGAATGCCAAAGTCAAAGCAAGAGCTGAAAATCAAATGGATTCCTCTTCCCAAGTCTTGAAACGCACATGGGCCAGCTTGTCAAGAGTGCCAAAGTATTTTCAAAAGGATCACCAATTTCTCTTCTCTTTCTATATATTGTAAAAATTCTCATTTGAGAAAGGATCCATTCTCTTAGCCTGTAAGGCAAAGCTCTGCCCAAAAATCTCTGGGTTTGTAAAGCAGGACTCTATTAGATTTCACCTTGAATCAAGACTTAGCATTTTTACCTCCATCTGGACTTGTACTCATGCATATGTCTATGTTTTATTTTGTGTTAAGTCATTTTATTTTATGATTTTCATAGAACAATTCTAGCATGTCTAGTGCATTGTGAAGTTCTTCTTTTGTAGGTATACCAGAAGTGTCTACAGTAGGAATATAGGTGCATGTGAATAGGTTTCCAATGTGTGTCTCAGCACACCTTTGATAGTTCTTCCTCCCTATATCTCTATGGACCCCTGACTCATTGATACAGGAGAGTCTCCCACATCAGATGAAGTGTATGGGTGCTTCTCCTTGGTGAAAAGTGTATGATTAGGCTGAGTGGGTCATCATTTTTGGTGTATTACCCTTTGTATGTTTATGTTTAGGTTTTATTTCAACATCCTTCTCCCTTTTCATCCCCCCCTTTTCATTTATTTGTTAGTAGTAGGAAATTAGGGCCTAAAAGAAACATCAGAGGGAGTTATCCCTATCTAGAGACTCTCCCCTCTAGCTTTGCTGGTCCCACATGTGAGAGGGAAGTTTCCATTGTTATGTGTGGAAGGCAGGGGCTTGACCTCCTATCAGGGTGTAATCCACTACATCAATAATTTTTGGCACACTCGGTGGGACCAACTAGGACAAATTATGTCCAAAGAGTTAAATAATTTTTGGTGTGTTCTTCAACTGACCAACCTTTGGAGGCTTTTATACCAACACCAATGGTGAATTCAAGTTAAATTAGCTGGTTAAGTAGTCCTGGTGCCATCAATAAATCACATTTTTTTAATGTATAATCCCTTCACCCAGCATCATGGGCCTTGTGTTCCTTCATATTACCATGATCAGACTCAAAATTTTCATGCAATCACCTCAAGCAGCACTCCTAGTTGCCCTTCAACAATAAGGCAGGTGGCGCTAGAGTTTGAGAAGTAGGTAATGGAAATCGACAGACTAGATGAATAGTATGGATATCAGCAGGAGCTAATGTATAAAGAGGAGTGTTTGCTCAGGCAAGCTCAGGCCTTGCAATCCATGGAGTAGGTAGCAAAATGGAGGAATCCATTCATGCAAGGTAGCCAACCTTGCATGATCCCTCCTATTCTAAAGAAAGCCCCCTCTTATGCACCAAATCCTTTCTATCAAATGGCACTTGCTCATTCCAGCTCATCTGATGCATCAATCAACCCTGCTCTTAACCCTGTGCACCTAGCCTTCAAGCTCAAAGGGAACTAAAACAACCTCCCATGGAGATGAACCTTCTAAATTCATTAGAATGTGAATCTTCCTTTGGGGGGAGCATTATGAACTAGCACATCTCTCTTGAAACTGCTCCTACTCATCATGATGATGCTGGTGATCTCTAAGAAAGGCTTTTCCAAGATGATCTAGCCAAGAGAATTGTAGAGTTAGAATCCAAAGCAAGATTCCTCAGCCAACGTGTGATGGACCTATCTAAACACACCCCATCTACACACCCCCAAGAGAGCTATCAGGCCACACCTGATATAGATGATGTGCTGACCAAATGGAAGGAGGAGAATCATTCGATTCTAGCTCAAGGATTGCCTCCTCTTCCACATGGTTTTTCCACTTCACCCCTTCTCAAAGAAGAACCTATTTTGTAGGCGGCAAATGAGGAAGAAAAGATCCAATCTATAGCTCTCTAAGAGGCTATCATGAGTGAAAATGAAGAATAAATCATCATTGATTCTCCTTGTCAAGACATCATCAGCAATGGAGAAGACTCAGGTCACGCATACATGCAAATGTTCTAGCAATACGAAGAGGAATGCAAGCATGGTGAGATCTCTCCTCCTTTATTTGATGAACTTCTTTGTTGCTTTGATGAGGAGGATGACTATGTTGAGGAGCTTGAGTTGTAGGAGGACTATATGGATGGCTTTGAACATTTAGATACTCTGGTTCTTGAGCAAGAAAAGGAGAGGCTGGTCTCTCTTGAGGGAAACCTTAAAGAAGAGGGTTTTAAACAAAGAGGTGATGTTCTGTGGGATGAGCAATTAGTTTTTGATTCCATTTCAGACATCAAAATAATCACCCTTCTTCAAGAAGGCCAAGAGGAAGTAGAGGATGAGTTTGATATGGTCTTCAATGAAGTAGAAGGAAATGAGTCAAACCATGATGTATTGCAAAGGGACTATGCAGATCAAAGGGCTTATGGTGATGAGCCAATAGCCACAGATTTCTTGGTAAAATACACCAACATGAAGGACCATTATTCAATAAGCTTCCAAGAATAAGCAAAATACATATATATTGGGAGCATATTTGATTCTAATCCACTCAGATGCAGGCCAATCGAGGTGACAAGCAAGAGGAATAGGTCACCAAGTCTCTACTTCATTCAACCACTTGTTTGGCACCATAAGTTTCCTTACTATGGAGGGGACTTAAGATGTTTTCCCTTTGATCTAGGACGGAGGCATATATACTTGGTTAGCTGTATAAAGTAGTTTGCTTTCAATTTCTTTTCATGTTTTCCCTAAGTGCAGTTTGCACAAGTAGTGTTTTTAGTCTTGTGTGTGCTTTCCCTTGTGTCTGGGGTAAAAAGCTTCATGTTTGATTCTTGGATCTATCAAGGCAGTTACTAACTCTTTCAAAGCTGCATCTGACTCTGTGGCCAATGGACTAAAAGGCAATTGGTCTCTAAGCATAGTAGGCATGCTTCCCTTAGGAGTCACCAATTTGTTGACCATTTTTTGCCCAACAGGCCAAAAATTGGTCCCCTTCTTTCCCTGCTATTTTGAGCCAATTCATGTTTTGATTTTGCATAAGTCTAGAATTTTTTATGAACTCTACAGGTCTATTTCTATGGACTCTATAGGTTTTCTACGAACTCTATAGGTCCATTTCTATAGACTCTACAGGCATGGATTTTCTATGGACTCAACAAGAAGAGGCAAATTTGACACTTAGGCACAAAATGGACCTTTTCAAGAGCCCTTCTAGAGGGCAGGGAACACTTTCAAAGAGGCCAAATCAAGAGAAAGCTACAAAGGTAAGTTATTTTAGAATTTTTATAAGGCAAAGGAATGCCCTTTAGAAGGGTCATTTCCATTTTCCTGAAGGGAACTTTTTTCAAAGGCAGTCGAGAGAAAAGACAAGGAAGAAATCCTTTAAACTTTTGTCTAAAGGAATTCCTTCAAACAAAAAGTCTGAAGGAATTTGGAAGAGCAACAAAGCCAAAGGGAAAAAGCAAGAAAAAGACTAAGGCATAAAATGAATTCATTCAGACTTTTGTTCGAAGGAATTCCTTCAGACAAAAAGTTTGAAATTTTTTGTGAAGCTACAGGAGAAAAGCAAGAAAGTCAAAAGAGAATTTTTGAAGGAAAGCAAAGTGGCTAAAACAATTCTTGCAGATTTTTTGTCCATGAGAAAAAAGTCCATGGAAAAAGTCTATGGGAAAATTGGCCATGGGAAAGTCTCTAAAAGAATGAGCAAGACAATTCTTACAGACATTTGTCCACAAGAAAATGTCTACAAAGAAAAGCTGAAAATACCAAGGAAGTCAAAGGACCCTGAAGGGTAAGTGCCCTTATGGGGGACTCTCAGCGAAAATGAAGGACACTTTTTCCAAATGATGAAGGGTCACCTTCCCTTCGAGAGGATGCAAAACAAGAAATCTGAAGGAAAGGAAGCAATAGGAAGCCGAAGAAAAGGGAAAAGGCCGAGTAAATTGTCAAAGGACGGTGATGTCTCTGAAGCCATCAATTTTAGAGAAGTGGATTAGCCGTTGGAAATTCAAACACAATGACGAGTGCGTGAACGTCAATTTTAAGGCTTGTGAAATAGCCATTGATTTTGAAAAGAACAAGAAGAGCCCAAGGAACTCAGCGACCCACCAAAAGATAGCCTCAGGGGCTGAAGGAGCCAGAAAGAGACAAAACTAGGATGAGACAAGGCAAGGAAAAGATAAGACAGTCCAAGTGGTGAGGAGAGGTGAGTTATTGCCAGGTGGTCATCAAATAGCACAAACAGTAAGCAACATGACTTGTTTTCTCTAGTTTGCATTTATAAGTAGACAAGCCATGTAAATGCCTTGAAGGAAGTAGTCTATTTGTAGAAAGAGGCATGGCCCATGCTTTCACATTAATGTTGGAATGCCAAAGTCAAAGTAGGAGTTGACAATCAAATGGCTTCCTCTTCCCAAGGCTCGAAATGCACATGGGCTAGCTTGTCAAGAGTGCCAAAGTATTTTCAAAAGGAGCGCCAAGTTATCTTCTCTTTATATATATTGTAAAACTTCTTATTTGAGAAAAGATCTATTCTCTTAGCCCATAAGGTAAAGCTCTACCCAAAAATCTTTGGGTTTGTAAGGCAGGACTCTATTGGATTTTACCTTGAATCAAGACTTAGCATTTTTACCTCTATTTGGACTTTCACTCATGCATATGTCTATGTTTTATTTTGTGTTAAGTCATTTTATTTTATGATTTTCATAGAAAAATTCTAGCATGTCTAGTGGATTGTGAAGTTCTTCTGTAGGTCTGCCAGAAGTGTCTATAGTAGGAATATGGGTGCATGTGAACAGGCTGCCAAAGTGTGTCTCAGCACACCTTTGATAGTTCTTCTTCCCTATATCTCTATAGACCCCTAACTCGCTGATATAGGAGAGTATCCCACATCAGATGAAGTGTATGGGTGCTTCTCCTTGGTGAAAAGTGTATGATCGAGCTGAGTGGGTCATCATTTTTGGTTTATCACCCTTTTTATGTTTATGTTTAGGTTTTGTTTCAACATCCTTCTCCCTTTTCATCCCCTCTTTTTCATTTATTTGTTAGCAGTAGGAAAACCATATCCTAAAAGATAAATTAGAGGGAGTTAGCCCTATCTAGAGACTCTCCCCTCTAGCTTCACCAGTCCCACAAGAGAGAGGGGAGTTTCCATTCTTGTGTGTGGAAGGCAGGAGCTCAGCTTCCTATTAGGGTGCAATCCACTATGTCAACAGTATTGTCCAACTCAAGATATAAATATTCAAAGTTACACTTACAAATAGTGATGGGTTGAAGACTATAAAGTTTATTCACATTGAAAGATGAGGTAATTTGGTCTAGAATATCCAATGGTGCACATTAATTCATATATATTTATCATGTGATGTGTATGAATTCAACATGTTAATGTTGTATGAGAGGCTACCAAGTGGCACAAACACATGAAATGATAGTAAAATACTCAAAAGGCATGTGAGGGTGCCAAATGTCATGATCTTAAGAGTTATAAGATATATATAATTATGAGAATTGATATTTAAATACCTGATTTATCCATAGATAGTGATGATGTGTATTTAGTCAATAATATAAGGGTGCACAAGATGAGGTCAAAGTGACTAAAGTTTAATGTTTGGAAAGTAAAGTACTATGGGTTAAAGACTAATATATTTTGAAAGATATAGATGTAGTGAGTTTCTTTTAAATTTTTAGGAAGAAACAAGATGAGTACAAGTTTCTAAGGTTTAACTGTGACCATTTACATTTGAATATTTGAATTTAACAAAGGGAAAAAATGGTTTTTGGACCATATCTTTTAATTAAGGATGAATTTACTCATGGTGTAAAAAGAAAAGTGGTAGATGAATCCAAGTCACATATGGAAATATGGATTTGAATATTTTTAAGTGTGTATATACAAATATATTGAGCTCAAAATTTGACTGTGTTCGTACATATTCTGCAAGTAACTCAAGAAGGGTAATAGAGCTCATTTTGATGTTGTTTAGATATATATTGAAGAATTAGTTATTGGGGAGTGTTGTATACTACATAAGGATGTTATGTGTGAATTATGAAGGTTTTATAAAATATATTAAATATGAACAAATTTTTATAAGTCAACTAGTTATTCACTCATAATGACTATGTGTACAGAGAGTTGTTTGAGCAAATTGTGCTTAACCAAGAGGATACTATGATGGTTTTTGGCACTTAAGGTGGACATATAGATCATGTTTATTAGGTATATGAATTTGTTAAGTGTTAATATTTTTTATTTTTCTTAGATAAGTGTTAAAGAGCTTAATGGATCTCCATAGGACCTAGAAGTGACTTAGGCCTATTTGAAAGTGGATTATGCTTAAGTGTGACCCATGTGAGATGCCTTAAGGGTGAAGACATGTATTATAGATGAAAAGGATTAGTGTGGACTTGATAATTCATTATTATATATATATATATATATATATATATATATATATATATATATATATATATATATATATATATATATATATATATATATATATATATAATGAATTATCAAGTCCACACTAATCCTTTAATGAAAAGGATTAGTGTGGACTTGATAATTCATTATATATATATATATATATATATATATATATATATATATATATATATAATAATGAATTATCAAGTCCACACTAATCATTTTCATCTATAATACATGTCTTCACCCTTAAGGCATCTCACATGGGTCACACTTAAGCATAATCCACTTTCAAATATGCTCGTAGAAGACTTGTGAGAGAGACTTATGCAAGGTAGATGTGAGAGTTGTGGAGAAAAAGAGAGGTAGAGTGCCCAATTAGATGAGTAGATGATGATTTATAAATTTTAATAAGGCTCGTAGAAGACTTGTGAGAGAGACTTGTGCAAGGTAGATGTGAGAGTTATGGAGTGAAAGAGAGGTAGAGTGCCCAGTTGGATGAGTAGATAAGTAGATCATATTTATTAATGTGTGTATAACCTATAGGTCATATTTATCATGTCAAAAAATTATTCTTATAGTTTGAAGATATGCAAAGAGGTCTGAGTGTGCATATGAAGATAGTTTGAGTGAATAATGAGAAATATTATGACATGCCTATGTGAGAGGCTTGTATGAGACAAAGAGTAAGTTTGTGAAGGTGTTAGATAAATATATATCCATCATCAGGTGTTTAATATATCATTTCTAAGGTGGAGGTGTTCAAAGGAGGGTATAAATGACTTGGTCTTCCTTAGGGTCATTTGATCCTTGTGAAACAATTGTTTCACTAAAAGCCTTTGGTCAGGAGGATATGATCAAGGCTTGTTGGTATAAAGGAGTTAACCAGTCTCTTATTTGTAATTTATTATAATATAGTAGTCAATGTGTTAAAATATTTAGAGTGGGTTTTATTCCCCATGAAGGTTTCCCACATGAACTATGTGTTATGTGTTTGATCTTATGTATGCATTGAATGAATGAGATATATTGCTAATATTGCTTGATCAAGTTGATATATGATGATTGTTTAATATTTTTAAAGGACTAAAATTTTTATTGAAATATTTGGGCTCATTGATTCACCCCCCCCTCAGTGATTGTACCTCTAACAATTAGTATCAGAGTAAGTCCTTTGGCAAATGCTTGATAGCTTGAAGGTGATCCAAAGTACAATATGGGTAGTCATCAAGGAGGTTTCTCTACTAAGAAATAATTGATGTTCAATGGATCCAATTATGATTTTTGGAGTGCTAGGATGATCACATACATTATGTCCTTGGGGTTTGATTTATGTTAATCTATTGTGGATGATTATGTTTCTCATACTAGTCCTACATCTATTACTACAGATAAGAATTTTTTTGAGAAAAATTATAAGGAAATGAATTCCATCACTTGTAGTCTTATAGAGATTGAGTTCACCAAGGTAATCTATTGTAAATATGTTAAAGATATATGGAACAAAATTTAGATCATTTATGAAGGATATTCAAAGGTAAATCTAACTAAGTTGTAGAATCATAGAAAGCAATTTGAAAGTCTCAAGATGAAGGAAGAAAATTATATGGCATCTTTTCTGCAAAGAGTTGATGAGATTGTGAACATCATCAGAGGTCTTGGAGAGAACCTTATAGAAGATACTATTATTCAAAAGGTATTAAGGTCTCTATCCCCAAATATTGATCTAAAAGGATCTTATATAGAATAAAATTATAATTTTACTCATTTGAATATGGATCAATTGCATGGCATCCTTACTACCTATGAGATGAGTAAGAATGATGATATGCCACCAAATAAGGAAGTGACTTTCAATATTAAAATGAAGACAAATAAGAAGTTCCAAGGTAATAAATCCAAAGAGGATGACATTTTTGATATAGATGAGGATGAAATAATTACTTTGATTTTAAAGATGTTGAGAACAAATTCGGATAAGTATAAAGGAAAACTACCCCTCAAATACTTTAATTGTGGTGAGGTAGGACATTTTTCTAATAAGTGCCCTCATAAGTATAATAAGGATTATGATTAAGAGCATGATCAAGGTCATGATGATAGAATGAGATCATTTAGGTCTAATAAAAGCAAAAAGGGATTTAGAAGGTTTGATAATAAGAATAATTACTTCAAGGACAAGAAGAGTCTATACACCAAAGAATATTGTAGCTCATTATATGAGAGTGAAGTTAGTAACTTAGATTATGATCATGAAGATGAAGGTCCTATTGAAGATGAAGATCTATTCATAGATGAGGAAGATGGTTGTATTAGCACCCAAAATTACACTGAAGTAATTGGGACCTTGTCAAGTGAAAGTTCCCAAGTCCTTAGTCCAAATTAAATCTCCAAGTGTTCCTTTGAAAGGTCAATTTCATGTGAAAATTTTCTAAGTATAAATTTGGTCTTTACTTAGAAAATATGGATTTCCTTTAGAATTTTTGGGATTTTTTCATGAACACAATGTCTGATGGAAATAGGTATTTAGGTTTTTTGTCTTGGATAAAAAGTGCATTTATTTCCATAAAAAAATTTGTCTGTTACAAAAGGTATGAAGGAATTCAATGTCTTGGTCAAGTCTCATTTTCATCAGGCTAAGTGTTTCAAAAAAAATTCAAAGGGTCATTTCTTTCAGACATTTTTACCATGGAAAAAAGTCTGAAGGGCACTTTCCCTTCAAGAAATTTTACATCATAAAAATTTAAAAATAAATGTGGAGTCTTATTTTATTTCAAATTAAGTGTTTTTAAAAAAAATCAAAGGGAACTTACCCTTTGACAAAAATGCAAAGGTCTGATTTCTTTGATAAAAGAGTAAAGTCTAATTTTTTTTAGAAAAGATGAAAGGTCCATTTGTTTTAGACTTTTTATCTATGGAAAAAAATCTAAAGGGAACTTTCCCTTTGGGAATTTTTATTTCACAAAAATCTTTAAAAAATGTCCTTTCTTCAACAAATGTTTTTGCTCAAATTATCTGAAGGCAATATTCTTTCAGTCATTTTCCACACAAAAATATCGAAGGGCTATTTCATTTATTTTAGGAAAATTATAAGGACTTATTTATCTTGATCAAAATGTTTGAAAAAAGTTTGATGGGATAATTTCTTTGGGAATTTTTCCCATACAAAAAGTTTGAAGGGTTAATTCCTTTAGGCATTTTGCCTACACAAAATGTCCAAAACAATTGTCAAGACATAATACTTGAATGAATTTTTATAGAAAAAAATGCTAAAGGCATGATTACCCAAATATAAATGATCCAAAAATAGTAGTATAATGGTCACAAAAATTTCATTGATGGTCACACGGATGTCTTTGATGGTTGTGAGGATGTCAAAATTAGGCCCAAGCTAAAAACCATAGGGGTCCAAATTTTGACGATCATGTAGATGTCATTGATGATCATGTAAAATTATTTTGATAGTCATGAGGATGACAAAATTAATATTATGATAAAAACCATAGGGGTTTAAATTTTTATGGTCATGCATATGTCATTGATGATCACACAAATGTTAGAAATGAGCTAGATAGATATTAATGGTCTGCGTATGATCCTGGGTCCAAGAGATCAATGGAGGTGGGAATCTAAGATATATAATATATAAAACACAAGTGTACAAGTGATACTATCCAAAAAAGGGAGGAATTAAATGTAAGAAACCATGTTTCAAGGTTTTGTAATATATTAAATGATTTCTATTTGATCCTGGAGGTAGACTATTTTTTTATTTAGTGTAGGGATTTGGTTTGTTTGTTTCTTGTTCTTGTTTTCCTATACATTGTCTATATATATCACTTGTATATTATTATTTTTCATTATCTTGTATTGTTATTAACTCTAAATAAGTATTTTCAGGATAGTCTCTAGCTTAGGTGTCATCTAGTCACTCAAAAGGGACTTCTCAAGTTAGGAGTGCATGTGTAAAAGGACTATGGTTTTGAAATGTGACCTTGATGTTTTAAATTTAGGGATATGATTAAATACAAATGAATATACTAATAATTCCTTAAAAATTGAAATTTTTTATGATCTAAGCTTGATTCTAATAAGGTTTTCATATGTAGGATGAAAGTTTAAATTATTGAAGCATAGTCATGCTTGCACTTAAATAGCATTCATTGTCTGGGGTAAGATTTGTGACCAAGGATTGACAAAATCCAAAATCTTGGATAACTTGGTTCTTAACCTTTGCCATAAAGCTAAAAATAGTCTATAAAAAAGTAAAAAACACAAAAAATAAAAGCTCATTACAAATTTTAAAAAGAACTTTTTAAGCAAAGGTGATATAGGTAATCTCCATTAGGGATATGGACACCTAGATGGTAATGGAGCAATGAATTGAATGGATCTAAAGGCATATCTATCAGGGATATGGATGTTTGGTTGGTAGAAGAGTAATGCCCAAGGCTTCCGTAATCTAAAAGCATAGTTCTTAATGAATATTCAAACATGTAAGTTAATGTCAATGGCTAAAGATATGAAGTATAGAAATTTCCCTATAAATCTCATGGAAAATAGTAAGTGGAATAAAATCACATACATATCATGACTAGGTTTTGATATTTGATCCCAATTTTTCATGTGTGAGGCTTGTTTTAAACATGACTAGGTCTTAACAATGGTGCTTGATCAAGTGGAATGAATGGCCTAGTTATAAGTCTAAACCATAATCTCTAAATTTTAAAACATATTGCTATGGAAATTCAATTGATTAGGGTGTTACTAGTATGTCAGCACATTATATTTATTTGAAGCTCATCCACACCTAGTTTGGTTGGCATATTTGTGCATGATTTTGGTTTAGATCTTATCTTAATTTGCTAACATTAGATTTTTGAGTTTCAAATTTGTAGGTTTGATTGAGCCCTCCTTGAAAATGGATTATGTTTGGGTTTCATGATTTAATGCCTATATTGGTTTTTTACTAGCCTTTGGTTTTTAAAAGGCCGCATTGAGTTCATTTTCATCACCTTGAAACCCTGATTCTAATTACACCGGCCCAAGTTTTTCCATTTGAATTCAAAATTGGAAGGAATATTTTTATGTGGGAGCATTTTAAAATGCCATGGACCTAGTTAAATTTTTTTACTAAGGTGTGGTCATGTTTATTTACATGACCAAACCCTAGTCTAAAAATCCATGCTTGGTCCCTTTTAGGTCCTGAGATCCCTTAGCCTATGTTCCTCATGGTCTGAACTAACACATGGTATTTTTTATTTAATAGAGCCCCATTTTATTTCAAGATTAGTCTAAAATTTATACTAAGGTATTAATTTATATTTATTAATATGAATCATAACCTTGGTCTAAGATTGTAGCCTAAGTCTTATATTATTTCTAAGCTATGACTGAGTTATATTTTTCACTATCTATAGGCACCAATCATACTTTAACCTAACTAATTATAATCGATGACCCACATTTTATTAGGTAATTGAGATTATATGGTGTGAGTTAAAATTCAAAAGGTCAATATTATAGTGCATGATAAGTCTTGATCATGTTCTCATCGATCGATGGTACATGGTTACGTGTACACCTTCCAATAGATGGGGTATATTAAGTCAAGGCTTCAAAATAAGCCCAAAGTGAATGTGGTAATGGAATGCATCTTAACCATGTTAGGTAGAGTATTAAGTAGTTAATGGCATTTGATCCTTTGGATAGAAATCCAATGGCATGCATTGATCTAGCCTAGCAAGATCTAATAGTGTGAGATTAAAGGGTCCCTTTTATTTATGTTTTAACTTGGTCTAGGGATTTACCCTAAAGTTTCACTATATTTATTAATATAATGAAACCTTAGGCTAAAACCTAATGCTATGTCCCTTTTTGTTAAGCATGGGGCCCTCTTTTATTATGTCTTGACCTTAGTCTAAAATTTGGCTTAAATTTTTATTCATGTTTATTAACATAAATAAGATCTTAGTCCAAAGACTTTATCTTAAATATTTATATTGTTCCTTAGGTTTTAAACTTAGACATTTTTATTGTTTATAGGAATAAATCATGTTCAATCTCATGGATTACAATATGATGATACACGTTTGATCAAGTGAAGAGATCTAACAATCAAAGGGAATGGTTGAAAATTTAATACATGGTCCCAGGCTAAAGATCAAGCACATTCCTATAGATCAATGGTGTGCATTCAAACAAACATTATCTAATATATGACATGTATTAAGTTAAGACTTTTTAATAAATCCCAGAATGAATATGGGACCACCACTTGGCAAGAGTGTGTTAGCCTAATAATATTGATAGAGTAGGATGCAAAAGGCCCATGGAGTTACCAAGTGGTACCATTTTGGTATAATACCCATATATAGCTAATGGAATTCAATCCTTTGGATCAAGATTGATGGCACATGTTTACTTAAACAAGTAGATCCAATGATGTGAACTAAGATGAACTTTTCAATGGGTTTGAAACTAATAAGTAAGTGGAATATGCCTAGATTAGAGCCAATTAAATAACCTAGTTAGTTTCAAACCTCATAAGTGCCCAATTGGATTCGATGTGGTTTACTAAGTGTCAATATTGGCTAAGAAGCCACAGATTAAGTGTTCTTGTTATAACACAAAATTGCACCCCTATGGGATATTTTTTCAGGCTCTCCCATTTTTAGCTATAATAATGGGAATAAACTCAAGATGTGGGTGTCCTATGGTGAGGTTGAGCCTCTAAGATTTTTAAAGAGGCTAGTTCCTCTTGGTGGATCACCTAAAACTAATGTTGAAATGAAACTTCACAAGGAAAAGGGTTAAAAGGGAGATAGGGGCTCCTAAGAGGGATAACTAGGTGATGTACCAAAAATAAATGAATACTCATCTACACTTGAAACCATACTAGATCAGTCATGAGGTGACTTGGGCTTGTATAATCTTAGGGTCAAGCTAACACACACTGGAAGAGGTTTAGTTAGAACACTAATCTAGACCTATAAAACTTGAAAATACTTTAAAGAGGCAAGTAATAGGCTAATGGATTAGGAATAAATGCATTCAAAAACCCATGAAGAAACAAGAATACTAAAGCACTAATTAAAGACAAGAAATAGATAAGGAAATCGAGTCTCACTACATTCAAGATGTAGTTCTTACAATACTTCAACAAGGTTTAGCCTGGTCAAAGGAGCACACTTTTGCAAACATCTCAGTGGGCATCCATCTCCTAGAAAGATGAAAAACTTATAAAAAAACTAGGGACCATTAAAATGGTAAATCATGAGATATATATAGATAATGTAAGAGAGAGAGAGAGAAAGGGCTACATGAAAAAAGGGAAGAGGGAAAAAGTCACTAAGTCATTGAGAAATGGGACTATTATTTTCATCCTCTTTTGAACATGAGATGGATCATCCAATGTCACCACAAAATTTCCTCAAGTTATTCTCAAATTCAATTCATCCCTTTAGGAATTGATAGAGCCATACTAGAGGTAGCTATATGTTCTTACCAAGTGTGAGTGATTTGTCCTTGTATTTAAAGCTCAGTCTATTCTTTACTACAATATGGACTATCCTAATTGGTATTTGTATGTTCCTTGCTCCACTTGGATGCATCTAATATTTTTTTGACCACTTTACATGTCATAGATGAAAGGATAATTCCTTACTATTCATTGATCTACTGAGCTTGTTGGATGTGCTTGTGCCACTTGTCCTTGACTGATTATCCCTTTTGATTTATTAACCATTAACCTTAATGTTCTATGGTCATTTGATTTTTGTGGAATATTTTCCATAATTTTCCTTTTAGAACTATTGATTTTACTCACCTTTGGGCTTTTGACTCCTTGTAACTTACTTCTTGCTTCCTTACTTTAGGGTTTCCACTGATTATGACTTATAAAATAATTTAGGTCTTTCACCTTATAAAACTTGAAGACTTGCTTATTGAAGAACCTATTAACCACAAACCAATACCAACTTAGTTTTGTCATATCCCTTTACTTATTTTAGGTTTATAACTATTTTCAACTTACTTCACCTTTTAAGCAAGGTAACCCCATAAACCGAAGTCTTTTTGCTAAGAGAACTTGAAAAGCAGTAGCCAAGACCAATTTAGGCTTATCAAATGTCACTACTTACTTACTTCAGATACTACTTAGAACTTATAAAGTGAAATAAGTTGTGCACCTTCACAAACCCAAAGTCTTCCTACTTGACAAACTCAAAGTCTTATGAGAGAAATCTCAAAGTCTTTTGCTTGTTAAATCCTAAAGATTTCTCCTTCCAAGAACCCAAAGCTATATAATGTCTACTCCTAGAATCTTGAAGTTGTTCTAAACTTGCCACTTTTGTTTAAATGTCCATATTCTCACACTTAGGCAAAAATTTTGTATGTGGGCCGAAAATGGCCAACATTTTTGGTGAATCATAAGAAAGCATGCTCATTATGCCTGAGAACCCAGATCATGTTGCCTCACCAAACCCATCAATTGGGCATGGAATCAAGTCAATTTTTAACTAAATTATAACCTCCCTTTGAAGCAATAAGGACAACCATAACAAAAAAAAACTATGCCTAAAGCACTTAGGGAAGGGAAACACACATCTAAAAAATATGTGCATAGGGCACTTTGAGGAAAGCATGAAATCTATCCTAATACATACAAGGTTACACTTTACAAGTACTCCCTCTTGGATCAAATGGGAAAGTATGAGTATCATTCACTTGTAAAAAATCAAGATGAAAGATACCTTGCTTTAGAGGTACCAAAATTGGTGAACTAGGCATCTTTATGTTCAAACCTTTTAGTGTTCCCTTTAATGTAGGAAGTGGAACAAACATGTCCCCAATGTAGACATACTAGTTCATGTCCTATAAACTTGGTTCACGTTGGACTTAGGGGCTCTTACAATCTCATCATTTTATGGCTCAAATTTGTGATCTAAATTAAGCATAACATGTGATGGCTCCATTGAGCTAGTGCTTGGTTTGCTATCTAGACTTAAGTAGAAAAGCTCTAAGTCATCCCAAAAGGAAGCTTCTTCTTGGTCATATAATACAATGCCAACTTCAAATCCATATTTTCTTAGCTTATTTTTAAAGGAGACATATGGTAGTTCATCAATCCATCAAAGGCCTAACACACCATATTTTTGTGGCTCTAGATTTGACCATTCTCCTTCATCCTTAAGGACATCAGTACTAACTTCAATGGATAATTCATCTTGAGATTGGTTAGCCTATTCAACCTGATTAGAAAGTTCATCCTTAGACTATAGAAGAGGCATAGGCTAGTTTAGAACCTCTACCTGATCCATGAAGTTATGGTATAACTACTACCATACTTCATATTGATCCTCTTTTCTCTCAGTTACATCTTGAATACACTTTTCCTTAGGTATGAAGGCATCAATACTACCTTCAATCTCTAATTCCTCAATTTCAAAGCCATACCATAGCTGGTCCAAACCTAATTTCTCCTCCCTTTTCTAAAGTGGACTACCTATCATGATTTATTCATCATAGGCACTTGTATTGTCTAATTTAGGCTCAAACTTGGCTATAAGCTCCTCCTCTATTCCTTACAAAATAGGCTCTTCCTCCAAGAGGGACATGGTGGGAGGGTGAAAAATTTCACCTTTTTTTTAACTTGAGAGAGTGTCTTTCTAGCTAGGAACCTTGGGCAGAATTTTTGGTGGCTATTGAGGGAGGGAGAAAGAGTCTGATAACTCTTGTAGGGAAATCTCATTGAGCTGAGCTAACCTCTCTTTTTTATATTCTTCAACCACTAACTCCTTTTATTGAATTGGCTCTTGGATCACCACATCCAACATCTCTTCTTAAAAATTCACTTCTTAAATGGCTCTCCATGAAGGAAAGGCTCAAGGATTTTGAAGGGAAAGGAGTGGAGGTTACAAGGCTCCTTGTCTGACTTCAGGAATCACCACCTCCTTCTTCAGCCCACTACTCTAAATGGATTTGTAAGATGTAATATATTCTCTTGAGGAGGAAGAGATGGAGGTTGAATGACCTTATATTTACCTAGATGCATAACTTGGCTCCATGATGGGAAAGGTAGTGTTTTACTTTCATCTTCTGATTCTACCTTTCCTCTTCCTCCTTGCCTTCAACACCAATTATCTAATCTACTTTTATATGTTCTCTTGAAATATATTCTCCTTAA
Organism: Torreya grandis; assembly: GCA_037957365.1. Lineage (NCBI taxonomy): Eukaryota > Viridiplantae > Streptophyta > Pinopsida > Cupressales > Taxaceae > Torreya > Torreya grandis. Next base: position 3,872,701 of record JARHVA010000192.1, on the reverse strand, counting down.
GGTGGTTGGGAAAAAAATAAGTATCTTATAAAGGGATGAATTCTTGGACCCAAACAATAGGCTATTACATAATAGGCACTTCATTTTTTTGACAACCCCCTTGGATATATTTCCAAGAAGGAAAAGACTGCAGAACATATGAGGAACTTGGAAGATTTGAAGGATTACTTTAAATGGTCACTTGAAGAGGAATGGGTGACACACAATAATGCTAAGGTAATGTATACATAGGCACCAAAGGTTTGTGGGGCTAGCCCTACCATTCCTCAAGTCCCTCCAGCTTGTCCTCAATGCTCTGAATGTAACTGAATATATCCATCATGTCATTAGTGAGGTTGTTCCAATTTTATCTCTCAACAAGGGCCCATTCTACTTTTATTTGCTTCAATGAATCCCTCACATAATAAATCTAGTGAGTAAGGACATTTTGGCCATAACACTTTTGTGAGTGCAACTATAGTACATGCTTGTCAAGGCTCACTAATGTTTTCCTAAGTGTTGGTATAGATGGATCATGATAGGGATTATAGGTAATTTGAGGGCCACTTGGGGGTAACACATAAACATTATTAGCTTGATAAGTGTGTTGTTGAGGTAGGGAATACACATATTGGTCAAAATATGGTTGATTATACATAACAAATATGTTGATTAGGCACTTGGAATACTCAAACTAGCTGATAAATACTTAGAGTCACCATTGATGTTTGTATTATGCCTCTAAAGGCTAATAATTAGAAGGACAACATAAAAACTCCTTCCACTAATTTGGACCTTAGTCCCATTGGGCATGCCAAAACTATTATAGCACATAATTACACCCCTATGGGAGAGTTTTTTAGGCTCTCCCACTTCCATATATAAGCATGGGAAGAACCTCAATATGTGGGTGTCTTATGGTGAGGTTGAGCCTCTAATATTTTTAAAGAGGCTAGTTAATTTTGGTGGATCACCTAAAACTAATACTGAAATGAAGCTTCATGAGGAAAAGGGTTAGAAGGGAGATAAAGGATCTTAAGAGAGCTAACCAAGTGATGCACTAGAAATAAATGGACACTCATCTACACTTGAACCCACAATAGATCAGTCATGAAGTAACTTGGGCTTACACAATCTCAAGGTCAAGCTAACACACACTAAAAGAGGTTTAGTCAGAACACTAATACATACTTGTAAAACTTAAAAGTAATTCAAATAAGCAAGCAATAAGCTAATGGACTAGGAATAAATGCATTCACAAAACCACCAAGAAATAAGCATACTAAATCACTAATTAAATATAGGAAATATCCAAGTAAATTGAGTCTCATTACATTCAAGAGGTAGTTCTTATAATAATTTGATAGGGTTTAGCTTGATTGAAAGAGCACACTTTTGTAAATGTCTCAATGGGCATCTATCTCTAAGCAAGTTGAAAAAATTCTAAAAAACTAAGGACCATTACAATATCAAATCATGAGATATATATAGAGAATGGAAGAGATAGAAATAAGGTTGCATGAAAAAAAGGGAAGAGGAAGAAGTCACTAAGTCATTAAGGACTAGGATTTCTGCTATCATCTTCCTTTGAACATGAGATGTGTCACCCAAGATCATTTCCAAATCTCCTTGAGCCATTCCCACATTCAATTCATCCCTTTAGGAACATGTTCCTTCCAAGTGTGAGTGATTTGTCCTTGCATTTAAAACTTGATGTATTCTTTACTACAATCTAGACTATCTTAGTTGGTCTTTGCATGTTTGTTGATCCACCTGGATGTATCCAACATTTGTTTGACCACTTTACATGTCATAGATGAAAGGATAAGTCCTTAATTCCCATTGATCTACTAATATTTTTGGATACACTTGTTCCACTTATCCTTGACTAATTGACCTTCTGGATTTGATGACCATTAACCTTAATGTTCCATGGTCATTTGCTTTTTTTTTAAATTTTCCATAATTTTCCTTTTAGAACTATCAATTTTACTCACCTTCTGGATTTTGACTCCTTAAAACTTAATTCTTTCTTCCTTACTTTGGGTTTTTCACTACTTATGACTTATAAAATAATTTAAGTCTTTCACCTTGAAAAACTTGAAGACTTTCCTCTTGAATAACCTATGAACCACCACCCAAGACTAGCTTGGGTTTGTCATGTCCCTTTACTTATTTTGGGTTTCTAATTGTTTGCAAATTACCTCACCTTGTAAGCAAGGTAGACCCACAAACATGAAGTCTTCTTGCTAAGAGAACTCAAAAAGAACTAGCTAAGACCAATTTAGGCTTCTCAAATGGCACTACTTACTTTAGATATTACTTAGAACTTATAAAGTGAAATAAGTAGTGCACCTTCATAAACCCAAAGTATTCATGCTTGACAAACCTAAAGTCTTCTGAGTGAAAGCTTGAAGTCTTTTACTTATTAAATCCCAAAGTCTTCTCCTTCCAAGAACCTGACATTATCTGTTGTCTGCTCTTGGAAGCCCAAAGTTGTTCTAAACTTGCCACTTTTGCTTGAATGTCCATCTTCTCACACTTGGGGAAAATTTTGGTATGTGGGACAAAAATGGCCAATAGTTATTCCATGGATGGGTAATGATTACAAGCATAAAGGGAGGTCTATAGGCTATTATAAACCATATTTTTTTAATCATAACCATGGATTATTTTCTATTTACACCATAACTAGATCATTCACATGCCATGATTATACAAGTAAATTGTTTCATGGTCTACACTAAGGAAAAGGCAGTTATCCAAGAGATTCTAAATTTTCAAACAAGTGATTAAGAGATTTTTTAGATGGTTGCACATGAGAAAAAAGTTTTTTTGGCTCTTGACCATGAATCTTCTCCTTATATCTTGAATGAAGATATTTATAGCCATGGAATTAAAGAGTTTATTGCAAATCTCCATTATTTATTATAAAGGTAGTTAGAAAAATGATTATTTTCTTGTAAATGGGTGAAGATATTAGGCATGACATGGAGTATTTTTTGTCTAGAAGCATCTTGGTAGGACTTAAAAGTTTGTTTTGCATTTCTACAAATTATATCCTATAGGTCTAGATTTGAAGAGGATTAAAAAATGTATAAATAGGGGGCTTATCCTCTATTTAAGTTTGTTGTTAGTCATTGGTATTATTATTTGGTTTCTCTAAGTCTAGGTTCTAAAACAATTTTGGGATCAATTGTTGTGTATATCTTATCTCTCTTACTAAGGTGGTTGTATCTTTATAACCATTAGCAAGATTTCAGAGCATTTTTATGTCTCCCTTGTTAAAAGATAAAAATCACCATGCTTGTCCCCTTGGAAACATTTTGAACAATTGATGTGTGTAAATTTTCTTTTTTTAAGATTAATGAAAATGATTGTAGTTATTTGCCCATTCTTGTTGATGAAGTGCATTAATACATCTTACAAGTATTGATGATTAGATATTTGTGTTTATATTCACTACTATTTGTCATATTGATCATATATCTACGTTGTAAATCCATTTTTATAGTTTAACTTTGAAAATGTGTTATTGAATGACATTCTAGGGAACCCTAGGTCTATAGATTTGATAGGAAAAGGTTTATTGAAAGTTTAGTCACAGTGTATGCTCTATGTTTTTAGGGACCATTTGGTATTTCCTATTATCTTGTATTTGAGTCTTTTATACATATTTTGATAAGGATAATGCCATGAACATTGTAATATACCTTACTATTTGAATAGGCCACCAACATGCCACCTTCCATTTTTATATAATTATCTAATTATCCTACCTCTTCCCACCTTATATATAATACATCCTTTGTATATTATGAGTATTGTTTTCCCTATGAATGCATAAGATATTACTTACCTAACATGTATTTGAATTTTATTCTTTGAATATTAGTGTTTTAGTTCTCCATTTAACTTATATTTTGAACATTCTTCAAAATTAAAGTTGAAATCATATACATATGTATCTTCAATAGTTTGAATGTGACCTAATACATTTGTAAATTCCTTGTGATATCCCTTCATAGGTGGAGTGTGAAATTTTGGTTATGTCTAGGTAACATCCATGTCTCTTTTTGTTAATAATACCCATGGAGGTTGAATTACATAATATCTCCATGTGAGCAAGCTACCCCGTAGGTCCTCTCACCTTGGTTCAGGTAGAGCTAGAAGTAACAGGGAGATTACCATACCCTTTATCAATGAATTTTAGTCATTTTCTCAGTCTGGTCTATCCTTGACGTCTAACTCTTACTTGGCTAAAATGACATACTAGTGGGTTTCTCATCACCTTTTTCCATTTTATTCAAATGTGCAAGGCTAGATTAGAGAGGTGTACAATTGGGAACTAACAAGTTACTCATATCAAAAGGAGAATACTTAAAGTGATTTAGATGATGATGAAGATGAAGTAGATTATGAGATTGAATTGATGAATGATCTTTAAGAATTGAAGATTGAGAAGAAGATCAATAAGAAGGTGAAATATAAACTCAAGGACTCTGAGGAATAATTCAATGTGTTTGAATCATGATTGGTTAAATAATTTAGAGAGAATAAAGGTGTTATCATGTTTCTTAGTCCTACATTGGAATCTATGTCTACAAATATAAGAGCTAAAGAAGAAGAATGATCAATGTATGTTTTTGATATTGTATCTCTAAAAGATGAGTTAGATAAATATGCAAGTAAGGTGAAATCATTTGTCAAATTTGATAAGATTTATAATGATTTGGATAATCTTATAAATAGTCAAAAGTTAGCTAGTGATAGATCTAGATTGGGTTTTAATGAAGAGCCCAAATTTAATTCTCAAGATGACATGAATTACAATAAAATAAAGGTGGATTATCCTTTGAATACAAATCATCAAAAAAAGAATGAATGTGCTAACAAGATAAGGATAAATCAAATCAGACAAATAAATGCCATAAGGTATGAAAATTTTAATGGTTACTACTATACTTGTATTTAGTTTGAGCATAGAGATAGATAATATATAAGACCTATTAAAAATGAGTTTGCATGGGATTATGATGGGGGTAATCATTAGAAAAGTGTGATCAAGGCTAAGTGCTTCAAATGTCTTAATGAAAGACACCTTGCTAACATTGTCCAAATGTAAGTCTTTTTCAAAAAGAGTAGTTTGTTTTAGTTATCATGACATTGGATACATTGATAGTTATTCTCTAAATAAGGTAAGATAAGCTAAGTTTCCATCAAGGAGTATGGTTTCCTAAAACTATGAATAGAGAGGACATATTACTAGATTTTGAAAGTAGAGACCTACAATTCAAAATAGGTTCAATCAGGGTCCAAGAGTGAAAGGAAACAGGCAAGTTAGCTCATGGAAACCAAAGGTGATTCATGATGAGTCTATAGGTCCAAGTAATATATTTGATATGGTGGAGAATGATATAGATGTTTAAGAGTGATAAGGGCTCTCATTATCTACTCATGTTGAGTATAAAGAGACTAAGCTCAAGGAGAAGACCAAGGTGATAGTTGAGGTAGGTTCTAATATGTGTATGGATCTAAGTGAACATATTAATATTGTTGAGAAAGTATAATTCAAATAACATCATTTTTTATTTCCAAGTAATGAGGTTCTAAGATATAAGGTTAATTATTCAAATGATAAGGTATGTCAAGATTCCATAGTTGCTCCATGTGTTGTCACTTCTATCTTAGAAGATAAGGAGAGTGATATAGAAAAAGAATGAATTTTCATAATTCAGACTAAAGAGAAGAAGAAAAAGAGAAATAAGTATTTGTGTGTGTGTGTGTGTGTGTGTGTGTGTGTGTGTTCCTATGGTTACTAAAGAGATGTGGGCCACTCCTAGATTCACTTTATTTTAGAGAATTATGATGCAAAGGATGTCTCTATCTATGCTTCTTAAGAGACTCTTTTTAGTGGAGAATCAAGTGTTGTCATGGTGTTCTTCAAAGGTCTTACAAGGTTGGAGATAAATTTTTTCAATTAGAGAAGGTATGTCTAAGTGGAAGATATGTTATGGTGATGTCAAAGTGATGTCATAGCTATATATGGTCAGTTTGTAGTGTCAGATTGAAGGTTTTCAAATGGAAAAAGAGGATTTTTATTTTTTTAAGATGATATTTTTCATAGAAAGGTCTTTTGACCTTATTCTAGCATGATCAAGGCGTTTTTGTGGTCTAAAGGTATGTTGAAGGCAAATTGGAATTTTTTGTTAGCTCTCAGGTTTCCCAATTTTATGCTTACGAACATGTAGGTCCTAAAATGGGTTATAGGAAGTCAAGTTTCCCAATGGTGTGGAATATAAAATATTGGTCAAAAGTGTGTAATGGTTGTCTCTAGGTGTGCAATATGTTTTAGGAGTGTGCATTGACTAAAAGGAGGTTTGTTGACTCTATTTGTTTTGACTTTCTAGGGTTTTGAGCTCTACTAGAAAAGTGATTTGCCTTATGAGTTGAGGTCTAAGGCTTATTGATATGTTTAATGGTCCAAATGGGTTATAAAATCAAGAATAATATAGAAATTAAGGTTTGTGTTTTTCAAATTATTCTTGTTTTTGTCAAAATAGAGGTTTAATTAACTAATAAGTTTGTAAAGGAAGTATATTTCAAAATATGAGCTAGATGATGAAAATTGATGTGATTTACGAGGCATATGAGAGTACTATAGATATGAAATTTTATGTCTTGAAGATGTGTCTATTGAAATTTTTGGGCTCTATAAGCTCTAGGTAGGGCTACAAGCAGTATAGATAGGGCTAGGATTTAAGATATGTTTTCTAGTTCAATTTTTCCAAAAGATCAAGGAATTAGTATTTAAAGGTGATTTATTAGGTTTGGTTGAGAGAATATTTCCTTTTATGGGAGTGGCACGAAGCTCTATTGGTAGTCCTTGAGGTGGTTTGAGAGAAGAAGGCTAGTAACCATGTATGGTAGTTCCTAATTATGTGTGGAGATCTGAAGATGATCAAGTGGTGCAATGGCTCATAAATCTTAAGGGAAGTCCCTCTTAATTTTTTTTTGATAAGTTACATTAGATGTTTGTGTTTTTTGTGTTTTTTCTTCATTAGTTGCAGTGCTTGGATTGAAGAAAGTATTGGTATGGAGCAAGAGGAAGGTATCAAGATAAGAAGGGGTAGGTTCATGGTAATGGGGAGTTTGTATCATCTTTAAAATATAGTCCTATCCTATTGGCATTATTTCTAGGATCCTCATGATTATTTGGTGCTCAATTTGTCATTGTGTCAAAGGGGGAAAAAGTTCCTATTGTAGGAGTGCTTTAAAAGAGAGAAGATGAGTTGAATGACATTTTTTGACATCAATAAAAAGGGGGGATTCTTGAATATGTGTCATTGATGTCATGGTGGTGTCATTTAAGTGTATTTTTGAGTGGATGAAGTGTTTTTATAGCCTAAGTGACAATGACAAACTATGTAATGTGTTTGTCCTAGTGTGCTTAAAGTTATCTTGGTTGATCTTTAGATTTAGCATGATTTGAGATGTTCAAGGATGAGTCTAAAGTATTGATAATGTGTAATGGGTCTTATCAATGTTAAAGGATGTTTTGAGAGATTATGTGCATGAGTGGAATTCACCTTGTTCATCATTGTTCTCATATAGACTTTTTGGGTCCAATGGTAAAAAAATTTGAGTAGGCAATTTGATGACATCACCATTACCATATATGGATGAGTTAGGAGGATTTGGTAATATTTTTATGTTCACATTAGTCCCTAGTTTATTTTTTCTAAATTTTATATCATGCACTAAATCACTTGAAAAGATATACTAGTGCAAAGCTGGGCTCTTAGGCTTTTTGATAGTGTTTTCCCATACTTGCCAAATTTGCATGAGGTAAGAAACAACAAAGTAAGCATTTTGATGGTGGAATATCTCACACATGTGGATGTTTCAAGAAGATTTTATCATATGGTTTTATTTAGTTTTGTGCATAGTTTAATTTCATTAATTTTCAGGTCAAGTGTTGAAGCATGACAAAAGATATGCAAGTGCAAAGTTGGCTTCCCAGGCAATTTTGTAATGTTTTCCAGACCATCATGTAGACATAGATGAACCATTACGTTTTTTAATTTATTTTAGGTACATATAACTTCAATATTGGTCAAAGGATATGATGGATATGTTTTCTATAATGTCAAGAACCTACCCTAAAAATTTGGGGTCTTGAAGTGTTGTCCAGCTCGAGATATAAATCTTCAAAGTTATACTTACAAATAGTGATGGGTCAAAAACCATCAAGTTTACTCACATTTAAGGATGAATTCATTTGGTTTATAATATACAATAGTGCACATTAAATTATATATCTTAATGCTATGATACATATGAATTGAACATGTCAACATTGCATGAGAGGTTTCCATGTGGCACAAGCACATGGAATGACAATAAAATGCTTAGAAGGCATGTGATGGTGCCAAGTGTCATGATATAGAGAGTTTTAATCTAGATATAATAGTTAACATTTCTATTTATATACTTGGTTGATCTTCAAAGATTGATGGTGCATATTTAGTCAATATTGCAAGGGTGTATGAGATGAGGTCAAAGTGAATAAAGTTTAAATTTTGGATAGTAAAGTACTATGAGTTAAAGACTAAGATATTTCAAAGGAGATTGGAAAAGAGATTTTTTTCCAAACTATCAGGAAGAAAAAATATGAGGACAAGTTTCTAAGGTTTAACTGTGACCATTTGCATTTGAATATTTGAATTTAACAAAGGGAAAAACTAGTCTATGGTTTTTAGACCATATCTTTTGATCAAGGATGAATTTTCTCATGGTGTAAAAATATAATTGGTATAAGAATCCAAGACACATATATAAATATGGATTTTAATATTTTTAAGTTTGTACAAATAAATATATTGAGATCTAAAGTTTACTATGTGTTCATACATGTTCTGTAAGTAACCCAAGAAGGGTAATTGAGCTTATTTTGATGTTTTTTTATATGTATTGATGAGTTAGTTATTGGGGAGTATTTTAAACTCCATAATTATTATCTATGTGAATTATTAATGTTTTATCAATCATAGGTAGCATGAATAAAGGTTTATAAGTTGACTAGTTATTCGCTCATAATGTCTATGTGTACAAAGAGTTATTTGAGAAAATTATGCTTAAGCAAGAGGGTATTGTGATGGTTGTTGGAACTTAAGGAGGACATAAAGATAATGTTAAATGGGTCCATTCATTTAGAAAGTTTTATCTTTTTAGTTTTCTTAGAAAAGTGTCAAAGATCTGAATGTGTCTCTATAGGACCTAAAAGTGACTTAGGTCTATTTGAAAGTAGACTGTGCTTAAGTGTGACCCATGTGAGATTCCTTAAACATGAAGGCATGTATTGTGGCCAATAATAATTATTTTGGAATTGATAATTCATTATTTTTATATATATTGAAATAAAATATGATTATTTCTATATTTTAAGAAGCTTGTGGAAGACTTGTGAGAGATTTGTGGAAGGTGGTTGTGAGAGTTGTGGAGCGAAGGAGAGGTAGAGTGCCTAGTTGGATGAGTTGATAAGAAAAATATATTTATGAATGTGTGTATGAATTTTAGGTCATATCTATGATGTCATAAAAGTGTTCTAGTAGTTTTAATATATGCTAATAGGTATGAGTGCACAAGAGGATAGTTTGAGTGAAGAGGGAGAGAGATTGTGACATGCATATGCGAGAGGCTTGAATGAGATACTAAGGAAGTTTGTGAAGAGGTTATATGAATAGAGATCCATAATAAAGTGTTTAATACATAATATTTAAGGTGGAGGATTTCAAATGAGGGTCTAATGGACTTAGTCTTCATTAGGGGAAGTTGCTCCTTGTGAAATAATTATTTCACTAAAAAGCCTTTGGTCAGGAATATGATCAAGGCTTACTAGCATAAAGGAGTTAACTAGTCTATTGTTTGTAATTTATTATAGGATATTATTCCATGTGTTGAAAAATTGAGATTGAGTTTTATTCTCCATGAGGGTTTCCCATAAGAACTATGTGTTATGTGTTTGATCTTGTGTATGCATTGAATGAATGAGCTCTCTTGTTAATGTTGCTTGATCAAGCTGGTATATGTTGATCATTTAATAGTTTAAAAGGACCTAAATTATAATTGAAATATATGGACTCACTAATTCACCCCCCCTCCCCTTAGTGATTATACATATAACATTCATTTGATTTACTACATTAACACTTGAGGGAGTACCATCAAGTTCATTTTCATTTATCTAGGAGAACAATTTCTCCACAATCATCAATTCTCTACTTTACTATTATTTGAAATGGTATTGCTTAGAAACACCATTTCAAAGAGGGTAAAATGTAGACACCTAAATTTTACCACTTAGTGTCAATATTAACTTTGACATTCTAACCCTTCCTCTTCCACAATTTAAATTTAAATAAACATAATATTCCTCCAAAATTGAAATAATTGAATAATTTTTTTATAATCAATTATTCACACCTTTTACTAGAAAATTAGTTAATAATATATTTTTTCTGCCTCATCTAGATATCCCCCACATTTTTCTCAACCATGTGTTGACTTATCCAATCACCCTCCTCAACTTACTAAACCACCTTGTGAGCCACCTTCAAACTTTGAGAGGCTAGGTTACACAAACTATGGCCATAAAATCTTATTTGATATGGGTAAAAACATTTTTGACTATGAGGGATGTAGAGGTCCATGTTCTAGAGATAGACTAGGATGTTGCATGGGGTGTTTAGCTATATAGGGGCTAAGACAGATGGATAGATAGTTGATGAGGGTCAGTTAAGAGGTGAAATATTATAGGATACTATACGAGCATGTCATCCTAGTGTGTCAAGGTAGCCATAATTTTTAGAGATCATACACTCATAAGGTTTATCTTGGTCCTAGAAATCTACATGATTAGTGCATCTACCATTGAGACTACCACCTTTAGATGTTGAGAGTCAGATGTGACATTAGACAATATTTTTATGTTTATAAATATTTTTAAAAATATATGTTTCTGATTATATTGTATATTTATCCAATTTTTTTATGTATTTATGGACATAATTTTGATATATCTGATGATGATTTGAGTTATGGATTATTTGTTATGGCCTTTGATTATATGTTATGATCTTTGTGATGTATATGATACATGTATAACTAATTATGATGTGTAGGACCATGATGTGTGTTAATGATATGATTATATATATTATGTTTATGATAATTATGATGATTAATACTAATAATGATGATTCTCTTACCCTTTAATTTTTATGTCAACTTTCCCATCTTGTATTGATGAGATGATGTTAGATTAGGATGTTATGTTATGTTAGTTAAATAATGATGTTTATGATGTTAGATTAACATATTAGAGATATGTTATGTGTTGATATGACATTGATTATACATATGTGATTATATATATGATGTTATGATGTATGATATGGATGTGGATGGTTAACTAGAGGATGATGATAATTGTGTTATAGTGTAAATGGAAGATAATTATATATGTGATATGATGATTATATAGACATTATTAATAAATCATGATTTAGATTGTTATGTTAAGATATATTGAGAAATATGCATTAAGAAATCCTTTTTAATATAACATTAGGTATTATGCACCATGATACATGCTGACAAGTTTCACCTCACATGTCAAACTATCACTCCTATCATTTGAAACTTTGCTTGTCATGTTGTTTTCCCTATTAATTAGTATGTTTGTCTCATAATGTTATTTAAATGGTCATCCAAAACCCTATTTAGCAGAGTTTAAGGTAGTTTTGATTAAATTAACATTTTGATAATCATGGCCATGTGCTTGTCTAGCCATCTTTTCACTAGTTTTAGGTTGTTTCAAGAGATGAAAAGAGTCCATAACATCATAAGAGGCCCAATGGATTGTTTTAAAGGCATATCATGTTCTATAATTGATCAAATTGGTTCGTGACATGATCTACTAACTTCATGACCTAATTTACTACACTTTGGGTCATTTTATGGCTTTTAGAGTGGGTTTTTCATGTACGTGGAAGTATAATATCATAATAAGTAAATGAGGTACTTTTTTAGGCATGAAAATTATAATCGATACAATTTTTAGCAACTTCATCAGGCCTCTCAAATGATTTTGATAGTTTTATTGCCAAAAGGCCTATTTTGAGGCCATCCATATAGTTATTCAAGGTAAAATTGAGATTCATGCATCTTCAAGACCTTATTTTTCCATTAAAAGGTCAAAAAAATTATTTATAAAGGTTTTAGGTCTCAAAATGAAGAAAACCAATTTATCTCTCATATCGATCTCCTTGGCAGTTTTAGAAGGGCCATCCATTTTTTCTTAATACAAACATGAAAGAGAGTTAATAGATAAAAAATTGGCCATTATTTTGGGTCTTATTAATCTTTAAATTAGTGGCATTCATTTGTATATGATGCCTTCTTCTTTATGAATAATCACTAAGAGTGACAACATGTCACTATTGGTTATACATCTGAGAGGGGTCTATTCTTGCACCTATTTATCCAATTCATAAATAAATGGAGAATAATGGTTTTAAAAGATTAGTTTAGAGGTCATGGAAATAATTTTCATTATGGTTTCATCATCTAACTCATCTCTATGAGGTGATTTCATTTAGAGTAAGTTATCTTGGTATACAAGTTATTCTAGTGGATCATAGTTCAGGTCTCTATTTTATCTTCATAGTGGTCACTCTTAGAGGTTTATAATACTTCATTACTCATGAAAACTCATGAAATTCATGTGATTTTGTCTAATATGTGTTTTTTTCCATATTATTCAAGTATGCTTGTTTTTAGGAACATGGTCTATGTTTGAGCAGTCTTCTATATTTTTGATTACTAATTTTGGCTCCAATTTTAGTTATATATCATGGTGTGGGTTCTTGAGATAATATTTCATTAGTGGAAGTATGAGATGATCAAGACAAGAGTCTAAGTTATCCTATAATGAGAATTTAAAGTTGTTTCCTTCATATAAAAGTTTGTATATACTATAAGAGTAGTTTGAATATGATCATTATTCATGAAATGATATAATGGATATATTCATGAACTCATATGGTCTTGATTTTCCTACTTCCATCATCACAAGATTCAAACTAATTAGATACTCCAATTATCTACTCATATATCTTATGCATATAAGAGGACTACACCTATAGGTCTGTATAGACTATATGGTGAATTTAAGGTGATATGATGCTTGAAATAATCTATGTGGTCTTAGAAAAGTGATAAGGAATGACTAGAGTGAGTAGTGGAGTTGACAGGGTTTAATAAGTTCAATAGATCAATAATTAGCTATTTATATGCCTATACAGTCAAAATGAGACCTATAGGTCCTCATCTTGGACCTTGATCAACATCACTCTCTAACATAGAGTAAAGCTAAGAAATAATATTCAACTATAATGTATATAAAGGTAGTGACACTACATATTAGAGAACAACTAGGCTACTTGGACAATCAAGAGAGAGGTGAAATTGACTTGATAGTATAGGAGACCACCTATAGTTCTTATGGAAGAAACAAGTAAGAAGTAACTTCAAATTTAAAAGGAAGCAAATAGACCTTGTGGATAGTGGAATGAGTTCTTATTGATTTGGACATTTTCAAACATCAATGATAGGGTTGAAGAAACTAGGTTCAGGATTATATGTTTAAATCTAGTCCTAATGAGTACCTATATCCATGCCTACGTAGGTGTAGGGTAAGATGCACACAATGAATGGAAAAAGTATGTTTTAAAATTATTTGAACCCAACTAAGACTGCAAACAATCCATGAATCATTAATAGGGCTATTGGTGTGATTGTGAGGTCTCAAACCCAAGGAATGCAATCATGAATACAAACATAGACCATAAAAGGCCACCTAAAAACCTAATTTAGGATCATTTCACTTTCAAGATGAAGAGAGGAGAGGGAGTAGATTATGTCAAAATATTTCTAAGTCTAACCTGAGATTTCAAATAAGTTTAGAGCTTAGAGGCTATTGATGTGAGGGTGAGGTTTAGAAGATAGTCCACCATTCTAAGTAGGCACCTATAGGTTGCTCCAAATAAAAATTAAACTTGGTATTGAAATAAGAGTAGATTAGGTGTATGAAATATTCTTGAAATCAATTATGACTCCATCTAATTTCATGATACAAATTAGAATCAGAGATGTAGAACATGAGCTCCTAAAACACCTAATATAGCCAAATGACCATAGAGGTATCTCTAGGCCACATGACACAGGCTAAAAATAGACCTAAGAAAAGAGGTAGAGGTGTGTGATAGAGTATATAAAATATAATTTAAGACTTAAACTAAGTTCATGAACTTTGAGATAGTTAGTGGTGACAATGGTGAAGTCATAAACTAAAATACAGTCAAGTGATTCTCAAAGGTCACCTACATATTACCCCTGACCTTAAGCTTGAAAGAAGGGTTAAATTGGTGTAAATAAATTGAGGTATTTATAATTTGAAATAGGAGGTCATAAAATTGATGCTTTATACCAAATTAAACTTGAATAGGATTAAACCAAAATGAGTTCAAATCTCCACCTATAGTCATCTAATGACTTACAATTAGTCAAAGGTAAGAGTGGAGATATAGATAGGGGTTATGAGTCAAGGTAAATGGATGTTAGAAATGAATATAGAGGATATATTATATAATTTAAATATAGAGTTTAAATACATGGAATCTATTTCCATATGAATATCTTGAGGGCAAAATATAATCAGTATATATAGTTTGCTAACACAGTCTTCTAGTGACTTGAAGGTTCCAATTAATAAATGTAATAGAACATAATATTCACAAATAATTTGATTAATAATAGTGGGATATGATGTATATATAGTCCATGATGTACTAAATCAAGTTTATTATAATGATATAATGAGACAAACACTCAAAACTGACCTTTAGGCTCAATAGTGCTTATTTGCATACAAGTCCTCAGTGGTGAAACTCAGTGTTTAAGACCTATATGAGATGTAAATGATTATAGAGAATCATCATAAAAAATTTAATCTATTATTAAATAAATTTTTAATATCCTTATTTGATATAAATGTAAGTTTTGAGATCTTAAATCTAAGATGACCTTCCTCACCTTAACATACACAGACGTACAACTAGTCATGGGAGAATTTGGTGTTTTGAGAGTTATATAGGCACAAAAACACCTTGTGATTTGGTATAGATGGTTTCAATGAGTGTAAAAATTCCTATATGGAAATTTAAAAGTCATAAAAAAGTGTAAATACCCACTATTTTGTCTTAGACCTTGCCCACTCCATTGGCAAGGGGAAGTCATGAGACCAAGGGGTTTGTTTGAGCTCAAAAGCATGAAAAAGGTATTTTAAACATCATAAAAATAATTTATGGAAATTAAAATTTATGTAAAGGGTCATAAAACACCTCCAATTATAAAAAACACTCAATTTTTAGTCCAACCATCCTTGAGGGCTATCAAGGAGGTAACAAGCTTAAGTCCCAAGTCTTCTAACGAGTATACCAAATACATACATAGGAGTGATGAGAATTAAAAAGGAATGGAGAATAATGGGGAGGATATTTTGGAGGTTTTTGAACCTATACAAGTAGTGATATGAAGTTTTGATTCCCAAAACCTAATTTGGACCTATCTTAAGTTTAAGAAACATTAGGACTGCTACCCAAGGAGCAACTTCAAATGCTCATATCATAGCTCACACTTTATAGGGAAATTTGAGCCATTTGGGATAGGTGAGGAGGTTAGTAAATAAGGGTTTCCAAGTGGAAAGAGGAAAATTTATGATTTATTCCTTGTGAACAATTTTTAAAATCCCAAATAGGTCTTAAACCCCTTTAAACCCTTAATAATGACCAGGTAAGGAAAAAAGACCTCAAAAGAACATCTAATGACATAATTTGATTTTTAAACCTCTTGAATGCTATTGAGGACTACAAGGAGGTTATACACATGTAATTTAATTCCAATATCATGTGGATTATGATCCATGCTTTTTGTATTTTTAGAGTAGTTATCTTTTCTCATAGATGGGCTTGACGATTTTGGCATTTGTATTGCATCGCCCTATTTTTTGGGGGGTCCCTTTCTCTATTTATAGCTAAGTCTCAAATTCCTTCCATATCCTTCCACATGGAATCATAAAACTTTTTTTATCAAAAATAATTTCTCAACTCCCCCAGAAGAAGTGTTAGCTTTCCACATGGCACCCCAGTGCTCATTTATCATGAAGAAGTTCTTAGTTTACCCAAGAGTAGTGTTAGCTCTCCATGTGGTGACTCAATGCTCATCCAAGGTAGGTTGATTTTATCATAACCTAAAGCACCACTATTGGCCAATAAATTAGTGGGTGGGGACCACTATGAAATTATAAATAGGGACAAAAAATTTATACATGGTTCATGTACACTCAATTTTGCAAAAGAATGCTCAGTTTCCCTAGGAGTAGTGATAACTTACCACATGACATCACAATGATCCTAGAGAGAAAGGCTTTCTTTGTTAGAGCTATGAATTGTGTGATTAAATGATAAGGATAGGAATGGGACCCACTAAGTAGTAATAATAGGGAGGAATAAAACCTTTTATGTGGCATCACAATGCTTGACTAAGGCAAAACATTTCCTATTATACCTTCAAATAGTGCCATTGGATGAGATAAGTGGGTCCCTATTTCCTAACAAGCATCCCAAAAGTAGTTTTGAAGTTAAACACATGTCACCACTATGCTTCTCCTAAGCTTTATGGGCATCATAAGGAAATACAATTGCACCATATCTAGGATTATAAAGACCAACTATAATCATGAGCTAAATCTCTTCATTTAGTTGCAATGGCTTCATCATGAGTGTGAGTGTTGATTTCCAGTGTCACTTCCTCATGAGGATGTTGTGCCTATATACGCATATCTCTTTTATTTTTTAAAGGGCTGGTAGACAAATAATTAATTTTTCTATTATCAGAGAATAACCATTTGTAATAGTATAGTCTTATAATAGTAGTAATAGTTAGAATTTTTCATTATATATCCTTGGAAGGTACCCCTCATGGGTAGGATTTAATATTACATATTGTGCCCATTAAGGATATTTGTATTTTTTTCTCTACCTAAAAATGAATAGGGAGTGGTATTCTATGTCAAACTGAGTGGAAATTTATTTATGTTTATTGTTTCATTTCTGTAATTCTATAGTACTAGTTCTTGTTTATGTTATAGACTTTAATTCATGCATATGATCCTTTAATAGTCTATGATGTTCAAAGATTCAAGATATTTTATGCAATTATAAGTCAATACTTTAAAGAGATTGGTGCATTACCCTAGTTAGTTTTTTTCAATTTTATTTTACATTTCCTTCTTATACCTTTTCATCCCTGAATTGATTTGAAGAGATGGATTATAAAAATTTGGATGTTACTTTATATTCCACATTTTAGTACCACATCTGTAAATATTCCCATAGAGAGTTGTTCACATAGAGTGAAAATGTTATGCATCAACAATTTTATTTTTTGACACGCCTAGTCAGACATGAACTACTAGTCTATTTGACTAGAATTCATGGTGTATGAGTGATAAGCACATTACAAGGTCATAAACAAGGAAGAATCTAGGCTTTTTATCACCACCTTTGGTAGCTACAACTCGCCAAAGAACCAAAACATCAAGTTCAATGAAACAATCATAAAATATGGCCATACATAGACCACTAAGGAACTTTGTGGAATAGAATAGTGGTATCCCACTCATATCTCTAGTATCCCTAGCTACATGGGATCTTATTCCTACTAATGCATTGAAGGCACTCCCTAGATTCTCAAGGAAATAATTCAAAAGCATGGTGAAATATCTTCAAGATGTTACAAATAACTATATTATGCATTATATCACACAGTAGAACATATATTTAAATCTACTAGTCATCTTTTCCAAATGGAGAACTCTCGACTGGTACCAGTCCCTACTTCCCAACTCCATCACCACCTAGAATGACTTGGGAAATAGATTCTTTAAGAGATTTAATGAAAAGGTAGACTGATAATCTCTCTTGTGATCATTGATCACCATTAAAAGAGACCCATAGGAGGCTATTATAGATTTTAACACCAGGTTTGATAAGACCTAGAATAATATCCTAATAGCAGCTCAATCACTTGAATGTATGTCCATTATCTTCTACCTTAAATCCTTTAACTTAGACATAGTGGTTATGATTCAATCCCTTAGAGGTTAGATTCTCCTCAATGCATATAAGCTTATAATTAGAGTGAAAAAAATATTGATATACATCAAGAAACTTCCCCTATGGACATCAATTCCCATGTTCCCATAGATATTAATGCCACCACAAGAAGAAGTCCTAAGCACCTAAAAAACACCTCCTTCCATGTATGTATACCTATCATCTCAAACAAGTGTGTCCTCTTCATCCATGATATCCACAAAGATGAATGACATGAATAACATCTTGTGGAACTTCTTGAATTAGATCATAAATCTTAAAAGGTAATAGGCTATGCCCCTGAAGCTGTCTTACTAGAACTAATATAATGAGAGGGATCCATATCAGCATAACCAATACCAAAAATGGAAAAATCCAAATCACCAAGTGAAAAATCATCAAGTTCCAAATCATCAAACATGGCCCATGAGTCAAATTATAATGGTCCTTGATCCTTTGTAAATGATCTCACTAAGTTCAAATAGAGAGTTGGTCATAGGCTAAAAGAAACCTGGTGAACAACTCAAATTCATGGTTTTTTTCATGTAATGATGCATATGCACCCTAAAATTGCCTAATATAAATCTACAATAGAAGGTTACTAAGCAATGAAGGCAAGGGAATGCATTTGGTTTATCCCCTTATAGATACCAATCGTTGGTTGTTGAGAATGTTGTCTTAATATCTCAAATGTAGGGAATGTCCTTGGAGTAAGAGGAGGAGATATCCTTGGAACATGCACTTTTCTCTTAGGTAAAGGGTGAGGATGTGGTCTATGTAAGTGAGACCCTAGTGCTAAAATCCCTATAGGTCTAATCAAACTACTTCACTTGATCCAAGAAGAGACTAGATAAGACCCAAGAAACCTTCACAAGGCCTAAGGTGACTTTTGAACAAGGCCTAGGATCCCAACCACTACCTTTGACTTACCAAAAATGGAGCTAAATAAATAAAAAAATCCAAAGGGCCCAAAGGTCCAACCACAAGGGTCATATAATGTAGTAGAATATCTAAATAAGGATCCTACTAATGTTTCCCTCTAGGATGTCTTATCTATTCTCAAGAAAAAAATCCTTGTTGAAATAAGTGTTGAAAGATCATGAGAAACCTGAAAAAGCTATCCCAGCTATAGAGCTAGCACGAGACAAAGGAAAGGAATCCAAAATTAGTGTGTAACCTCATATGCCATCTACATTCATCAAATCTTAGGTAGGGGTAAGTAAGATGAAACCTACCCCATTCCATTTGACTCTCATTATGGGAAAGAAGTTGCTAAATAATTCCATGATTGATTCTAGCACCACCACCATGGTAATGCCCAAGAAAATTATGGATGCGATGAAACTATGGTATGAACCCTTAGAAAAAGGGGTTATGTAATTAGACAAGAAGAAGGTTTAGACCATTATTTTCATTAAAGCTCTTCTCCAAACCATATACTCTTATATGAGCATAATAGTTCCCTAGGAGGTTGTGGTGATTGACATCTTGCCAGTCTTTAGACTATGATTATAAAGAAATTTCACCACAAAAATAGGTAGATACTTATATTTAGATTGGTCCCATTTGATCTTAAGTAACAAATATGGATTGAAGATGAAGGTGATGTCTAAGCCTCCACATCTCAAACACATAGCTAATGAGGCTATGGCAAATTTCAAAACAATGGACACTTCTTTCTCTAAGAAAGATGCATTATGTAGAAATGCTTGAAGAAGAAGGAGTGGCCAATAACAAGATCTTATAGGAAGAACTCCTCATTAATGAATTTATTAAGTATGGTCCTTTCATAAATTTTGATAACACTAGCCTCAGTACTTATGTAATCTATGATGTAGATCAGACCATCCCCAAGGTCATGAGTAAGAAATAGGATCAAAGAAAATAATTTAAAGGTGAGTTTGATTTTTGGACCCTACATTTTGATGGTGAAAAACAAAAAACTATCTCTAGGTTAGGCATCTAGTTAATGTCTCTATTTAGAAAAGATACCCTATGAGCCATTTGATTACAATTTACTTGTAAAAATAATGAATTCTAATACAAAGTGTTATTCCATGGCCTTAGCCTCACTGAGCATATGGGTGTGAAGCATCTAAAAGTGTTCAAATATTATGAATTAGTGGTGAGACAAGTGATAGGGGTTATGGCTATGAATATTGTATGTATGATATCTTACCACCATTGGATATGGGACTTAGTTAAAGATTTCTAAGCTTTCAACATTCAAATCATCCCTAGGACCATGAACACCCAAGTGGATAGAATGGTAGTGATCATATCCCAATTTGATCTAGTGACATATTTTTTCACCAATGAGAAAGTAGTGTGGGTGATCATCAGACCCACCATTCTTGATAATGACTAGCAATGGAAAGTGTTTGAAAGTGATGCCCAAATGTTATGTTTCTCTAGAAGTCATGTAAATTTTTGAAATAGTTACAACCAAAGATCAAAGAAGCCTTTGGGGGTAAGATCATGCAATTGAAATATAATAAGATATAGAAGGGGATAATCATCTTGGAGAACTTTTCTTATTATAATGACATGAGGAATGACAGATGTAATTTTATCATAGATAAAAGTGACTACTCAAAGCTTGATGTCAGAGAAGGGAAGAAACTAAATGTTGGGAAAGAGGTTTCCCAAGAGGACAAGAACCTACTAGTGTCTTCTTAAAATGGATAAGAAGGGGTTATGTCATAGACCTATGATGAATTGAAGGTATGACCATGAGGTAATTCAACATACCATCATTCTAGTTGAGGGATCTGATCCTATTTATCAAAAGCAAAGGCCATTTAACTCAAAAATTGAGTCACTTATGGCATAAGAACTAAGGAAATTAATTGATTTAAGGATTATATACCAAATCAAGCATTTGATTTAGGTGTCCAACATAGTTTTAGGGAGGAATAATAATGGATAAATCCAACTATGTGTGGACTTATGGGATTTGAATAAAGAATCTCTGAAGGATCATTATCCCCTACCTTATATGGAATAGATCCTAGAGATAGTAGCAAGTGTAGAAATTTTTTCCCTACTAGATGGATTTTTAAGCCACAACCAAGTGTGGGTTAACAAATAAGACCAACACAAGACCACCTTTACTACAAAGTGGGGGACCTTCATGTATGAAAAGATGCCTTTTGTCCTCTCTAACATGGGGGCTACCTTAAAAAGAGACATGGGCATATATTTTCATGGCCTAATTAACAAAATCATAGTCATTTACTTGAATGATCTCACTATATTTTTTAAAAATAAGGAAGACCATTTTAACCATTTGGAGAATATTTTCAAGAAGTGCCAAGAATTAGAGGTGTCTCTCAACCCTTAGAAATGTGTTTTTGGAGTCCCACAAGGCAAGCTAATTAGATATGTGGTATCCAAAGAAGAAATATCTATCAATCTAAACATAATAAAGGCCATCAAGGATTTATCATTACTAGTCGATAATAAGTGGGTCTAATATTTCTTAGGAAAGATCAATTTCATTAGTATATTCATATCTAGCTTCATGGGATTGGTAAGGCCAATCAAACTAATGCTGAAGAAAGATATACCATTCAAATGGACATACAAAGGAATAATAAAATTCAAAAAAATCAAGGACATGATATCTAATTCCCCCATACTTATCAATACTAACTTTTCCAAAGATTTCATCATGTATGTCTATGGGAGAGAACATAGCCTAGTGGCTATGCTAACCTAAAAGGCAAAAGAAGGGACAAGTGAGCACCCGATTGCTTTCTATTTGAGAAACTTGCATGTGTATGAGACCAAGTATAATTTTGTTGAAAAACAAGCCTTCACTATCATAAAAGGTCTCAAAATTTTAGACACCTGGTGGTAGGGAGAAAGATAATGGTATACATGGTATATTCTATTTTTAGTGAATAAATAACGAAAGGAAAGATCACCCAAAAAAGGGCCAATTGGATCACTAAAATCCTATAATATGATGTTGAAGTTAAGCCAACCGAGGTGATTTAAGGAATATGACTCTGTGAGTATTTGGCTCAATGTGAAGGTGCCCCAATAGAAGAACAAAGATGCACCATAAATGATTTTAAAGAATCAATATGAAGTTGATGGGTCATAGGTTGTTGATAGGACCCATTTTATGCAGACCAATTGATACCTAGATGATATCCCTATGCATAAAATTAGATTCTACATATTGTAGGGAGGTATTTATATGCTAGTGTAGGGATTCTTCTTCAATATGAATTTCAATAGAGTTCTACTTCAATGCATGGATAACCACCAAGCCAATGAGATTCTATAGGATATGCATTTCAACACTCTAGGTGGA
Organism: Torreya grandis; assembly: GCA_037957365.1. Taxonomy (NCBI): domain Eukaryota; kingdom Viridiplantae; phylum Streptophyta; class Pinopsida; order Cupressales; family Taxaceae; genus Torreya; species Torreya grandis. The sequence continues at coordinate 3,850,120 of JARHVA010000192.1, read as the reverse complement.
CATTTATCTATAAAAATGATTACAACCAAAATCATGTGCATATGATATTACTCATCGACCATATTCTCTAATTGCCATTAGGTAGTCAAAAAATTCTAGTAATGTCAATTCTTAATAGGCAGATTAAATAATTTATCCATTCCACTGAATCCAATTGTAACTAATAAACCTTTCACACAATGGGATTAGATTTCATCAAGATTATCAATCTCATTTCTAGTATATGCCACAAATGGATACTTATATCCACTAATTACTTCACAAGGTGGATCAAGGAAACCCTAATGGAGGCAAATGAAAACATGATCCTCAACTTCTTGGAGGAGTTAGTAGCATGGTTTGGCCTTCCAAAAATGATCATTTATGATGATATGAAAGCCTTCCTCAATTCTAAGATTTTATAATTTGTGTTCTAAAATGGTAGTTTACTAAAGACTTCATCCAATTACAAACTACAAGGGAATGGGTTAGCCAAATTGATAAATAAGAACCTAATTAGGATAATCAAGAGGATGGACATATACCAATAAAGGGAGTGGTATATGCATCTCAAGATGGCTTTGTGGGATGATCAAATTATTCCCAAGTAAATTTTAAAGACAACCCCATGTGAATTAGTATATGGGAAGGAAGTGGTAATTCCCATGTCAATAAAAATTCCCACTTTGGAGATTTTGAAAGCTATTGAAGTGGCAAAGAATAGAGTGATGAAGTTCAGGTTGGTAGAATTTCTCAACCTCTAAGAAGTGATGGAATGAGTGAGTGATGATAATATTACCAATAAAAAAGCATTCAAATGATGGTCTGATAAGAATTCAAGTGATGGTCTGATAAGAATTCATTAGACCCAATTTTTAATCCAAGAGACTTGATCCTCAAATATGACCAAAGGGCCACAAATATAGGATAGCATGTGAAGTTTGATTCCATATGGAAGGGGCCTTTTGCATCATGGGAAATTGACATGGTAACATGTTTTAGTTAGAGTATGAAGAGGGAAATGCATTGGGATTCTAATTAATAGAATCAACTTAAACACTTCAACTAATTTAATGTTTCTCCCTTATACATATTTAGTTTTATTTTCATTTGCATGTTTCCCTTTCTTTATTAATTTTTCACCTTTTTCTATTGTTCCCCTTCAAGAATAAGTGCAATTGGCACTTGTTTTTCATCCTACCACCAAGTGTCCTACCTTGACCCTTCTAATTTTGAAATATCCTCTCATAGACAATTATCTACCCCACTCCCCTAACCATTAATTATAGATGCTCCATGTTGCATGATTTCCAATGAAGATCACTATAAAATCTTTTATTAATTTATCCTCAATCATGTGTTCCACCTTTAGCATTTATGGGGATCCAAAATTCAAAAATGGTATGATGATCATGCTCTAAGTGTTGGCCTATAAATATCTCTCCCCTAATCAGGACAAACATTTTAACACCTAATATTTTCCAAGAGAATTGAGCAAAAAATTGAGTGATTAAGCATAGCATCTTGAGAAATATTTGAGCTAGCAGAACCAAAAGAATTAAGAAAGGAGTGCAAGGATCATGAGTAGAAACTGATACCTAATATTTTCTTTAGAGCAAGTCAATTTTTGGAAAAAGTTATAAAATGGAGACTTCTACATCCTCATTCGATAGTGGAAGGAATTCAAGGAAGAAAAAACTTATGGGTTAGGTGATCATGGTGACCTTCACCCATAATATGCATTAAGAAAATCATATGCTTCCACTTTCACTCAAGAAAGGCCTAAATTTCCAAATGTCAAAATTATCACCAAGGAGAATTACAAGGACCCTTCATTAGTCATATATTATGTAGATGGGATCTTTGATCCCAAATTAGCAAAGAACCCAAAGAGCCTAAGGGAGGGGCACCCACACTTGAATGATAAAAAAGGTGTAAAGCAATGACTATGCATTATTTAGGTACAAGATTTAGAATTCCACATTGGACTAGTACATGGTGCCTCTTATGCACTTGTGCCCAGAGATCATCACCTTATGAATAGATAGATATGACATTATCACTATAATTATTATAGTTAAAAACCATTTAAAAATGGATGTTAATGATGATTACATAAGGGAGATGCTCTGACTCCCAAGTGACCCCAATGTTGATGTCTATAGTATGGATATCTTTTAGAATGTCTGAGACACATAGGTCCTTAAAATAGAGTTCATCAATTCAGTCCTCTAAAGAAACTACATTGAATCACCTCCTTTGCTAATCACCCTCATGGGATTTGTGATGCAAGACATGAAATATTCCCTTTATATGTTGGCATTTATCTTTAGGATAGGCTCAAATGCTCATGTCATCAATTTCTAATTGGTGGTGATATTATTTTTTAAGATATTGAGTAAGGAAAGGGTTTCTAGGATGTAATTTGTAGATGTCATCACTACTACCATGCATAATTAGTTGGTGAACTTCTCAAAACTAAATACCTTTAGGTATTCCTCCTTCTTCTTCCACTTGATTATGTATTAGAACTCCTAATTTTTCTCTTCATACTTCACCTTCAAATCCATTCAGATGAGCACTCACCCTAACATGGTGATTCATGTGACCACATAGAACCAAATCTTATTAGCCATGCATGATTAATATGAATTTTTAGAATCCTTCCTATCCCTAATCTTGATCAACCTTAGTTAGGAGGCCATCACCTTTAGAATTATAGAAAGCCATAAGTTATGGCTAAATGGTGGAAGAATTCTAGTCAATTGGTTATTTAGGGCCCATTTCACCTTCATTTGTTTACATATATTTAAAGAGGATCCATTTTAGCTCCCATGCCTACTCATAGATAAAACCCTAACCTTGCAGCTAGCTCACCAATTTAATGTAGTGAACTTAGTATATGGCATGGGTTGTAAGAAGAAGGCCCTATATGACATACTATTCTCAAGAGGGGGGAATCACAATGGTAAAGAGGTTATAGGAGTGCTTTCTTGCACTCAAGATTATAGAGATTAGCCTTGACTATATTGATGACAAATGGAACTATGACCTAGTTAGTCATATAACCACCTTGAAGATTGTCTCCCAATATAATCACAATCCCTGACCATACCTCGAATAGTGAAGGTCACTAGTGGAGGATGATATCAAGTATTATGTGGATCTATCCAAGATTCCATTGGATACTTACAAGCTATGGGAGTCCTTTTACAAAGTGGTTTAGGAGTTAGACCCCATGAATAAAATAACAAAGGGTTTGAGGTCATAGCTCATTCAAAGGGACTAGATCAAGGAAAATATAGATGATTATTATAAATATAGGAAATATATTGGCCAATGGGATTACAATTTTGATGATCTAGAAACTGATGAGTTGTTTAAAATCCTCTAGGATGGACACCATGAGGTGGAAGCTCTGGAAAAAGGATAATTCTTTATTGAATAATAAGAAAAAGAAGAGGGGATACTCCTTTTAAGGAAGAGGTGGACACCCATCTAGATAAATAAGAAGAATTTTATGTGGTGAAGAGGCCTTTAACCTACCCCCCTCATTTTTACCTATATCCAATCACTCTGTAGTAGCATCAGGCCTCTTTGGGACATCTTGTTGTGGGGTCAACTCAACCTATATGCCCTAAGGCATAAGTTTCCAATCCTTCCCCCAAGCCCTCACAAAATAAGTTATGATTTTCTCATCCCCTTCTTTCCACTTCCAATTCATTTTTAACTCCCTCTTAACTCTCCATAGTTTCTACTGAACTCACACCACTCTCCACTGCCCAACCTATCACCTTACTCATGCCACTTTCCTTTGCATAACTAATTACTTCCCTTGTGGTGTTTCTCACTCTTCCACCCTCACCATCAATGCCATAATTTATTATGGAAAATCACCTTCCACCTTACTTCATATCCTCTCACCTTTTTCTTGGTCCATCTTGACCCTTCACCCACTCATCTTTGAAAGAACAACGTCCACTACTTCATAACAATAAGTGACCATTATTTTTGAGCTACCTCAAGGATCCCTCTTCATGGGGGAAAATATTTAGTCATAAGAATAGTTTCAGTAGTAGATGGATATTGTTAGAAAATTTCAAGAGGCCTAGGTGGAGAAGAGAGGAGGAAAGTAGGACAAAGCCTTGGTGGTGCCTCACATGTGATCATTTTTTGACCCAGTGTAATAATATCTAATGATTACACACATGGTTCCCCAAATAGTCAAGACCTAAGAATAGATGTAGCTATGGGACTAATCAATACACACATTCGACCTTAACCTCAGCAAATCCAAGATCACTGATAGGGTTGAATTGATGGATGAAACACAAACTTCCATCACCATGAACTATATCAAATAAGGCCATCAATTAGAGAAGAAAAAACTAGAAATCATAAGGGTGAAAGCTACATTCAACTACTTAAACACCAAGGCCAAGGCCAAGGATATAAAGCTCATAAAAATTAGTTTAACCTACAAATCTGTGTCACTAATGAAAGGTTATAAGTAGAAGACAATCAAATGGCCCAACTATAGATCTAGGTTGTAGAGATAAAGGCTAAAATCAATGGCCTAAAGAAGGAGAATCAAAATATAGAGAATAAAATACATGAGAAAGAAGTAGAGATTGCACAAACCTATAAGAATCTCTTTGATACTACAAGTGTGCAATAATAATTAAAACAATAAATGTAGTAAAAGTCCTTTTCTAAGGATAAGGAGATCTTATAATTTATAAATGACCTCACTACCTACTCCTAAACTATAGGGATCCTCCCCATGGTCCAGTAGTTGTATATATCTTACTAGGAGAGAATAAAAAATGCAACCACTAACTTGAAGCCAACACTCAAGTTCATCATGGAATCATAGTAGATAAACTCTTAGGTAAGTAGGTACATAGATCAATTCTTTCCTTCATATATCCTAAGGTTCAAGACTTGCAACTCCTTATACATAGGCTTTATAATGAAATGGATGAGACAATACAAGTAGGGGTGGCCAACCGAAGGTAGGAAACAATGAAGGTAAATGGGTTTCTGAGATACATTTATTAATGCCTTAGAGAAGGTAGTCTAGGATATGAAGGGGTGCATCAAACAATTGGTCTAGTTGGGACTCCTCTCTCCATTCCTTATAGATAACACCATCCTCTTAGAGGACAAAATAAAAGAGTTACTAGAGAAAATGCAAAATAACTAGACCATTTTTATGTCTCTCAATCAAGTGCCAAGTGTCTCTAAGGTGGAGACCATTTTACACCCTCTTTCCCAACTAGATTTGTAGATGTTGGTAGTAGTCCAATGCCTAAGTAACATCTCCTTTAAGGAGATCATCAACCTAGACAAAGACTTTGAGGCTCTAAATAAGAAGACCCAACTGAAAGAGGAAGAGTGGATGCCTCTGAAGGTTACTCTTCAAAAAATTTAAGTTTTATGGGCCTCACCCATTTTACATTTTGGTTCAAATAGTCTATGAAACTAGAATTTTGAGTTCTTCCATCCATAGGTAGTCCCTTGCAAGTCACCAAAAACTATGGATTGTGATATATATTTTCTATATTTTTAGAGCAATTAGATTTTTTTCATGGATGTGATTGGTGAGTTTGGTGTTTTTATTGCATCCCCCTCTTTTTTTGGGATCTCTTTATCTATTTTTGGCTAAGTCTCAGCTTCTTATTTCAACCTTCCATGTGGTATCCTAGGTCTCATTTATCATAAAGAAGTTCTAAACTTCCCTAGAAGAAGTGCCAACTTTCTATATGGCACCCTAATGCTTGTTTATCATGAATAAGTTATTGGTTTAACTAGGAGTAGTGCTAAATTTCCATTTGGTGATTAGGCACTCATCTGAGGTAGGTTTATTTTTTCAAAACATTAAACAATGTTATTGGTTGATAGAGAAGTGGGTGGGGCCCATTGTGTAGTTATAAAAAAGGATGTAGACTTTACATATGGTACCCCCATGCTCAATTTTATAAGGAAAATTTTGGCTTCCTTAAGAGTAGTTCCAACTCGCCATATGACATCATGACACTCCTTGAGAGCAAGGATTTATTTGTCAAAGATTCAAATCACATGATTGGATGATAAGGCTAGGAATGGGACCCACCAAGTAGTTATAATGGAAAGAAAACAAACCTTCCATGTGGCATCATGATTTTTGACTAAGGTAAAAATTTTCCTATTAGACCTTCAAGTAGCACCATTAGATGAGAAAATTGGGTCCCTCTTTCCTAAAATACATCCTAAAGGTAGTTTTAGAGGTAGACATGTGTCACCACCATGCTTCTCCTAAGTGTTATGGAAATCATAAGGCATTGTGATTGAACCATATTTAAGATTCTAAAGACCAACTATACTCATAAGCCAAAGCTCCTCATTTGGTTGTAATGGCTTCATCATGAGCATGAGTGCTAGTTTATAGGTGTTACTTGCTCTTGAGGTTGTTGTGCCTATATAAGCATAGTCTTTTCTTTTATAAAGGGTTGGTAGACAAATAATTATTTTTTCTATTATCAGAGATCAACCATTTACAATAGTCTAGTTTCAAAATAGAAGTAGCAATAGTTAGCATTTTTCATTATACAACCTTAGCAAGTGCCCCTCATGGGTAGGATTGAATATTGTATATTGTGCCCTCAAGGCCTTTATATTTTGTTATCCACCTAATAATGAAGAGGATGTGGTGTTCTATGTCAAACTAAGTGGAAATGTATTTATGTTTATTGTTTCTTTTCTCTACTTCTATATTATTAGTTCTTATTTATTATATAGAATTTAATTCATGCATATTATCCTTTAATAGTTGATGATGTTCAAATATTCAAGCTATTTTATGAAATTGTAGGTAAATACTTTAAATATCTCAATGCATCACCCTAGTTACTTTATTTTAGTTTTATTTTGCATTTCCTTCTTATCCTTTTTCATCCCCCAAATTGATCTAAAGAGCCATCTTCTAAAACCCAAAAGGTTTATTTATAGACCACATTTGAGTCCCACATCTGTAAATCTTTCTATATAGAATTATTCACCTAGAGTGAAAGTTTTAGGAATCAATATGTCACTTATATGTACTATCACAAATTCATTATTTTTACATATTTTTAGTGTTTTGTAGGTGTTATAAGAAGGGGAGAACTTCCTAATAATTTTATAAGGTAATTTTAGATGTTCAGTAAATATTATAGCCCAAAAAGTTTCACATGAGATTCTATAAGGGGTCAAACTAGTCTCATTTTCCAAGGTAGTCTCAAATAGGTTCAAAATGAAACTAGGTGACAAGGTGATTTCTTGGTTTATATACTTCCACAAGGTCGCAAACCCCAAAATTGACATGGAGGTTGCTGATAGACTAGGAAAATTAAATCACATTATTTTGGGAGATTTCACATGTGTGGGATCTCTCTGGAGCAAGATTTCTACTTTTTAGGCCTAGGAGGGCTGATTAGGCCTGATTTGGGAGAGAGAATGAGCTAGAAAAGACACATGCACTTATAATATAATCATGAAATTTTATGTGTATATGTAAGAGATTAATGGGTATCCAAAATTATTCTCAATTTTCCATATTCATCTATATTCTTCTAGACAAGGAGCTTTATCTGTTAAGAGGGTTATATGGGATTGAGAGGAAATTTAAGGTTTTGGTGCAAAACTAGGTATTTTGGGAAAATTAATGGTTTTATATGTATTTTTTATAGGTATGGTATGATTTTTATAGGCCATCCATGGAGTAAAATTACATTTTTGAAGACAAACTCCACTTTTCCCTTCTACACCAACTTTAAAATGAGCTTTCCAAGGGGTCAAAACATAAAATCATTGCATAAGGATTCTAACAATCTTTGTAAAGGATAACACATGTTATATATGCCACATAAAAGGAAAAAAATGTCAATAATTATATGGAAGGAGTTATAAAAGTTTGAAAAGGTCTCAAGTCTCAAAAAAATCTTCTTTCTTTCCAACAGCTAGCTTGTTGAAGGACTAAAACAAGCACTAAAGAGATTATAATATCCCATGTATGGTGGAAATACCTCATGAATTTATTGGGATAAGTTTTCAATTATCAATGAATGAATACTTAAAGTCCTATTTTCAAGGTGGAGGATTAATTCTTTAATAAGGACACAAGAAATAGTAAATAGGGAGTCAAGAAAGGATATAGGCACTCTCCAAGTGGTCAATTCTTGACCTATCACAATGAATATGTTTCTAAGTCTCCAAAACTCATGATCCTCTCTCTTATATTCCACCCTAAGTACATTGATGAATGGAGAGGTTTAATTAAGTACTATGCATATTGAAAGAAGGCAAAGTCCAAGATTGAGACCCCTATTTTGGGGTTGTTTCATCTCCTATCATTTGATTTTATATTTATACTCATTTTTACATAGTTTTATTATCACTCTTTTATTTTGGTTGTGCTAAAATGATGAATTTTTTTTACTCACCTTTTGAGAGAAATAAGAAGTTCTTTTCCTCCATTTTTAGGTTTTTGGTGAAGTGTATGTGTTTGCCATTGATATAACATTGTGAGGCATTTGTTTTCCTATGTTATTGTCTAGTTTTTTACCTTCATGTAACATATTTGAACTTATACATGTCACTCTAAGTGTCAATATCAAATTTAGTCCAAGTATTAGATGTGAATTCAATTCCTTTACATTCCTTCCTTGCAGATATTGATTTTGTCAAGTTCTTGTGAAACACTATTGTAGAGGCCATCCTTTAAGTGAAGAGAATGTGTGAAATCCTCTACCTTTTGTAAGAGTGTAGATTACAAGCATAATTTGTCAATAATTGTAAGTAGCATCCCTTTCACCCTTTTCATAGTAAAAATTAGTAGAAATTCTTTATGAACACATTGGAAATATCTTCTCTAGAGATTCTCTCCCTTCCAAAGTCACCCACACTTAGGATAGATTCCATCCACGCATTTCACAAGGGCATACTATTGATTGAAAATAGTTTTTGGCATGCTGATGGATGTATTATCCTTGGCATAACTAAATTTTATAGATAAGTGAAGTAGAGGACACTTATCATCATCTGAACCAGAGGATTCCTTCAAGTTTCATAGTTCTTAGCATCATAAAAGTAACACTTTCATGTTAAAGGTTTCCACAAGATCATCTAGTAAAGGTATTCATTTTGAATTTATTTAGTTTCCTTCTACTTATTATAAGAGAACAAGATTTAATAAGATAAACCCCTATCCTATAATTCAATTTCTATTTCCTGGTCAGCCTATTCATCAAATTCTTACTTCTAGAATTAGAAACCATATTTAATAGAGGAACCCCACCAAATAAATGATATACTAGTATCAGATCTTAATATCATCCCATTATTCTCAAGAGAAGATCAAACCATGCCTATTGAGCACATCAAGGATGTTTCTAACTCTATTTAGTCCATACTATTGTGAGAATGTGGCTTTAGATTACTTGTTATTTACTTTAAAGGAAATGCAATTTATAAACCTCCCAATAAACTCCATTTCTTCTTGGGATTACTTAGGTGAAGCCTAGTTAAATTTGAGGATAAATATGATCACCCATCCTTGGTTGAATAATTAACCACCATAAAAAGGTCCCTCATGAGTTCATGATTGATTTTAACTTCAAATTCTTAAAAAAATGGATTAGGGTACCTATATTGATTAGGCCATCCCCAAAAGATACATTCTTGTATTATCTAAGATCCCTTAATTTAGACATTAGTGTCATGATCCAATCAATGGGTGCTAATACCTTGTCAGATGCTTATGAAGTAGCAATAAGAGCTAAGAATAATTTGATATAGGCTGAAAAATTGGCACTTAGGCCTCTTTTTCATTTTGTACTTGAAACACATCACATACCGACCCCTCAAGATCCTCCTATGGCTCCTATTATAGCCCCCTAGGCACAAGTTTCAACCCCTCCTAGCCAATCAATTGAGATTTAAGAGCTCAAAGGAATGTCATAGTCCTTTGGGAATGAGATTATCTAATTGAAGAGGAAATAATAACAAGTAAATAGGCCTTATCAAGTGCCTAATCAGCCTACCTATTAGTCTTTCATAGATAATATGCCACCCTATCAAGGCTTCAATGAACATAGACTATCTTATCAAGGTCAAAGAGCTATTACTCAAGATAAGCCATATGAAAATGTTGATCCAAATACTCCATCATCATCTAAGGATATTATTCCTATGCCAAATGAAAATAACATTATGTCATATTTAGGTTGGTATCCCTCAAATCATAATGACATACAAAATCAAGCATTGGTCAACCAATCCATAGTGACGTATTAGATGACTCAAGAAGAGGCTTCTCTTCAAGAGAGAAAAAATAGTGAACATATGGCACAAAAATATAATATGAATCATGGGCAAGGGTATTTATATTCTACTTATGTTAATTGGTAGCTTGATGATCATGTGGCCTTGAATCAAGTTGGTGATTATGGTGCCTCAAGTAGTGTGGTTAGAACTATGACTAGAGCTAACAAGAGAGACATTAAAGAGACAAAATATGTGAATCATGATTTAATTATACCTCCTAATGTATATAATAATTTAAAAAATTGGTTTATTTCCCTTCTACCACAAAAAAATTAGAACATAGAGGTTGGCAAGCCTCAATAGGTATCACAAGTTCAAGATCAACCAATTGTCCAAAAAGTGTAGCCAAAGGTAAGTACTAATCCTTACATTATTTTGGATCATATGAAGAGATATAAAATTATTATGATCATATGGGATTATTTATTAATCCTAATAAAAAATTACATGTTAATATAAGAAATTTTAACTTTCAAGGTTTCATCAAAACTAGCTAAGAAAGAAAGCATAGTCTTGGCAAATTTAGATTAGCTAATAAGATAACATATCCAAAAATTAAATAAATAGGTAAAATTGGGTAATTATGAGGTAAAAAAATTAAAAAAAAATCCCTTTTATCTCTCTTTGATTGTTGACAATACAATAGTTCATAACTATATGGTGGATAATAGAGCTAGTAGCATTGTCATGCCCAAACAAATTGATGATAATCTTGGTTTAGTGTATGAACCAACCAAAAAGGGGTATTAAAACTAGATGGATCACAAAAAAAATAGTAATCATGATAAATAACTTGAAACTAATGTTACATGTTTTCCCAAATGTCACTTTTTAATAAGATGTAGTGGTGGTGGACTTACCTGCTTACTTTGCCATGTGTTTGTCTAGATACTTCACTTCAAAGATCGATGGATACCTATAAGTTGGTTGGAAATATTTGATGTTAAAAATAGGTATATTAAAAATTTAAATATCCATTCTAAACCCATAACATGTTTCCACTTGGAGCCTTACATGCCAATTGTTGTAAACACTAACTATATCATCTCGTATGAGGTGATAAAAACTAGTGAAGTGGAAGCCAAGTCATCTATGAAGGGAGTTCCATATTTTTTCTCTAATTAATGGATTTTAAGTTTAAATGATCATTATACATATAAATTTATTTACGAAGAGGGAATTTGTGTCTATTACCTCCATGAAAATGATGCAAAAATTCTAGCCATGATGAAAGAAGATGAGCCTAGTGATAGTCTTTGGTAGCTATACTTTTATGGGTCAAGGAAAAAGCATGGTATTGGGGCTGGAATTATATTTATATATCCAAAAAAATAAATTAATTTTTATTCCATTAATTTTTATTTTGTCTATTCAAATAATGTTTCAAAATATGAGGCACCAGTCCATAGTTTGTAGTGGGTTAGGAAGATGGGAATCAACATTATTCAAGTTTTTAGACACAATAAACTTATGGTTAACCAAGTAAGAGGAATTAATATATGTAAAAACACATTTATTATATATTATAATCATATATTTTCAGACTTACTTGAGGATTTTTAGGTATTTGACATTCAGGTAGTGCTAATAAAAAAGAATAAACATGAAGATAGGTTGGATGCCATAGGGGCTCAATTCAACATTCCAATTGATATAAAAAGTGAGATAAATTAGTCACACATAAAAAATTTTGTGAATACTTCCATTCTAGATATTCATGAGAACTAACAGGTCTTAAAGGATGATAATAAGATTTGTAGGTTCTTACAAGAGGAGGTTGAATTCTTTACTAAGAGTTAGTCAAAGTTATTGCAGTAGTGTGGGGATTATATTATTCAACTACAATATATTAAGCTACCCAAATTATTGTTCACACTTGAAAACATATTCAATAGAGATGATGATATGAGGAGAGATAAGTCTTCTTTGTCAACCAAAGAAGAGCACTATGCCAACATTGAGATTACATCTAGAAAGAGTCTAAAATTGAATAAAGTATGCATTATTTCACAAAAGAATAATTCATTGAGTTATGAAAGATTTTTTATGATTTATTTTCATGGAAATATAGAGATTATAAAGGATTTGGCCCAAGTCTAGTACAACCCACCATTGAGCTAAAAGCTAAAACCAAACCGGTTAGATAACAACAAAGGCACATAAATCCAAAACCTGACCCTTTGATGAGAACTAAGCTTCATAATCTCATAGAATCAACCATCATATTTCCAATCAATCACTCAACTTTGGTGTAAAATATTATTCTAGTATGTAAGAAGAATGGTGAGAATATACTTTGTGTGGACTTATTGGATTTGAGTAAGACTTATCTTAAGTATCATTACCCATTGCCATCTATGGAAAAAAAATTGTAGATGGTTGTAGGTTTAGAGAGTTTCTCATTTTTGGATGGGTATAGTGTCTAAAATCAGATTCTGGTTAAGGAGGAAGATCAATTCAAGATAACCTTCACTACCAAGTGGGGGACCTTTGCATATATAAAGATGTCATTTAGTTTATCCAATGTTGGATCAAACTTTTAGAGGGACATGGATATGAAATTCTAAGGTCTTATTAATAGGTTTTTTCTTGTCTATTTAGATGACATAACCATGTTTTCAAAGAGTGCAAGTGAACAGATGGTCCATATCAAAGAAGTGTTTGAAAAGTGTAGGCAATTTGAGGTGTCTCTTAAACCCAAAAAGTGTGTCTTATCGATACATGAAGGTAATATTCTTGGACCTGTGGTTTAAAAACATGGTTTAAGCATAGATATTGAAATGATATATTCAATTTTTTTTTCTCTTTTCTTAAGCATAAAAAGGTATTACAAAGCTTCCTAGGAAAAATCAATTTCATAAGGAGATATATTTCTAATTTTATCACCATAGAAAAGCCACTTACAACTATGCTTAAGAAGAATCAAATTTTAAATTGGTATAAATAAGGGATGAAGAGTTTTAAGGAGATAAATCAAGAAATATCTAGCTGTCCTACACTCATAAATCTAGATTTTTCAAAAGATTTTATCTTCTACACTTATGCTAATGTGGACACCATTTTAGTTATTCTTATGAAACAAAATCATGAGGCTTTGGAGTAGCCAATATAATTTTTCAATCAAGGGTTTAATGAGTATGATACAAGGTATTATTATGTTGAAAATCATTTTTTTTAAGTAATTATAACTCTTAAGAAGTTTAGATACTTATTATCTGATAATAAGATACATCTAATGGTTGCCCATCCAAGTATCAAGGAGTTATTTTTGAACAAGGATATAAATAAGAAAAGGGCATGTTGGATAACAAGATTAATTTAGTATGATGTGGAAATAAAAGTCATAAAGCTGATTAAAGGTAAAGGACTATGTGAACATCTAGCCCAAGAATTGTAAGAGGTTGAGGAGGTAGTTTTAGTGCTAAATGATGAAGAAGTTACAACTACTCATACCTCATCTTTCAGCTAGTTTTATGACTTGGTAAGGTATATTAAATATGGTTATTATAATCCTAATTTAATTTATTCAAGAATAATATATTTCATATTGAAATCTATTCCATTTATCCTTATTGATGGTGTGCTTTTCAAGAAAGACATCAATGGTATGTTATTGAGGTGTATAAAACCTAGACAAATAGAAAGGTTACTTGAAGAGTTCCATGATGGACATGGTGGAGGTCACTTCTCAACAACAAATACAACCCCTAAGATCATTAGAGATGGATATTAGTGACCAAGTATATTCATTGATTATCATGCATGGGTTAGAAAATGCAAGCAATGTGTTATGTTTGTAGGAAAAGTGAGACTTGCAGACTTACCTCTCCAAAACAAATTAGTGGATCAAACTTTTATCCATTATGGATGGGAATCCATTATACTCATTAACCCTCCTTCAATATCAGGCCATAAGTGTATCCTTACTACCATGGATTACTTCATAAGATGGATAGAGGCAATAGTATTGAAAGAAGCAATTGAATCTAGTGTATTAAATTTTTATGAAGGTTTGATTACAAGATTTGGGATTCCTTTCACCATCATTTTAAAAAATTCCATGGATTTTTTGGGAGATATGATCAGAAAATGGGCTGTTCAACATGTTGTTTACCTTAGAACTTCATCAAACTACTATCCATAAGGCAATGTCCTTGCTAAGTCCAGAAATAAGAACTTTTTTTAGATTATAATATGGAATATCAAAGTTAATTAGAGATCATGGAATTTTAAGTTGAAATAAACTCTATGGGTTGATATGATCACATATAAAAAGTCAATAGCCAACTCACCATACAAGCTGGTTTATGGTAAGGAAGCAAGGTTACCCATTTCTTGAGTTTCCTAATTTAGAACAAATGCACCAACTGAAGTTGTTGGAGAATGAACAAATGGAGATCAGGTATACTAATATTATGGAGCTAGAATAGGTTATAAATTATTTCATGTTAGCCATGTAAATTCACCAAGCATAAGTGAAGAGAGCCTTTGACAAAGGTGCTTCTTCACAAAGTTTCAAAGAAAAAGATTTGGTTCTAAAGTGGGATGAGGAAGAATATAAAATAGGAATACATACCAAGTTTTAATCCCTTTGGAGTGGTCCATACATAATCTCTAGTTGTGAATCCCATAATTTTTTCCATCTTGAAAAGATGGATGGCAAGGAGATTCCAATCATAGTTAATGACATACATCTGAAACATTATTATTGATAGCTAAGTTCATTATACATAGTTAGTTTATTTGTTTTCCTTAAAATTATATAATATAACATTAGTTTTCTTGTGTTTTGTTTCAAATAATTTCTTTGCTTTCACATTTTCCTTGTTAGTTAGTTTCCTTTATTTTGTGTGTTTTCTTCCTTATTTTAGAGGAGATAAATTTATTGTTTCAATTCAAAAGAGTCTTTTATTTATGGATTAGATTTTTTTCAAAATGTAAGAGTGGTCTTATGAGTGAGAAAGAGATGTCAATGATCTGTTTCTCAAGTATAGTAGGCATACTTCCCAGTTGAGTTGTCAAAATATTGACAAATTTGACCTCATAAGTCAAACTATCACCCCTATCATTTAAAACTTTGCTTGTCATGTTGTTTTCCTTGTTAATTGGTATGTTGGTCTCATATGTCCTTTAAATTTTCATCCAAAACTATATTTAGTATATTTTAAGGTAGTTTTGATGAAATTAAGGCTTTGATCATCATGGCCATGTGCTTATCTAGCCACCTTTTGACCAATTTTAGGTTGTTTCAAGAGATGAAAATAGTCAAAAAATCATATGAGGCCTTATGGCTTGTTTCAAAGTCATCTCATGCTACATAATTGATCAAAATGGTTGGTGACATGATTGACTAACTTCATGATGTAATTTACTACATTTTGGGTCCTTTTATGGCTTTTGGAGTAGGTTTTGCATGTGAGTGGTAGTATAATATCCTAAAAAATACGTGGGTTAATTTTCAAGCATGAAAATTATAATGGATATATAATTTAAATAGTCTCATCGAGCTTCTCAAGTGATTTTGGTAGTTTTAATGCCAAAATGGACTATTTTGAGGCCATGTATATAGTTATTCAAGGTAAAATTGAGATTAAAGCATCTTCAGGACATTATTTGTCCATGACAAGGTCAAACAATTGTTTGGAAGAGGTTTTAGGTCTCAAAATGAATAAAATTGATTTATCTCTCATATCGACCTCCTTGGTAGCTCGAGAAGGGCCATCAATTTTTTCTTAGTATGGCTAGGAGAGAGAGAGTTATGAGATGAAAATCTAGACATTGTTAAGGGTCATAGTAATCTTGAAACAAGTGGCATTGGTTTTCATATTTATGGCTTATTATTTATGAATAATCATTAAGAGTGATAGTAGGTCACTATGGCCTATTCATCTAATATGGGTTTGATATTACACCTTTTTATATAATTCAAAAATATATGGATAAAAATGGATTTGAAGGATAATTTTAGAGTCATGGGTATCCTTTTCATGTTGGTTTCATCATACAACTCATCTCTATGAGGTGCTTTCATTTGGAATAAGTTATCTTGGTATACATGCTATTCTAGTGGATCCTTGAATAAGTCTTTGTTTTGTATTCATGGTGGTCAATTTTAGAGGTTTATAATACTTAAATACTCATGGAAACTCCATCATTTTAATGTATTTCATGTGATTTTGATTGAGATGTGCTTTTGTCCATATTTTTCAAGTGTGCTTATTTTTGGGAACATGGTTTGTGTTTGAGTAGTCCTATGTATGTTTGATTGCTAATTTTGGATAAAATTATAGTGATATATCATGGTGTGGGTTATTGAGATCATATTCACTATTATAATCATGAGAATATCAAGACAAGAGTCTAAGTTACCTTCCAATGAGAAGTGATGTGTGTTTCCTTCATATATAGGTCTGTACTGATTGTAGGAGTAGTTTGAATATGCTCATTTATAATGGAAGGATATAATTCATATATTCATAAATATGGAATTTATTTCTCTAATTCCATCATCAAAATATTCAAACTAACTAAATTCTCTAATTTTATGCTCAGATCTTATGCATATAAGAGGATTTCACCTATAGGTCTATATGGACTGTATGGTGAATTAAAGGTGATATGATGCTTGATACAATATTTTTGGTCTTGGAAAATTGATAATGAATGAATAGAGTGAGTATTGGAGTTGATAGGGTTTGAGAAGTTCAAAAGCTCAAGAAATAGCTCTTTGTATGCCTATATAGTCAAAATGAGACCTACAGGCCCTAGACCTATATGTCCTCATATTAGACCTTGATAAATATCAATATATAACATAAAGTAAACCTAATATAAAATATTCAACTATAATGTAGTTAAAGGTAGTGACACCACTAATTAGAGAGAAACTAGGTTACTTGGATAGTCATAAGAAAAGTGGAACTAAATTGTTAGTCTAGGAGACCACCTATAGGTATGTACAAAAGGAACAAGTAAGAAGCAAATTAAAATGTCAAAGGGAGAAAATAGACCCTTTAGATATTGGAATGAGTTATTATTTATATGGATATCTTTAAACATCAATGACATGGTTGAAGAAAATAGGTTTAATATTATATGTTCAAATCTAGTCCTAATGAGTACATATAACCATGCCTACTTAAGTGTAGGGTAAGATGCACACAATGAATGGATAAATTATATTTGAAAATGCTTTGAACCCAACTAACACTACAAACAATCCAAGAATCATTGAGAGAGATATTGATGTGATTGTGAGGTCTCAAACCCAAGGAAAGACCTTAAAAGGTCACCTATGGGCCTACTTTAGTATCATTTCAATTTTATGGTGAAGAGAGGAGAGGGAAAAATTTATGTTGAAATAATTCTAAATCTAACTTGAGATTAAAAATAAGTTCAAACCCTGAAGACTATTGATGTGAGGGTGAGGTTTAGAAGACAATCCACCATTCTAAGTAGGCACCTATAAGTTTCTCCAATTATAGACCAACATTTGGCTTTAAAGAAGAGTAAATGGGGTGTATGAAAGGTGCTTGAAATAAATTAGGAATCCATCCAGGTTCATGATCTAAATTAGGATCAGTGATGTAGAATATGAGCTCCTAAAACACCTAATACAGTCAAGTGAACCTAGAGGTATCTATAGGCCACATGACACATATTGATAATAGACCTAAGAAAATATGGAGAGGTGTGTGATAGAGCCTATAAAACCTAATTTAAGACTTCAACTGAGTTCATGAACTTTGAGAGAGTTAGTGGTGGTAATGGTGAAGTCATAAACTAAAATGCAATCAAGTGATTCTCAAAGGTCACCTACATGTTGCCCCTACTATAGACTAACCTTAATCTTGGAGGAAGGGTAGAAATGGTGTAAGTAAACTATCATATTTCTTAGTTGACACTAGAGGTCATAAAATTTATTTTTGAGACCAAATAAAACTTGAATAGGAATGAACCAAACTAAGTTCAAATCTCCACCTACAGTCATCTAGTGACCTACAATCAGTCAAATGTAAGAGTGGAAATATGGATAGGGGTTATGAGTCAAAGGTTATGGTTTTTAGAAATGAATATAGAGAATATTTTATAGAGGTTAAATATATAGGTTAAATACATGGAATCCATTTCCATCTAAATATCTTGAGGGATTAATACAATCAATATACATAGTTTGCTAACATAGTCATCTAATGACTTGAAGGTTCCACTTAAAAAAGGTGAAATAACATGTTATTCACCAATAATTTGATGAATAATAGTGGGAGAGAATGTATTTATAGTCCATGAAGGCCTAAATTACGTTTCATATAGTGAGATAATGAGAAAAGCACTTAGAACTAACCTTTAGGGTCAACAATGCTTATTTACATACAAACCTTCAATGGTGAAACTCAGTGTTTAGGACATGTACGAGTGGTAAATACTTATATAGAATCATCATAAATAATTTCATGGATTATTCAAGACATTTTTAATAATATTATTTTATATAAAGGTAGGTTTTGATGTTTTAAACCCAAGATGACCTTCCTCGCCTTAACATACACATGCCTACAACTAGTCATGGGAGAATTTGGTGTTTTGAGAATCCTATAGGAAAAACAACACCTTGTGATTTGGTAAAAATGGTGATAATGAGTGTAAAAATACATCCATGTCTATTTTGAATTCATACAAGCAGTGAATATGCCCACTATTTTATCTCAGACCTTGCCCACTCTATTGGTAAGGGGCAATCATGAGACCAACGGGTCCATTTGAGATTAAAAGCATGAAATGAGTATTATATACCTCATGGAGGGACTTTTTGATAATTAAAAGTCATTTAAATGGTATAAAAACACTTTAAAGTGGAAAAAACACTCAATTTTTAGTCTAAACACCTTTGAGGGATAAGAAGGATGTAACAAGCCTAAATCCTAAGTCCTCTAACTAGTATACCAAATGCATACATAGGAGTGATGAAAACTGCCAAGGAATGTATAATAATGGTTGGGATTTTTTTTGTGGTTTATAAACCTATCCAAGTAGTGAGATGAATTTTTGAGACCCAAAACCCAATTTGGACCTATCTCAAGTTCAAGAAACACTAGGATGGTTACCCGAAGAATAACTTCATATGCTCATACTATAGCTCACACTTTGCATGGGAAGATAAGAAATTTTGGATAGGTTATGAGGTAATTAAATAATTTTTTACAAGTGGAATGATGTCAATTAATGATTTTTTATTTATGAACAATCGTTAAGACCCCAAACATGTATTAAACCCCTCTAAAACCTTAATAATGACCAATCAAGGAAAAAAGACCTCAAAAACACATATAATTCCAAATTTTTCTTCTTAAACCTTTTTTATGTTGTTTATTACTCCAATTAGGTTATAAAAATGTAAATTTATGCTGATGTTAGTTGTACTAACTATGACAAATGCCCTATTTTTTACATGTTTTTGGTGTTTTTAAAGGTGTTCTAAGAAGGGAATAAATTAAAAATTAATGGATCAGGTCATTTTGGATTTTTAATGAATATTAATTCCAAAAAAACTTTTTAGGATATTTTATATGGGGTCAAACTAGGCTTGTTTTCCAAGGGAGTCTCAAATTGAGACTAGGTGTCAAGGTGATTTCTTGGTTTACATACTTGATAGGGTCTCAAGACCCCAAAATTAACATGGAGGTTTTTTGATAGACTAGGTAAAGTTAATAAAATTATTTTCTGTGATTTCAAATGTATGTTATCTATATATAGCAATATTTCTACTTTTTAGGCTTAGGAGGGCTAATTAAGATTAATTTGGGAGAGAGATGAGCTGAAAAAGACACTTCCACGCCGAATCTAATCATGAAATTTAGTGTTGAGATGAAATATATTAATGGGTATCCAAAATTATTCTCATTTTTCCATATTAATCTCCATATTCTTATAGATAATGAGTTTTACCTATTAAGAGAGCTACAAGGGATTGAGAGAAAATTCAATATTTTGGTGCAAAACTAGGTATTTTGGGGAAATTAATGGATTAAAATGACTTGTTACAGGTCTATTATGATGTTTAGATTCCATTCATGGAGTAAATCTACATTATTGAACACAAACTCAAATTTTCCCTTCTAAACCATATTGAAGAATGAGCTTTTTAAGGGGTCAAAACACAAAATCATTATAGAAGGCTTCTAATAAGCTTTTTCAAGGCTAATACATATTATATATGACACATAGAATGAAATAAAAGATCAAGGATTATCTAAAAGTATTTTAAAAATATTTAAAAGGTCTCGTGTCTCCAAAAAAGCCTTCTTTCCTTTTAACGCCTAGCTCGTTGAAGGAGTCAAACAAGCACTAAAGAGATTCTAACAGCCCATGTGTGGTGGAGAGACCTCATGAATGCATTTTAAGAGGTTTTCAATGATTAATTAATGAATACTTAAAGTCCTATTTTTAAGGAGGAGGACTAATTCTTTAATAAGGACATAAGAGCTAGTAAATAAGGAGTCAAGCAAGGATATGGGTACTCTCCAAGTGGTCAAAACTTGACAAATAATAATGAACATGTTCCAAAGTCTACAAAAATCATTATATTATCTCTTATATTCCATTGAAAATATATGGATGAATGGATAGGTTTAAGGAAGTACTATATAGCATTGGAAGAAGTCAAAGACCAAGTTTGAGACTCTTATTTTGGAGCTGATTTATATCCTATCATTTGACTTTTATATTTGTAATCATTTTTCTATAATATTATTACCATTCTTTTCTTTTGGTTTTTTTGAAACTCTACCAAAATTTTTACTCACCTTTTGAGATAAACAAGAAGCTCTTTTCCTCTATTTTTAGGTTTTTGGTGATGTGTATGTGTTTTCCATTGACATAACATTATGAAGCATTTATTTTCCTATGTTATTATTTGGTTTTTTTACATTCTTATAAGTGTCAATATCAACTTTAGTCTAAGCATTGGATGTGAATTCAGTTCCTTGACATTCCTTCCTTGTAAAGATTGACTCTGTCAAGTACTTCTTATGAAAAACTATTGTAGAGGTCATTCCTAAAATGAAGAGAATGTGTGAAATTTTCTCCCTTTAATAAGAGTGTATATTCCAAGAATAAGTGATCATAAAATATTGGTTAAACACCTTCATTACTAGTTTTCCTTTCAATTCCATTGCAAGTAACATTCATTTCACCTTTTTTCATAGTTACAATCAGTAGAAAGTAGGTTTAAGAACAAGTTTTAGTGAGTAAATCAAGGGAACCAAACCTATCTAGAGATTCTCTCCCTTCCAAAATCACCCACACTTAGGAGATATTTCATGTTTCATCAAGAGTTAGAAACAACACACATTCTCACAAAGGCATACTCTTGACTAACAACAATACATATATAACCATGATGACTTCTTAACATAATGCATAATACATAGATGCAAAAAAATAAAACATAAAAATAAGTAATATTAAGCAAGATTCAACATTGGTATTGGTAGGTCAATATGCCATCACTAAATTGATATGAATGAAAGAGTAAGGGGTTCATTAGATAAATAATATATCATTTATGAATAAAAATTATTCTTAAAAATTATATAATAGCTTTTTCAAAACAAAAATTAAAGGAAGAGTCTACATAATAATAGATGAAGTAAAGTGAATCCTTTTGAAATTATAATTATTCAAAAGATTTCACACTTCCTAATCCTTTATAGAGTAAATTAATTTTGAAACATAAAGTTTAATGTGGGTTTCAAGATTTCCATGTTTCATGATGAATCCTACCCACTGGATAGAATAATAGGCCCCTAGATTTAAAGCTTAATATGAAACCTTCCTTTATGAGTTGCTATAAATGTTTAATAAATTTTTCCATACATGATAATTTTTAGCTTTACCTAAAAATAAATCCAAAAATCTATATTTGGAGTAGGCTTCCCAAAGGTCATTAGATTTTATAAATAGTTAAATAAGTGTGACAAATAATAAACAATTTCATATTCTTTGAAATTCAATTATAAATCATGCCATGAACAAATAATAGTAAGTTAAAAATGGAATTAAATTTACCTTGTTAGTTTTCCTTAGCTATTTTCAAAATATCAAGTCTTTCAAAGCTCCCCCAGATAAATATCAAGTCATTTTATCTGTTCCAGATTGATGATATGAGATATAAGAAATTTGGGTGAGGAGTCTCAGGTTGTTTGGTCTTTGGAGATATAAAGACATGAGATTAATAAAAAAAGGTGATAATATAAGAAAAATAAATTACTCATATCACCGGATTAAATGTATTTTTACTAATATTTAGCAATTATATCCAAGTGTTTAAAGTTAAATCCTAAACATTGTGCATGGTGCAACCCTCCAACATTTAAAATTTAAAGGGCACATTATAGTCATGAGTAGATTAAGGTTAACATCAACAAACCGGCATGATCCAATCCATGATGATTAATGACATGGCTTACTTTAAAAATTTGTAAAATATCACAACTTATCTAATTGAAAATAATCCACTTAAAAGAGCTAACTTAAGGAAAAGGGATGACATCGAATATGAAAATTCACTAACATCATTAGATCATGTTTGTAGTGTTGATATCAAGCCACTTGATTAAGATATGAGAATACATGGGAAAAACATAGGGAGTTGTTTTAAATTTAAATATTTCACTATAAATTGGAAATCATTGTTTAAATACACTAGTGTCAAATTCTTGGCAAATTTTCAAGGGTACAAGTTAATGTCATCTAAGCGAAGCATGTTTTGACCCATAATAATTGATGTGTTGTTTCAAGTTTCATCCTTGTAGTAGTATTCTTTGTCTTCACCAACTATATGAAATTCATCATAGGTGAAGTTACTCTTATGAACCATGTTGAATTTTAGTCAAAAGGACCATAAAACCACCTTGTATGGAAGTAGCTGAGGAATCATGGCTCATAGAAAACATGGTCAAGTGCCTTAGAAAATATAATCATGGAAAAAGGATGTGGTACTAGTCTTTGGTGGAAGATATGCATGAAAATTTGATATTTGAAACTACATCATTTATAGGAGACCATTAAAAGGGCCTTAGAATATAAGATGTAAGAAAATGAATTTTTATTTACCCATATATGTTAAAGTTCAATGCTTCTCCTATATTTGAAAATTATATATATATATATATATATCATTTGATAAAAGGGTGGATTCATTAAAATTTATAATTATATTGATTTCATAGAATTTAGAAATGATATCACATTATTCATTTATGTAAGAAAATCATAATCCATCTTAATATATTTTAATGTGACTCTCTATACATTAAGAAAAACGTAAAGCTTTTATGGTTATTATGCCCCCAAGATATTATATTATTGTTTAATATTTCCCTTACATTTATTTTATTTAAGTTTGTGTTCATTTCCGATTTCACATGCTAATAGTTTTGTGTTCATATAGATAGGACATCATTAAATTTCCATTCTGGTACATCACCATTTTATGTTTATTTTGCTCTCCATTTCCCCTCCAAATTTCCATTTATGCATTTAGTTTAGGTAGATTACCACTAGATTATAAAATAGAACCATTTGGCTTTGGAGGTTCTCTATAAGGAGAAGTCTCACACTAAGTAGAGATCCCATGTTATGGATGATGTGTGGGATCACTCAATAAAAAAATTATATCATTAATATTTCAATAATGTATTATTTTAATTTTATTAAAAATGCATTTTCTCAAATACACACATAAAATTAGTGGAATTATGTAGACATTTAGTTTTTGTATAAATATTTTTATTGAAATTTATTTAGTACTATTTTTTGCATATGGATCATTGTTTCAAATCATGTAATTATTGGCACTTATCTATGTATTTTTTCCTTGTCTTTTTTCTCTATCTAATCTTGTGGTTTATTAATATTTTTTATATGATTATATTTTTTTCCATTTTGTGTTTGTATGCATGTTTATCTATTTTGCCTTTATCTTTGATTGTTTCTTCTTCTATGATGGATTCATCAGACTGAAAGAATATACCATAGATAGAGTTGGTGGACCCACACAATTTTCCATTATATTTTGGTGGTCCCTCATATCATTCCTTGTGTCCTTTTAATGTTTTGATCAATTTATGTTCTATATTTTATTTTATTTTGGTCAAATTATGAATTAATAAGTCCTTAATTCAAACCTGAGAGTCCTATATATATATGAATAATCTAAATTTATTTTAATAAAAGTGTTAAAGAAATACTTTTATTCATCATAAGGATATTCAATTCTATCCACACTTTAAAAATATTAGTTTTTAATATTAAGTAATTGCATTCAACGTTAATTACATCTTTGTACCAAAATAAGGATAGTGTTTAACCCTAAATTAGATATGGATCCTACTATGTGTAGATAGGGTTAATATATATATGGATAAGCACAAGGGTGATAACCATGTATATAGCAAGATAATTAATTTTAATGCTTATATATAAATATAATAATTTATTATACTAAGATTTTCTAAAAATAGAAAGTATAACTATGATAGATATTGAAATGATAATGAAAACAAGATATTTAACTTGTTATGACTTTAATAAAGATTTAGATCTAGAACATGTAAGAAGTAGACTAGAAAAATATTCTATAATAGTCACCAAATTCTAGATTAAGTTCCTCTATAGCTATAGACACTTGCATCATCTTGGGATAGTTGTGTTGATGCTAATGTCTAGAGCAAACATAGGTGCTCAGTATTACCTATTGACATAAGATGTGAACACTTGGGTGATTATGGATTTATCATTGCCTTTGCTTTGGTGCATTCAAATCTAGGTCATGGACTATCACTCCTTGTCAAATGATCAGACCCTATTTATTCATAGTGGTGATGTGAAAAATGGGTTAGTGGGAACATAATTTCAAGATACCCCAAAGACCCCTTTGTTAATGAGAATTGCCTACATAGCTAATACTTCAAAGAAGGCCTTAGACTTATATAGTTTTCCCATATGTGTTGGTTTGTGTGTGAACCATGCATGTGTGATAAATAAGTACTACAATGACATAGCTTGTAACTTTGAAAATATAGATTATAGGCTACTCCTTTATTAATTGATACCTATATATGTGTTTTCCTATTAATGATATGGAAATACGAGACAATAGGGAAGATTTGATCAATTGAATTTTCTTTGGTATGAATATAGGTATATTCTAGGTGAGTAATAAATAAAGAGTGATTGTGCATCTATACCAACTTATTGAGATAATATATCACATAATATCACTTAGGCTAATCATTAAGATACATCTCATTTCCAAATTATATGACTTTAGGGTACTAGACACTTGTGTCAGAATAGGACACCTACATCAATGTAGGTGTCTAACTAGGACATAAGTGTTTAGGGATCAAGAAAATAGGTATAGGCTCAAAACTTGTAAAGGCATAAGATAAGAAAGTTTTAAGAATTCTTGGAAAGATAAAAGGTTTGGTTCATCAACATAAGATTGTTTAGACTAAGAGATAGGCCAAGGGGCATAAGAGAGAGTATATGTGAGACTTTAAGAATAAGGAAAGGTCTATAACTAAGAAGAAAAACCAAGGTATGAGTTTTCCATATGTACAAGTTTGAGGTGCTATATAGTTCATAAATATCATTTATAAATAATTGAATGTGCATGTAATTTCATATATACCTAAAAAGAGGAGGTTAAATTCCTCACTCAATTTATCCATTCACATTACATAATAAATATGTGACATGATTCTAACATGAAGTATATGTGGTTATAACTCCGTTTAGGTTACCTAACCTAATTACCTATTCCCTTGTTTTTTCAAGTATTTTGTTGTGAATAATGTTAATAAGATGAAAAAGATAAAAATAAACATCTTTGCATGCCAAATTTAAGAAGAAAAGATACATCAATATACAACATCACTCTACAAACCTATCAAAAAATATCATAATCAAAAAGTGAATGTTGTATAAATTCATTTCTTTAAGACATATGCATTATTTATAGAGTCACAATGCTAAATTTTATCTTGGTATATTTTTTAGTTAGACAGTGGGCATCAATTTTTTTCTTGTACGATGTACAACACAAATTTTACATCTTTTACCACACCATGACTACACTTAAATAAATATATAAATCTATCAAATTGCAAGTATTTTATTTATTTTAGTTTTCATATTTTTTTAATTTCTTATCAAATCAATTTCAACATTATTATTTACAATTTTTATCCACTAGAGTAGGTCTAATGTATTTTTTAAGACTATTATATTCTATATTTACCTTATACACTTGGTGTTACCATTGGCATAGTGCCATCATGCCCTAGTGTCACCTTTTGTTAACACATATGACCACCTCTATAGTATCCCCATCGACCACCCATATGAAGGTGTAAAAAATGGTTTGTAATAAATATATAAATGTAACCAACACCTCAAAATATAATGTCACATGGTACAAATACATGAGATCATTAAATCCCTATTTGATCAATCTACCCATGTCCTCATCTAATATTTTGGCTAGAAAATTCATAAGCCTAGTTGCATCTTTTGTTTTCCATGATTAGAATCAAATTTTTGCATTATAAGAAAATAAAACACAAAGCATTATTAGTCTCCCATTATACACAACTCATAAAAACATAGTTAAAAAAATCACATTAAAATGCAAAAAAAAAAAAACAATTATTTTGGTCATTTGATAGTATGTCATCATCCATGGTTATATCTTTCCTTAATAAATAATTCTTATAGCACATCATTGATAATTATTTACCTACCTACTTCATCAACCATTTATATCCCCAATTCATTAGTAATTTTGACAATACATCATTAAACATCTGCTAAAAAATATACTTCATTGGACATACCTAAAATTTTACTTTATCAACCATTTTGATTATATGCCATTTTCCATTGTTTAACTTATAAAATTAAAAAATTAATCATTTGGGTATATGACATCATGTAATAATTTAGCCCTATTAATTTATCCTAAAAATCACTTCTTTGCCATATCTAAATTTTGACAAAACCCCATTACACATCTTAATTTTCTCTATAATTTAACATTTCTTAAGGAAAATTATCGAAGAAGAATTTACACAACAAATATTTTTCCTAATCTATACTATCTAACCATCCTATATTTAAATGAAAACCCTATCTTAATGATCATTTTAACATTTCCATTACACCAAATTCCACATTTTCCTCTCCATCCCCTAGTCATCATCTCTCTCTATGCCACAAATGGTCACCTTGAGCTCTTCAAAGCTTTACATTTAAAAATATAAATAAATAAATGAATATAATTATACCTTATTTAGATATTTTCATATCAAAATTTTAAATTTTTTTTAAAAAATAAAAAATTATCTCTTATATTATTTATTTTGGTCCTATATTTGTTTTCGTATGTCATATTGATGAACTAAAAAATAAGTTATAATCATAGCATCGCTAGGAAATTTATGGTAATAATGAAATATTATTTATAATATCTTCTATTTTATGTTATTTTCCAAGCCTACAGATCTATCTTATTAATAATTTATAACCTTACATATTATGTATCTAGCTTTCTACAATTGTCTTAACACTACTTTGACACTATATATCATCATTCTTAGTTCAACCAGATAAGTGAATGTACATTTTTTTCATTTATCTCAAAAGTATCATTCATTATTATATCTCATTATTTTTTCATGTCATTAATATATTTTCAAAATAACCATCCCACATTTCTTTATTGTGACATGTGATTAGCTTTGGGTTGAAAATCTGTATACACCTCATTTTTCTCTTTTTATTGATTTAACTTGTAGGACTTGTCTATGCATAAATCTCATTGAGTGAACACCCTAAGGAGTACATTAGGGTTTGGGTGGGTTTGTTTATGGTGATTTGTGATATATTCTGTGATGATCATTTGGAATATCGACTTGCATACATAATCATCTACTTATTTGGCCTCTAGTTATTTCCTTTCTCCATTCTCCATTATTTTTATTCATGTTTATGTGTTTTTATCCAATACATTTATCCAAACTAAAGGCATCCTACATTTCCCACTTCTTGAGCTACATCATCAACTAGGTTGAAAATATGTTATATTTTCTTGATATGACTATGGCTAGACCAATGATGTTGATTATGTTTGATAGATGAATTTTATGATTTTGATCCATATTTATAGGATATTTTATTATCATTTTTCATAATAAATACATTAAATCCATTTTAATTTTGCACATAAATCTACCTTAGTAATAAAAAATTTAAATTAGGGATTAGAAGATTGTACTTGGGGAAGGATATTTTTCCAAAGGAATTTGAATATTCAATAAAAAAATATTTCCTACCAAGGTAAACCTAGTCTTTGGAGTAGAAAACTATGGATACTTATCTTCTTTCCATTTCGGGCTTCACCTACAACATATCTCACAAATCTCAACTTGACCCAAGGGAAAAATTGATGAATAAATAAGTCAACCCAAGGTAATAATTATTATCCCTATACTAATTTTTAATGTACTTTAGTGGATACATATATTTGTGCATTTTCTATATTGGTGTGTTATTATATTTCATACTTATATTAATATGTATTTGTTAGTGCAGGTTATCTTTGCATACTTTTTAAATTTATTTACACCTCTTGGTTATAACATTTTAGATTAGACACATCTTGGTTACAATTTTTTAAATCATATGCCTCTTATTATTTTCTAATTGAATTTATCTCTCTTTATCTTATCCCTTACACATATAGGATCTTGGTTTGTATTTGTTCCTTAGTTCCTTGTATATATCTCCTAATTATATCCTTGATACTCTCATTTTACGTAACCCTTGCTTACGACCTTATACTACTATATTTAATGACATTTTTATATGTATGTTGGATCTAGTATAGTATTATTCATTTTCATATACTAAAATATATTTGTATTGTTAAAGAAACCTTATTTGTGTACATCTTCCTCCCTTGAGATTTCACCTTGCCTCATATTTTTATATATGTTAAATTTATTTTTATGAATTTATTTACATTGAGTTTTTTTATATCCCCTTGATTTTTGTTTCTTTTTATATTTCACTAACCCTTAATACTGGAAAATTGATCCCATTTTAGACACCTATTTAGACTTCCTAATGATGAAGTCATTTATTGAAGACATTTTATCCTGGCATACAATAATTTTAAATGGATTTTTTAGGTTATTTGGAACCCTCTTATTATTTATTATAAAAGTTTTCCCCTTGTCTCTCTTAATTAACTTCTTAGTTCCTCATGATTATTCCTCTTGGATTTTTCTCTATTGTAAATATTCCTTTATTTTAGTAATTCACATTATTTTTATTTTTAGTGTAATTATTTGTATGATTTTTGGTAACAAATCACCCCTATAGTATATTTATTTTATTTAATTAGTTATAAGGCTTGAATCCCTATTATAAAGAAGTCATTATCTTATATGTATTGATTTTGTGATTGAATAATATTAATTAAGTTTTATGTGTAAGGATCTAACTACTTATAGGATTTGGTATCAAATTAGATGAAATCCTAAGATGGAATAGAATATAATAGGTAAAATATTTGATTTTGTTTTTTCCCCACTTTGTGAGACACGTGATATCTTGTGGGAATGTATAATCTAAATTAGTTAGTTAATGAACTATTATTTTATGAGAAAACATATTACTAGTTTATTAAGCATTTGTTTGGAATTATTGTTGGGGCCATGACTTAAAATACACTAAGGAGTAAAAAAATTGAGTGAATATATAATAGTTTGAGTTGCCTAAATAATCAAAACCCACATAATCAAAAATATTCAAAGCATTGGATCTAAATAGAGATCCAATAAAAGCAATGCAAGGAAGTAGTGGCACGATTCAAACTTCTATGCAAAGACAGTCTTATTATTTGATCAGGACACCCATGCATATTTTATTTCATTTTCATGTTTCATTATTTAGAAAAACATTACAAAATTATTGATATAAATATATTTATCATTACTATAATAGAATACATGCATTTCCCAATACTCATGTGTTTCACCTAGCGATTTTGAATTTTGTATCTCGTAACTACCTTCCATTAGTGTTGTTACAGTCTATGTGAATTTTCATTACCATATATAGCATTATAAATTATATATCATGTGAGTTTTTATTTGACATATATCAAGTCTTGTTGTGTTTCACCTAATCTGATAACTCTATGTTTTTAGTAAATATTCCAATAATCCATTAAATGATTATAAATTGTGTTTACATGCAATATCCCCATGGAATTAATTCTTCCTTCATTATTTAGTATTCTATTATTGATAACCTGTCACATCATTGACCTTAGTCTCCATGAGGTGAAATTGATCTAATGTAAATACATTAAAATGATCAATGATAGAGGCTAAAAATTCAAAACTCGGTGAGAATTTAAACACTCAATGAAAATAGATGTTTATATACCCTATTATGAAATTAAAATGGAAGAGGTCCATACAGTAGTTAATGTATAAAAATGTGTTCTTGATCATAGTCTTAATGAGGCCATTCTCACTACTTACATTGGTTTAGTTGATTAGTTCTCATGGATTACTTGATGGGTCCTCATCTATGTTTAATGATTTCTTGGTCATCAAAGTGTTTGTCTAGTCCATTTCATTTCAATCATTTAGTGGTGATTTATCCCCATGTTTGTACTAAGGGGGGAATATCTAAAATATTTATTTGTTTTAATATGATATATTGATTTTTTAGTGTGATTATTTTTACTTGAGTTGTGGTAATAACTCACCCCTATAGTATAGTTATTTTATTTTACCTATAGTAATTATTGTCTCCCTATCTTTAAGGATTCACTAACACACACACGTGCATGTGCACATGCACACACACACACACACACACACACACACACACACACACACACACACACACACACACACACACACACACACACACACACACACACACACACACACACACACACACACACACACACACACACACACACACACACACACACACACACACACACACACACACACACACACACACACACACACACATGCACGTGCACATGCGCACGCGCACACACACACACACACACATGCATGCACACATGCATTCACACACATGCGCACGCACACACACACGCACACACACACACACATCTGTGTTTGTGTATGCATATGTATACATATATCACTATTGGTATTGAATAATATTAGTTAAATTTAATGTGCTCCAACTATTTACAAGAATCTCTTTATTAATAAATCTATCCTTTATTCTTATTAATTTTACCCCTTGGATTCCTCATTATGTGATCTATGTCTTATAAGAACACATAAAAAAGGAATAAAAATTAGAAAGCATTAAAAATATAAAAATGGTTTCTTATATCTTTATCGATGGATACATATCATTATTATTTATATTTTTTTTTTGGTTGCATATAAGTGTTACACATACTTATCATGGTATTATTTGAGTGGTTGAGATGAATGATATACAAACATATGATAATGAACTTAGATATACTATGAGGCTACATTTGTATCCACACCTAGGGGAATTCTCACATTGATTGTTTACCTTATATTAGGGGAATATCTTATAGTGGATCTTAGGAAATATATTTTTATACCTCCAAGAATCTAAATGAAGCCAAAAGGGTTTCACAAATGGGTACACAGGGTACTAATCAAACACCTATTAGGCTCAAGGACACAATGGACTACTATAGATCTATAGAGGCTATCAGATTTACTAGATTGCACCAAGCTATATATAAACTCGTAAACTAGGTTAGGGTTAGCACAATTGAGTGCAAAAAGGACACAAATATATCTAAAAAATATAACCATAGTAAATTAAATAGTTAAGTGGGATAATTTAATGCTTAAAGAATAAGAATACAAATTACTTAAAATAAAAGATCATTACCAAGCAATAAATGTATTTTAGAAGCATGTAACTATAGTAATTAAAAGACAATTTTAGAAATGAAATGACGTTTTCAAGAGTGATAGAGAGAGATAGAGAGATTATGCACCTTTAAAAACTTAAGCTAATGCCTTTGCTCAAATGAAACTATCACTAGCATATGATATCTAACTTAGCAAGGGAAATGCCATTTTAAGCAAGTAAACTAAGCTATTTGAACAAGAGAGCATCCACCAAATAGTAATATTATTCAAAATCAATCAAGCCTATGAAAAAAAAGACATTTCCAATGGGAAATTTATTTTTAGGTTCAGGTTAATGCACAAACTTTAGAATCTACTCCAAAACATGTTTAAAATGAGCTAAAATAGCCTGAAAACAATAAAACCTAGAAAATACACTAATATACAACTATGGAGGTTTAGCATGCATAAAAAGTGCCCTTACATCAAGCTTAAAATATTGTGTATATGTTATACCAAAAAAGAATCTAAGTATGAGATGGCTATGGAGGAATAAGGCTATAATGTAGGGCCAAGCCCAAACCAATATCCAAACAATGAGAAGGTGAAGTGAGAATTTCAAGGAGTGTGTAATTCCAATATAGGTGCATAAATAAGGTTCAATGAAACTTTTAAAAGTTGATAACAAGCCAAAATAGAGCATGAACAACTAGAAACAACAATGGAGTCTCTAAATTAGTATGCATCTATGTAGGAAAATGTTTATCACAATATAAGCTCAAGATCACCAAGAATGAACCAAGAGAGATTCAAGAAAGTGTGAGAGACAAAATAGTGAATATTATGATTGGATATGAGTGATTTGGAGTTAAATAAGGAACCTAAGGCTTGAAAGGTTCAAAATCTACCTATTTTTATATGTTTGGGGCCAATCAAGACTAAAAACTATGTATATTGGACAAGTTAAAACTTAGGCTACTAATTTTTGGCTAAAAAATGTGGCCTAGGCCATAGTCTAGCATAAAATCAGTGGCTTGGGTAAACAATGTCTCTCAAGGTGGTCAAATGTTCTCTAAGATGGTTTTAGGAGGCACTAAAAAGGTTTGACAGTGAATGAGAGGGCCAAAAAAGTACATGGAAGGTTTGGAGGGGTGCATAATAGGCTAAGAAGTGTCTAAACATGTGGATAGTCTCAAATATGATTTATGAAGTTGGTAGTCTACATGTAATTTGATATACAATCATTAGGGGGAGTAGGGTCATAAGAATCATGATTACATATGCCCCTAAGGCACATTTAGTTGGTGTAAAAAATGAATAAAGAGTGGTGTAGAGTACCTACAATCCATAAAAAACCAATAAATAGAGAGGAAAAAGACAATAGAGAACATTGCATGTACTTACCTGATAGGGGTGGTGGTGGAAGCAGTATTTGATAATGTGATCCATGCATACAAGTGTAAACTTTACATGATCTAAATTTAGCTCCAACTCATGAATATAAAGGACAAAAGTGATATCAAATCATAAAATATAGAATGACATTCACAAGATCATTTACTTTAGTGTTATATATGTGGGAGATCTGGAAGTCCTCTAAAGATCATAATGAATCATGTGTTATCACAATTATGGGGAGAAACTTAGAGCTAAGGATGGTCTAGACTTTATTGAGATGAGACACAACTAAGAGTGAGTTAAAGAATAACTACACATAACACACACCTAGTGCATGAGCATCAATCAAGGAAATGATAGGAGGTGTAGGGCAAAAGATGTTACTATATAAGGACTATCTCAATATGAAGTAGGATAAATGAGATG
Organism: Torreya grandis; assembly: GCA_037957365.1. Lineage (NCBI taxonomy): Eukaryota > Viridiplantae > Streptophyta > Pinopsida > Cupressales > Taxaceae > Torreya > Torreya grandis. Next base: position 3,816,011 of record JARHVA010000192.1, on the reverse strand, counting down.
AATGAGGAAGATAAATAATGAAACTAAGTCACAATCAAGGAAATTGACTAATACAAGCCATAGTAAGAGGGTATGGGGGTGGTATGAGGTTCATATAACATGAAGACTAGTCATTGAAGACCAAATCAAGTACCCAAAAACCATAATCAAAAACTTGAACCACATACAAAAACATGGTAAAATAAAAAGAGGGAGTTGGTAGGGATCAATTATAAGAAATCAAGGTAAATTATTGTGACTAAATAAGCACACAAAGGTACTTATATCCCAAATTGTTCCCAACAAGGTGTACATAGGCTTGATAGGCTAGGGGACGTAGGGGTCCAAGATTCTGAAAAGGTTTAATACTAGGCCTAAGAAGGCATCATATTGTAAAATAGAGGTGTCCATTAAATCTAAAATGGGCCAAAACCCCTAAGATGAAGGTTTTGGTGTCTTATTAGCAATGTCAGATGAAATAAAGGCTAGAAATAGGCATTCTAGAAAGCTAAAGCAAAACTAGCATCCTAGACCACTATAAGCCTTCAAATTAATCTAAATTCTATGGCTTAAACCACTACTAATCCATAATTATTATTGAAAACCAATGTCATAGCTCTTGAGAGATCTAAAACTCTTCAATAAATCCTTGAAAGATGCCCTATAAGTTACCATAGGGGGGAAGTGAAACAATAGGTGCATACTTATATTTCAATTGGTTTTTTCTCACTAACATCCTAATTTGGCATTTAAGTCTATATAAATTAATATGGTAAGATTGTGAGAGGAAAGAGAGGCATCTCATCTAGTAGATCCAATGTCTCTATTTGGTGGCTAACTCAGAGAGAGAGAGAGAGAGAGAGTCCCAATGTTGAATGTGGTGAGATACAAGGAGGGGTGGTATGAGGCCCATGATAGATGAAGACTTACCAAAGAAGACTATATCAAGTCTCAAACAACCATAAACACTAACCCACATAACCTATAAGAACTATAATGAAGGAGAGAGGGATTCAGTAGAGGACTAAATATAAATAATAAATAACATCATCGACTAAAAGAATAAAAATACTCTTCTTCTATCCCAAGGTACATCTAAGGAGGAGTACATGAGACAAATGAAGAAAGAGACCCAAAAATTCTAATGATAGATGCTAGAAGAGACACAACCCACCAAATAGGGTCTAGGAGAGGGTGTTGTGGTAAGCTTTAGGGCTTACCAAGACATCTTAGGCCTAAGACTAGGCCTACCCTTGAAGAAATTCCACCACTTCACCTTAGTCAAGGGCATGTCCCTGAGGGATGCCACTGCTTAGCCTCTATAAAGGTCAAATGGTAGGATAAAGGTGTGAATAATGAGATGGAACATTCATATCCTTAGGTTCATTAGTGATGACCTGAAACACAAGAGTTATAAAGGTGGGGCCATTATTGATGAATGAGACCTTGGATCCTAGGTAAATTAATACATAGTGTAATAATGATTTTCTTATAATAGCTCATTTATTAACTAGGTCACATGTTATAATGTGGATATAACAACACTCAAGATATGACTTAGTAACTTGAGCATCCTTAGTAAGAGAGGCATTAAAATTACAATACTATGATGAGACACTCAGGATAAAAGGGGAGGTGGATCAACATCTAGGGAGACATCTCAAAATAGGTCTCTGTAAAATAAATAACCAATTGGATTCCTAAAAGTAAGAGACATCAAGTGTCATGTAATGGGTTTAGGAGGAGAAAATGCTGATCAATATTCAACAAGGTTGAAATGTTCATCCTTGAGAAAAAAATTCAACTATAGGGACCTTAGGAAATGATAGAAAACATGGTGTATATATAGCCAAATCCTTATGATAGGGTTTTTTATTTACATATAAAAACATCTAGGGATCTAGGTTATCCTCCATGGTGTGAACCTCACCTTTGTGCACAAATTAGACCACATGAAATATTACTGATGTAATAGCCTACATGGTAATGATCCAAGGATGACCAAGAATCATGTTATATGAGAGATCCAAATCTAACACACAAAAATCAATCTTGACTATCTTGGGCCTAATTTGACTTGAAGCTTCATGTTTCCCACTAATACAACTATATCATTGTTTAAACCAACACATTTGTGGTGAGAATCAGAGAGCTTATTGTGGCTAATTAAGAACTCATTGAACACATTAAATGGCATGATATTCAACACAAATCCCTAATCAAAAATGAATCTCTTGATGTGGAAATCATCGACTAAGGTCTATATAGAGAAGGAACCCAAGCCTCTTTTTAAGAACAAAAATATTAGGCAAAGAGGTGGGGTCAAAGGACAATGTAGGAGGATGAGGGTGATTGGGGATGTTAGAGTTAAACAAGACTTCCATGTTATCCCATAATAGACTCTCATAATATAGATGAAACTCATCAAATATGAGTTGCCTTTGCTCATGGAAAAGGTAAATAAAGTCCCAAATGAAGATCCATATAAACATGAACTATATTTCCTTTATAATAAAATAAAGGTACTATGTAGTCTGGGGAGGGATATTACATCACATGTCAAATCTAAATTTAGGGTTTCCTATTCCTATGGTTGAGGTGTAGGCCACACACCATTAGTTTCTCTAATGGGGTTAGTCACCTAACCCAAGTGTGTGTTTTCAAATCACTCATACCTAGTACAGGCTATGTCAATAATAATAATGACTTGGCTACTATCATTCTTGACCTTCCATCCTGAGTCAGCTAAGGAAGAGGAACCAAAAGAGGTAAAACAAGGAGAAGTAGAATGAAATGCCTTAGAATTTTATTAATTATTCTTCTCTTTTGTCTTATTTTCCTTTTCATGGTTATGAATAGGCTCCTTAAACAAATTTAACTTGTGGTTTAGTTCTGCAAGTGGAGAGCTCTAAAGGGCAGATGAAGTCTTCACACTAGATTATTGGGTGACACATTCCTTGTCATAATGCCACTTAATATTTTGTAAGGTGGAAAATTTTGTGGGATCATAAGGATATGACACCCACTACCCTTCTATAATTATTTTATGGGTATTCTATTTAGTTGGCCTCTTACTTAAAGCATCGACCTAAAGGATATCCTTCTTGTCCTTCTTATCTATAAGAGAATCAATGACACTATTGCTAGTTACATTTAGGTTGAGATCACATGAGGAGGATTAATTTTGAGTCATCATATGATGAACTCCCACATGCAACTTAAAGACCTAAATATTCAGACACTCATTAATATCTTCATCATAAGAGGCGAGTTCATGTTTGAGGACTGCAAGGTAGACCTCCTACCTTAATGGTCACATGAACATGTCATAGAGATGATCTTTTGAGAACCTTGTACTAAATGTATGGATGACTAAATTCTAGCTACACATGAATTAAAAGTTAGACTCACCCTTATCCTAAACCATAGAGATGAGTGACTAGATACTAAGGTTAAATGGTCTAGAGATATCAAAGTAATGGATGAATTCATCTAGAAGGAACTGGAAGATATAAAGAAAATATGGTGGTAGATTTTTGAACCATGCAATAGATTCAGTTCATAGGGAATGAATAAAGATATTCAAATTCATGCCTTCATCATATCAATAATCCTTACACACCATCATAAATGTCATTATATGTTCTATGGGACTATCATCCTGAATCTCACTAAACTCAAAAAATTTAGGGATTCGAGTAGGAAAAGGAATTACATGGACCCAAGGGTTTAGAGGATTTGTATAAATATCCTCATGGGCATGATTTATAATAGGTTGGTGATGAGGTCCTTGAGGAGGCTTGTATGGGTCATCAAAACCATGGTTGTATGGGAGACCATGCCAAATAGTTCCTAATATGCAGGATGTTGATGGCAAAGATCCTCCCAATCACATGATGGTAATGACCATGGGAAGGGTATGATTCCCTATGGGGATGATGATATGACACAAAATACATAAGGGAAGTCATGATGATCTAAATACTCATGATTTTGGACACATGTATAAAGATGAGTGTCTAAATGAGGGAACTAATTTTTGAGATAGGCATCAAATATATCCCTAGTCCATAAGTGGTGGTGAAAATTAGTATGATCATCTAAGAACCTAAAGGAAGGGTTATGAGGATGGAAAATATCCACAAGAGGTGGATACCTATTTGACTAAATGTGCCCATGTCTCTCAACATGGACATAATGGGGTTCTTTCTATATAGTTTATTATCAAGAAAGAGATAGGGGACTCACATGAGAACTGATCGAGGCACTCAAACTAGACTGGGTGAAATCTCTATCTTTAGAGGAATCACACTACCTAATCTTAGGATAAAAAAGGTATTATTAATTCACATGAATCCACCTATGATAATAATAAATGATTGTGCATAACTCATTAGGACTCAATCATGAAAGGGGGTTCATCTTCACCCCTAACAGATGAATGAAAAGTAGTCTCAAGTCTTGGGGAGGTATCCTAAGATAAGTAAAACTCACATTATTAGAAAGTTGAGTGAGCTAATTAGTTATATATTTTCCAATCTTGTTCCCCGTAGAACATGAGATGGTCAAGGTCACTATGATGGGGTGAGGTAATTGTTAGCCAATGTTTGGCCTACACAACAAACTTATCTAAATGGATTGTATTGTCTTGAATATCAAGTATAGATCAAGGCTTGAATATAATTATAGATGGAATGAATAGTTCAAGGATTAGATTTATATTATAAAGCTTTTGAAACACTTTAAGTTTACTTAAAGTGTTATTTTGTTAATATTTGAGGGACAAGTCTGCATCGCAAAGAAAAGGTTCTTGAGTAGGTTTCATGGTGGAACCAAGTAGATCAAAGGTCAGGGACAAGTTACATAAGCATTATAAATTCATTTAAGCATTAAAAATTTAAGCATAATTTTAGAAGAGCCTATAAGCTTTAAAAAGGCTAAGTGCAAAACCCTTTTTTGGATAAGTCCTTACTTGGCATATTATTTTAGGATTTTATTTGGATAAGTTAAATTATTTTAGACCTTTTTATTTGGCTTAGTGTTTGGAATTCATTCAAACATTTTATCCAAAAAAAATCTTGAAGGCATTTTTTTACACATTTTGTCTTAAACAAACATCCCAAAGGTGTGTTTCTTTCAAACATTTTATCTAAGGAAAAAACAAGGACCTAATTCTTTCAAAAAAAATTCCTAAAGATAAATGTCCCAATACAAAAGTATCAAAGACCTATTTTCTTTCAAGAAAAGTATCCAAAACAAAAATCCTAAGGAAATAGTTTCAAGATAAATGCTTGATGTAAAAACTCTGATGGAATTGATTGTTTTGGCTAAATTGAACTAGTAGGGTAATGATAGTTTCACAAGTGTCAAAATAAATCCATGGTAAATAGTCATTTGAATTCAAAATCCCAAGATGTTTTCACAAGTGTCAAATTCAATTAAATAAAATGACCTTTGGTTTTCAAATATGTAGTGATAGGCATGTGGACATAATTGATGGGCATGCAGATGTCAAAGTTTAAGCCATGAAAAATAGCCATTTATATTTAAATGGGTACAAGATCGATAATATGCATTCAATCTAAGTAAAGATCTAATGACATGTGTGAGGTTAATAATTCAATAAGATGTTTATGTGGCTATCAAATTAAATCCATGGAAAATATCCATTTGATTTCAAACATTGCAGATTAATGGTTGATGCTCATTAGACAAAAGATCCAATGATGAGTAGTGACTGATAGGATAATATGTTTAGGAAAATAAATAACATGCATTTAATCACATATTTAGATCAATGGTAGGTAAAGGTCAAGGAAGTCACTAGATATAGAACAAAGGCATGATTGACAAGTGTCACAAGAATGCTCAAACAAGTAGAATATCTGATGGTGTGTATTTAATCATGTAGGTAGATTAATGGTGAGTGGGGGTCAAAAAGGTTAAGAACCTAATGAAGCTCAAACAAACCATGAGGTTTCCAAGTTTCTTAATATAGTAAGCCCAAGTTAGTAACCAAAAACCAATGAATAAAGGGTGAGCCTAGGACATTTTTGATGGAATTTGATGGGGCATTCTTTGACCTAGGTAAGGTAAAAATGAAGGGGTCGAGTTTGAATAAAGTCCAAAATCAAATTGAGGTGAATATTTTAGGATCAAAGCCTCAACAATGAAGCTCATTAGAGATGAAATATGTATTTTAATACCTAATATAGATCAAGGGTTGAAAACCATTTTCAAAATAAGATTGAATAGCTTGTGAGATCTATCTCATCGACATGCTAGCTATAAAAAAACCAATAAATATGATTGGTTTTCCATCTATAATGATACCTTGCTTAAATATTTTATCAAGGGTAGATATGTGATTATGAATAAACTTCTTGTCCTTTAGCATGGTCATTTATAAGACAAAACATATATTTATAGCTATATAAAGCAAAATAAGCATGGATCTATCAGTTATAAGGTATAATTTTTTTTCCTCATAAGTAGATCAATTAGAAGATGGTGTAGATTCCTAAGAAGGTGACCTAGTGGTTGGATAAATATCAATGGAACATTAAATTATTCTATGAGGACATTATTTCTTGATAATATCATGACTCAACATCCTCAAATTGGTGATAATCCATTGAAAGTGGTTAGGCCTATTTCAATGCACAACTCTCTCTCTCTCTCTCTCTCTCTCTCTCTCTCTCTCTCTCTCTCTCTCTCTCTCTCTCTCTCTCTCTCTCTCTCTCTCTCCCTCTCCCTCCCTTTTCTATAAATACTAGCTTTTAAGCCTTGAAATGGATCCCTGTCTTTAATATGTCTAAACTCTATTGAGATTTGTACTATAACAACTATTTGATATAATACAGATTGAATTCCTCCTTTTACAACTAAATTAAAGTGTGTCTTATGAGTTTATTAATTGGTTAAGTTAATGTATGATTTCCTTGCCTCTATCTAAATTTTCTCACCTTCATGATCTACTTTGGTAATCCTCACAGGTCATTCTAAGTGCATATATATTTTGTTAGTTAGTTTAGAAGTGGATAACTACCTTCCAATGCTATATTAATATCTAATTAATGCCTTTTTCTAAAATACTAATGTGAGTGATTTTATGTAGTCTTAAATTCATCCTATAGTGTTTAATTTATGATTTTGAGTGATTGAATCATTGGTGCATCACCTCTTTTTACATGATTTCATAAGTTTTTCTTAAAATTTCTCTCCCTTTTCCAATAAAATTCTAGTTTAGGTTTAGTATAGGTAATAGTCCAGAAAGAAGATAGCCTTATTTGGAGGTTTTATATATTATTAGGATACCCATAACCTAAGATCAGTCCCATGTTGGACTAGATTTGAGTAAGATGACCTAAACAATCCCCTTCTTAGCTAGGGTGAAAATCTAGAACACCAATAGTAACCTCCTAGGTCCTATGGTGTTTATGGCATTCCATTTCAACCTTAGACTATCATGAGTGATCTTAGGGACAAGACCCTAAATTTGATGGGACTAACATTTTTGAGGTGGGAGACTAGCCATGGATGTAATGAAGCAAGAGCAACAAGGGAAATAACATAAAAGGTAAATAGTTAGAGAACCAACACAAAGAATAACACAAAATTAAATTAAGATAAAATAACCTATAAGGGATCTAAAATAGAATTTAAATAAAATCCATATGGTTTTCGTAGGGAAATTGGCCAAGAGATCTCTAAATAAGTTACAACTAGCATGAGACCATATGTGAGGTCCCACTAGGCATGCCAAAATGTAGCTCCAATAATCCAAATAGAGGCATGAGGTTTTGAAAATGGGTACACAAGGTACTAAGAAAAAACCTAATAGGCTCAAAGATACTATAGGTTAATAGATATCTATAGAGGGTATTTGGTTTGTTGACTTACACCAAGCTATAGATAGACTTGTAACCTAGTTTAGGGTTAGCATGACTAAGTGCACAAAGGACATAAATATCTCTAACATATATAACCATAATAAATAAAGTAGATAAGTGGTATAATTCAATGCTTAAAGAATGATAAAATAATCTACTTGAACAAAAGAGCATTACCAAGAAAGAAATGCATTTTATAAGCATGCACCTCTAGTAAGTGAAATATACTTTTAGAAAGGAAATGATGTTTCCAAGTGTGAGAGAGAGGTAGAGAGATTATGCACTTTTACAAAACTAATATAATGTCATTTTATCAAATATAACTATCTATATCATGTGATATCTATCTTAACAAAGGGAATGCCATTTTAAGTAAGTAAACTAAGCTATTTGAGAAAGAGAGCATACACCAAATGGTCATATGATTCAGAATCAAGCAGAATTATGAAATGAAAAACATATTCAAGGGGAAATATGTTTTCAAGTTTAGGAGAATGCATATACTTAAAAATCTACTCTAAAAGGTTTAAAATTAGTTAAAATATCATGAATATATTAAGCCCTAGAAAATACACTAATTTACAACTCTTGAGTTTCAATTTACATTAAAAATGCCCTCAGATCAAGCTCAAAATACTATGAAAATTATCTACCAACTAAGAATCCAAGTCTAAGGCAACTATGGAGGAAAACAAGGCTATAATGTAGGGCCAAGTCTAAACCAAAGTCTAAACAACAAGGAGGATGTGAAGTGAGAAATTGCAAGAGTGTGTAAGTCTAATTTAGGTGCACAAATAAGGTGAAATGCAACTTCTAGAAGTTAGGATCAATCTATAATGGATAAATAACAACTAAAAGTAGAAACAAAGTCTCCAAATCAGTATGGAGTTACACAAGAAAACCTCTTATCATAATTTAAGCTCAAGATCACCAAGAATGAACCAAGATAGATTCAATAAGGTGTGAGATCCAAAAGAGTGATGAATCTAAGTGAAGAGGAGTGATTTAGAGTGATATAGGGCATCTAAGTTTGGAGATGTCCAAAATTTGCCTATTTCTAGATGTTTTAGGTTAAGAAATATTGGAAAACATGTATTCTAGACAAGTTACAACCCAACTTGGTAATTTTGGACCAAAACATTAGGCCTAGGGCACAACTTAGCCCAAAATCAACAATCTAGGTCAACCAAGGCTCCCAGGGTGGTTAAAGGGTCTCTAGGAGGGTTTCAGGGAGCACTAGAAGGGTTTTATAGTGAGTGAAAGGGGAAAGAGAGTGCAAAGAAGAAATGGAGGGGTGCATAATAGGCTTGGAAAGTGTCCAATCATATGGATAGTATCAATTTAGATTAAAGTGGTTGGTAGTTTGCACACAAGATAATATGCAATCATTGGGAGGATCATGGTCACAAGAAGTATGATTACACTTCCTAATTTAAATTTATTATATATAGCTATATACATGGACTATACTTATCTTGATATTATCTATAACTTACATGTTACATGGATAGATTCCATGTTATCTTTTGCCCCTATATTGGATTGATATTTCACATGTGTGTGTACTTTTGTGAGTTTTCTAATGATGTTTTCTTTATTCTTATCCACAGAGGATCCTATAGTTATTGTGTCATGTCTTAATTTCTTGTGCATCATATGTCTTACTCAATGGATGTTGTATGTATGATAAATAAGACTAGTAATATAAATATACTCTAACATAGTAAATGAAAGAATACCATAATACATCCAACACATATACAAAAATATGTTTCAAAAATTAGTATGGATAAGAGCCAAGGGTTATGTATATTGATGATACTAAGGAAAATATTATGAATATTATGTAAGGAACTAATGGAAAAATACCTACTTAGATCCAAGATATAAGAAAAGTAATAAAAATACATATATTTATATTAGATAGTAACCAATATTCTAAAGGTTTTTAACCAAGAGGTCTCTAATCTAAGGGTTGTATCCAAGAGGTATAAAAAATGAAATGAAAAATACAAAGATAAATAGCTATAGAAATGTAATTTTGGTACAACACTTGTTACTAAAATGTTTTTATAATAGTTTTATGCATATAGATTATTAGTTTGAATTAGGGTGTTGTTCTATGTGCTTTCATCATTCTCTTTATTATTTTTTTGATCATGTGGTTCTATGTTCATTTATTTTCATTATATTTTTTGGGGTGCTTATATAATTATTCTCTATTCTTTCTACATTTGGGTTAGATTCAAACACCCTCTAAAATTTTCCCCTATATTTTATTTGGATCTCCTTCCCTTGATCATAACTATTTTATGTCTATATTCATTTATATTAGATCTTTGTTTCTTAATTTAGTTGACTTGAATCAAATAGGTATTTAATTCAAACTTTATAATTTTATATAAATTAAATCATCTAAAGGCATTTTTAGAATAAATAAATAAGGAATCAACAAGAATAAGAATTATTTAAAAATTTCAAACCCCATCAAGAAGAATTAAAGTCTAGGTATACTATAAATTGTTAAATTTTGATTTAAAGAGATTTTATCAATGGTTTAGTTGTATATTGTACCAAAATAAGTATATAATAATTTTCATGTCGTTTCACATCACATTTGGAAGAGGGTTGAACCCCTCCATTATTTAACACCTATACTCCCCCAAGGTTTGATTTCTAATTTTATGAGTTTGAGTTGAATACTTATATATTTCATATAACATAACTCTATATTTAATTTTCATTCATATTTACATCTGAATATCACATTTGGATTGCCTAAACCCTATTTATCACCCAACCAAGGGTCTCATCACATTTTTTCCTTTAGGATTTGTTGTGTTGTTCATTATTTTTGGCATATCATTGGTTAAAGATTGCATTGGTTTATTTTTTTGTGTGTGATATTTATTATCTTTATTCATCGATTATAAATGAAATATGGACTTTTTAAATTAAAATTAAATGTCTTTTAATTATTAAAATTTTAAGGATAATTGTGATGATAGGAACAATAAGTATTTTATTCATTATATGACACAATACATTTTGCAAAATCCTTCTTATTTTTATTATTTTATAAAAATGTTAAATTAAGATTTGTTTTTTCATGAGAATAATAATGCAAATGTAATTATTTATGTTTTACCACCTTCTACTTCTATATCTCATAGCATGCCCATGTTTGAAATGAATAATCAATTGGCTCTCTTGAATAAACCTCTTAAGTGTTCTACTATTCCAATACATGATATAATGACTATGATTCATTACAAAAATTATTTACAAAGATGAGAATATTATTATTCCCTTAATTTATATAATTTTAATGATAGGATTATATATAATGTTTCACCTTTCGATCAAATTCTTATAGATGTAACCTATGTGCCTCTCCCACATGACTTGATCAGAAAACACTTCCAGTTATTTGATGGTCATGGATATCCTCAAGTAAACCTTAATTCCATAATTATTTTTATAGGATACTATTAAAATTACCAACCTTTTAATTGATGATGCATTATAAATGTTCAATAATTTACTTAGTAGATCTGTCCATTATTTACAATGCTTAAAAAATGCATTTTTAGATTTTTCATCACCCATAATGGACCTTTTAACAAATTTTATATTATTATATATATTAAAAAAACACCTAAAATAATATGTGTGATTATATATTTATATTTACATTTCATATGAACTCCTCAATCCATCAACCATTGGATCTTCAAACCAACATATATTTACTAATAGTCTTTTAGCACCTATTAAATATAAAATAATTGGAAAGACTTACATATCATTTAATTATATTTATGATATGGCCCTGAACTTTTGGAATAAATATTACTTGAACCAAAGGCTTGTACATTATTTTGTAAAGAATCGCATCTTATCCCTAGTCATATACCTATTCTGGATACACTTATAATTTTGGATAGTGAAACAAAGACATCATCAAATATTATGCAACAAAATAATTTAAAAAAAATCAAGACATGACTATTATACATTCACTTAATTGAGTTATAACTTATTTGACATCTTTATTTATAACATATAACAATGTCTTACAAGACAATGCCTTTTTGGATAACATAGAGTCAAGGGGCATGCTACAAAAAAGTGTACTAATTTGAATAGAAATCACAAGGTCTCAATGACCATGATAAAATCAATGTTGGCTACTCAAAAGATTAAAAAAAAAATTTACCAATGAAAAATAAATCAAACCTATTAAGGATATACCACACACAAAAAAATGTACCAAGTATAGTTGTCAATGATCCTTTGCAAATATAGTATTTGCATATAAAAAATTTGGTCATTATAAATTTAATGGAATGAAAAATAAGAAATCATTTTGTTGTAAATAAGATGACTCATTTGAATATTATGTCCTACTTTCCTTCACATACATGGATACAAGAAGGAAAATTTATCAAAATTAGCACCTTCTCCAACAACCTTAGAAACTATTAATACAATTACATCAATAGATACTATAACATGTATGAATTTTTTATATTTTTTATAATATGTGGATCAATAAATTTTTATATTTTTAAATTAATGTTTACATAAAACTAATGCAACACTATATAGAACCAATATTCGCATATCTTTCACTTTTTGGAATTATAACCATTCTTATGTCGACAATTATGGTATTGATTACATCAATGGTTATAAATTTACATATCTTATAATGATATTCAATTTATATATTTTTTATTATTATAAAATCATACATGTTACAATATTTCATTATTATATTTGTTGTTACTTGCTACAATACATTTCCTATTCTTTTATAGATACACTATCATGAGTTATAACACCTAATCATCTACAAAATGAGATTTTTTATTGTTTATTCAACATTCCACTACACATGACGTATTGGAATTATACATTCACTTATATATATATATATATATATTAAATATTATAACCCATTATCCATGGTGATTATCTTGTATTGATGACTTAGGTTCTCCTATGGCTCATGCTACCATCTTACATACTAATTTTGACTCTTATTATGTCATGCATGACTATTAATGACTATAATATTATAATTTATATGAAACCACCAATTAGTCATGTGTGTCTATACTAAGTTATTCATTAGTATACCATATTATACCATATATAATTATTATACATAGTGGATTGTTTTTGTGTTGTATCCTTCATGTGCTTTCCTCTTTTGAATTTTATTACATCTTCATCTATCTTCCAATTTGACACTCTAGAAATTTCATTATTTTGCATAAATATTCTTCTATAAATTTGGTTTACATTTTTTATTATGACACCTCCTTTATTTTGTACCCCCTTTCATACACTTGTATATATTTCTTGATGATGATAGCATATGTGTGTGTACATGTGCACACACGCACGCAAACGCACACACGCACGTACATTCACACAAGCACGCACCCACACACACACACACATGTGCACACGCGTGCACACACACACACACACACACACACACACACACACACACACACACACACACACACACACACACACACACACACACACACACACACACAAAAATACATTTCATCCTAAAATGCATTGAGTTTTATTGGAAGTTGTAGGATGCTTATAATCCTCCTCTTATTACTGATTATATATTTTCTCCCCTCATCTTTTTTATTTTATGATTTAACTACTTATATAGAATTATAAATAGAAAACATTTAAAAAAAATTAATCTTTGTTGATGGATACATGTTATAATTATATACCTAAACTAGAGGTTTAGATATTTATGAGTTTTACTTATGCTTCTCATAGTATCTCTTTGAGTGGGTGAGATGTAATATATATAAGTTATATATGACTATGAGATATTAGGTGTCATACATATACTTTAAAGATCATATACTAAGGAGAATTATCACATTAATGGTGTATTTTTTGGTGAGGGATATCTATAAATAATATTTTATGGTGATACATTTCTTGATTTCCATTTGTCATATATATTAATTTATAATTATTATAAATTCCTTACTATTACCTATATCTTGTGTGTTACATGGATATATATTATTTCACATATGTATTTTATGTTATATTTTGTACCTTTTGTTAGAGAATAACCTATTTAATATGAATTGGTTCCATTTCATCCATGCTTCCACTATTACATGTGTCACTATTATAGTTATCCCTTTCAAGAGCACCTTGTTGACATTGGGACATATCATTAGTCCCTACATTATTTTTTGATCATGCAGCATTATGACCTTTATTGTATTATAAGTCCTATAAATACATGCATACATACATACATACATATATTTATATATTATGTATATGGACCTTACATAAGTGCATGGTATTTGTCCCTCTCATATTTTATCATATTTTTTATATCTTTACATTTATAGGAAACACATTAGATTTTCATACATTACCAAATGTCATCAAGGTTTTACATTACATGGCTATACTAGATATGTATTTCTCCTTTCATTTGGGTAAATAATATTCATTTACTCTATTTTTTCCTCATTATTATTATATTATTCCCATGGAGCCTCATCACCTATGTTCATTGTGTTATTACACTTAATAGGACATATTACATACAAGCCACTCTTACATCTTTACACATTATGTTTATCATACCTTATACAAAAATCATTATATCTTGTATATATTGGTGTTTATGACTTATATAATACTAAAAAGGTAATTATGACTAAAACCTTGGGGGAATGGTCCCACATTTATTCTCCATGAGCTTTATTGATAACATTTATATATTCTTTTCCACTCGGGGGCATAATACTTGTAAATTTATCATCAACTATTAACTAGTTATATTTGATTCCAAAAATAAAATCCTACTACCTTTACCCTTATCATGATATAGTCACTACCTACTACATATAAGGGAATTATACCCATGCTTATTTGTTTAACTTCATTGAAGACATCCATCTTTACTTTCTAATTAGGGGAAATACAACTCTTACACCTCTTCATGATTTTCAGTGATACATTGCTTATGGGGACATAATCCCTGCATATTTTGTTCTCCCTATACTTTATCGATACATATATTCTAGGAATACTTTCACACCCTTATTCTTAATGATTTTACACTATGTAAATTTTATGATATGACATTATATATATAGACCTTGACACATGTTTGATTTGTATGGATGATACATATATTTCTATATTTGTCAACCTATTAACATTTAGGGCACACCCTCATTCCCTTACACTTATATACATTGAATCATACTAATTAACCTTCCCTAACTCATCCGCATATGATAATTCTCAAACCTATTGATATGTACATAGTGTTATCTATATAACATGGTTTCACATGGGTGTATTACCTATTTATCATCTTTTATACAAGTGGGGCATATATCATGCCCCTATTTTTGAATCCCAATTCTCTTTATAATTATGTATTTTAATTATTTTACACAACTTTGGCTATTATATGTGTTTTTAATTGGATGTGTTACTTATCTATCTTAATATTAAGCTTTACATGATGATATTTTGTAATGGTTATATATGCTTTATACAAAATTTTCAAACATTTAACATTATCATATTTTCTATGGCTACATATTATTTATTTAAAAAATCCAAAGTTTTGCATGATGATATTTTATGATGGTTACACATACATGATTGTTCAAATTTTAAAGTGTTTTCATATCTTCAAATATATAATATTATGACACATGATGCTTTTAACTCTTAATTTTGAGATGAGTGATTGTAATATTCAGTTCTAATATCCCTTGCCTCAAAATGGGGGCATATATCAAGATATTATATGAAATATTTGTCAATATTTTCAAGATGGAACATAATTCATAAAATATAATGGAGAAAAGAAATAAAGCAAATATATTTTGAAAAGGGCCTGAGAAAAATAGTTGAGAAATTTTGAATGAAATGAGAGAACATAAAAAGGTTCAATTTTACACTCCCCAAATTATTAATTGGATTGGGGTTTCATATGTCCATGAGAAATGTTAGTTATATAGAGGCCTTGTTGGAAAATTTATAATTATAATAAACATAATAGAGTTTTAATTGGAATTTTATGCAACATGGTTCAAGTACCACCAAGTTCAGTCGTTCCTATGCTCAATTTTAAATTTTTTTAATTTGGAGTTAGTATATTTCACATTGAGTTGATATAAAATTGATTATTTATGGGTATATAACCATTTATCATAGGTATATCAATGTTTTATGAATAATCAATGTGTAGATGGATGCATAAAATAATTCATCCTTACTTCCCTAGGGAAGTTAAGGTATATGCTTAAATTATGTATCACTTTACTTAAATAAACACATGCATTCACTCAAATACAATTATACTTAAAGTAGAAGCATTATGTAAACACATAATTTTGGTACAAGGATTATTATTACAATTTTTTGCATATGTATTATTCGTTTGAATTAAGGTATTGTTAAAACCTGTCATTGTGATTTCATCCATCTCTTTATTTTCTCTATGATCATGTGGTATTATGTTATTATATTATCCTTTTATATGTTTTCATTTGTTCTTGTGGATATAGTTAATGTGTTTTTTCATCTATTCTTTGATGTTTCTATTTTTGGGTCAGGTTTAATAACACGTTTAATCTAATCCTTTTATTTTTTGGGGACCTTGTACCCTCATAATGTCCTTTTAGTGTTTAGATGTGTGTATTTTTTTATTTTAATTACATTGCAATAAAAAAGTGGAATAAAGGAGAAATCAACAATATTAACTTGTATTTGGAAATTTTAAGCACCATCAAGAGGAATTCAAGTATAGGCACACTCTACATTGATAAATTTATGCTTAAATAATTTTCATCAAGGGCTTAATTGTATCTTTAAAAAAAATAAGGATAGGGAAATTTTCATGTAGTTTCATATCACACAAATAAGGGACAATGAATCTCACCATTGAAACTTCATTCACATTGTACAAATAATAAAATTGGGTATGTAGCTAAAAATATTTCAAGGTTTCTTGGCCCATCTACCCATATTTATTTTCCTTTTGTATGTATTTGTGGTGAATTAGGATAAGAATTAAAAATATGAAAATTATTAAAATCCTACTTGAAAATTTAATAACCCACTACACATAAATATATAGATTCTTATAATGCATCAATATAGAAAAAATATAGATTCATAAAAATTGTGCAATAAAGTTTTGGCACAATAGAAAAAAATAGTGAAATCTAGCAAGGATATATTTAGATTCCAAATTTGTACCAGGGAATATTTAATGACATCAATCAAGTGTCGATCTTTACTTTGAATTCTAGACAATAATATTTCATATAATTCATTTCTAACACCTACACAACATAGATTCAATTTTTAAATTCAAATTGATTCTAAGTGTGTCAATTTTCATCACTTTGTATTCTCTTTCAAATTTATTTCTTTTAAAATAATTTCATCTAATTTAGTTTAAAATTTATAGCACATTAAGTTAGGGTTGATTTTTTATTACACTTATTTACCTTATATCTACCCATATGTCATAGTTTTAAATGTTTAATTGTGTCATTATATGTTAGTTTCAGCTTTAGGTAAAACATTAATAATCAAAAGTTAATATAATAATGGAATATAATAACATATCAATATAACACATGCACATATATCCAAAAAATTAAATATACAAATAATATAGGGATAAAAATGCATACCTTTAGTTTATTTTTTGAATTATCTATCTATGCCTTGGCTCAAGTGACGGTTTTTGAGAGATGTTAAAGATTAATCTCAGTATGGAAAGAATAATACCTAATTATCCTTATTTGGGGGAGTCCAAATACTAATTTTACCTTATTTTTATAACTTTTATTCTTGATATCTTTAAAGACCTTGCACAAACTAGCCTTCCTCAAGTGTAATCTCCTAATCCCTAATTCCTCTTATTATTACTAAGGTATATTTGTGTGTGCAATAAGATAAGATTGGATGTATTTATTATGAGAAATTAAAACTTGGATCCATATAAATATGATTAAAAACCCAAAATTTCACAACTCAATGTTAATCATCATCATTTATTTTTTCAAAGAAGTATAAATAATTTTAGATAGAACTAGTACTGAATTGGCCTAGCCAATGATGTCAGCTAATCATTATAGGAACATGAAAAAATGAAGAAGAAAATAATAAAGGGATAAGGTAACAATAATATTCCAAATAATTAGATGATAGTAGGATATGGATGAAGACATATATAATGGATGATAATAACAAAATCTCTCAAAATGAACCATGAATCAACCCATCCTAATCTTGCTGTACTCATTAGGATGTTCACTCAAAGATATTTGTGTCTTTATAAGTCCTAAAATATAAATCATATATATAATAAAAATGAGACATATATATATTCCTCACTTGAACCTCATCACATGTCACAATATTGTAATGCATGATGTCTCTTTGTAAAATAACACAATATTATGACATAAAACATATATTTAATAAATAATCATAACTAAAATAAATAATTGAAGTATAATACATACAAATACCTTAATCTTGATCATGGCTAATGAACAAACTAGATGTGGTACACCTAATGATACAAAACTAAAACAAATAAAATAAATGCAAGTATATGCAAATGAGTCTAAGAATAGAATTATGTGAAAATATTAATAATATTGGGATGATGAAAACAATTGTATAGCCAAAATTTTAAATCCAAGATTGGGTTAGAAGTGTATACACCTATATTTTTTAGTCACTTATAATTTATTCTATAAGACTTGTCAATGCATCTCTCATTGGGTGCACATTTTAAGGAGTGAATTAGGATTATATTTGGGTTAAATTAAGTTAATTTACAAGATATTTTTATCATATGGTTTCATATTATACATGTTTACACTCATTATCATGTTTTTTAGTTGTTTTATCCACCTTTGGTGCTCCTTTCCCTACTTTATACCTCTTATGCCTAGTTTTTGGTTTTCTCTCAACTAAATTGATCATGATTGAGTTAGCATTACCTTATCCCCCATGTTTAAAAATATAGTGTCCATGGATTATGTAATTCATTTTCCTTTTTATATCCCTTTCCAACAATATCACCCTTGTTTGATACATTTTTTGCCTTTTTGTATTATATTGGCATGGTAGATGTAGTATTATTATTTTTTATCTAGAGCTTTGGATAGACTCTTTCACTATATTTAAAATATCATTTTTTGGATTCAAGTCCATGTATAGGAATCCTATATATATAATTTTTATAATAAACACACACCATTATGCTCTACTTATGGATGGAAACATGCCTTTAGTAGAAGAATAATTGGATTATATGAGCTTATTATTATGGATGTCTAGTATTTCTCAAGGTCTTTGAATTTCAATAGAATTAAGATAAATAATAGAGGTACACCTTAGTGTTTGGATTCCATTATTAAGGACACTTATATCTTAATCTTCCATTTCAATTTTCACTTACAATATCTCTCATAAAGTACCACTTAAGATAAGGGGGAGATTGATGCATTGAAAATTCAACTAAAGGTAAGTATCCATATTTATATACTCTTTATTTTATTTTTAATATGTATACACTATAGTAACTTGTTTTTGCTTCTTATCCATGATTATCTAATCTTTTATGATCTTTTCATTATAGTATATCCTTAGTTATATACCTCTTAGTTATAGTCCTTAGAATTGATACCACTTGGTAAATGCCTAATTTAATTTATATATCTTTATTTTATCTCTTTTACATCATTTATATAATTTTTCCTTGCTCACGATTTTCTTACATAGGTTCCAAAACTATAGCCTTTATCCATTTTTTACAAACAAATCTTACTTATATCTTATGCCCCACTTTATGGTGTGGATTCTTGTATGTATGTTGGATATATTATGGTCTTATAAATTTTCCTATATTAGGGTATATTTGTATTATTAATCATATTTTCCCATCACCAAATTATTGAGATCTTAATGTAAGTATTATCCCACCACTAGTTGGGTCATTTTCATATTTTCTTTTCTTTCCCTATATTTTAGTTTTTCCCATCATTTTCAAATGATGTCTCCTCATAGGGTTTGAATAAAGAGTATTGAACCATTTAAATTATACAAGGGCATCTCATTTTCCTTTATATGCCCACTATTTAAGGCATCTTCCCATGGTGTAATTTTTATCAATCTCAATCTCAAGTCATTTGATATAATATGGTTTCAATATATTTTTATAGTGATCCTATAAATCCTAACCATCATATAATATATTTTTGTTCAAATTTTGTTCATAATCTAAATAAGGATGAAATACATAAGAACCCTAATAACTATACATCATTATCTAGTGTTTTCACTTATATTCCTACTCTTAAGACAAATGTCATTAATATATACCCTTAAAATCTTCATCTTATTAATAATACTATGAATAATATTAATAAAAATCTTATTATTGATAGTGTTAAATTACTTGTTAAGGGTTAGATCAAATTTCCCTTATCCAAGCTACCAATACGAATAAATTAAAAAAAAATGAAAATGGTTGATCAAAGTCAACAAGTATTTTGGTACCAACCCAATCAACATTCCTCACCTCCTCTATTAAGGATGATAATAGGACCGTAATTCACTAGCCTAATATTCATAAAAAAGGCTTCAAAACCTTTAAAATGAACCTTTGACTCACTATAATGTTTCTAATGATGTTGGAAGTGCTTATTTAACCATAGAATATGATAAAATTAACGATCCTATCATTTACCTTGGAGCATTTAGAAACATCTACAAAGAATATATTCAATCCAATACTTATGTGACTGCAAAAATATTAGTTAAAACTCTAGTTGGATATGTGTTAAAATGGTATAATCAAATCCTTACTCATTCAATTATATAACTATAAGACCTAATCAATTATTTATTTAGATAATTAGTATCATGACCTTCCTAAAAATAACCTTGGTAACTCTTCCAATTACAAGAAATTAAATAAATAATCTCTCCATGAATTCATTAAGTGATGGAATTATTTGGTCCATAAATCATATAATAACTTGAGTAATCAAAATATTTTCAAACTTTTCATTACTTATTTAAAAAAACTCGCTACAACAAACTCAAGTCCTTATCTCTTAAGACATTAGAAGAAGCATTTGAGATATCTTAAAAAAAATATTATCTCATGAACCAATCTAAACCTTATAAATTTTTTAGTGGGATTCTTTCCAAATGTTGAATAACATAATCAATACCAAAACTTATCAAAAAAGAACCTCTCAAACCCAAGATAAGAGTATCTATATTAGACAAATATAATAACTAAAATAATGAAAAACCCACCCATTATTTTATTTATTTTTGGATTAATGAAACCTTAATAGGATAAAATTATGGAAAAGTTAGATTACTTAATATGACAAGAAAATTTTGAGTACAACTAGTAGAATAGAGTAATTTACTATGTATAAAAAACACTATAGGAAAGAAAACTTATGTTTTTTTGGGTTTGCGCATGTCTATAGAGGGATATACCCATCAAATAAAATTTAGAATGGGCATGTGAATTCTTGGATCTATAAACAAATATTTTTCATGAGTATGGGCAATTTTGTACTTATTGTATGCCTATAGTGTGACACTATCTACTAGGTTTTATATTTTTCTTAAATGTTTTTTTTGATTTGTGATAATTATGATTTGTGTGCCTACATTTATAAGGGATCACATGTATAAAAATTTAGTTGATTTCATGTGAATAACTTTGTTATCCTTCTGCTTGATCCAAATCCAAGAAGTGAAATATAAGACCAATATAAAATAGGAAAAATGGGTGAAAATGAATATTTGAGCTAACCTCATCCACACCATATGACTAATCATTATATATGTATCTAATAATTTGAAGAGGAAAATCAAACCTAGTGTAGTTGTCCCACCTAGATAAGTGTGCAATCCTATGTAATATTAACATGTAATGCAATCTTGTGTATGTCTTTCAACACTTGACAACTTATGATTTTAAATTTTAATGTTATTAATACTTATCTCAACACTTTATAATTTGATATATTTCATATTTTGGAGCTTTAGGGAATCTATGTTCAATGTGTAGAGTGATATATAGTGATAGATGGATATGTGTTAGATCATAAGTAGGCTTATATTTGATATACTTATATAGCTATATTTTGGGGTAATTTACTCTAAACCAACATAAAAAAGGTATAATTTGACCCATATTAACACTTTGAATTTGTTAAAATATCTATTAAAGTATGAATAGGTCTAGCCTAAATGGATAGGTCCATGGTGGAATAAATATATGAGTAAGTGCAGACATGTCTAGAGAATAATAATAATGATACAAGATTAGGAGACATTTTTACGAAAGATATTTAGTTATTAATGTAAATACTAGGGATATATTATATAATAGTAATTGTAGTTTGGAAAGGTTGATCCCATATATGGATGAATGGATAGGGAATAATGTGAAAAAGAGTCTTGTACGCATGCATAAGTCAAGAGTGTTTTTGATTGGTAAAATTACATATTTTCAATTATTTAATACCAAATATGATTTTATACATTCCCCCATTTTATTATAGTAATGGAATTGCTAGAATAAAATAATATAAGTTGATACCTAAGGATAACCACCATGGATATACTTAAGTATGTATTGAGTATTTCACCTTGCTCCATGTAAACCTACAATGAAACATGTATATATTAGTTTTAAATTATGATATAAATATAAAATTTAAAAAATATTAACATATTTGAAATTAAATATTAAGGAATAGATACTCCTTTATGAACTAAGTTTATTCTAGAGACTTGTCTCCTAGAGACAATGGATAATGTGGGGATCATGCCCCTTTATTACTCAATTGTAAAACCATGGGTTGAGATGAATATTCCCAAATCCTGATTTAAAATGTATAAGGACATATAATTTATGTCATGATAAAACCTTATCCCCATACAACTCACTATTTATAAATAATGTAATTATGGGTTACAATTTTCTAGATAAATGCTTAAGAATTTGTGTAATTTTTTTTTGAATCATGCACTACAGATGAATTATATGAATCAATTTGAGTAATTATTGAGTTTTTTTTTTTTTATAATGTCACATATTCCTTGAATATTTTATCAATCTAACAATATATGTAATTCAATTCTAATAACTTATGCCAAATTATCATAATGTATATAAAAATGTGAAAATATTTTATACATATTCCCCCAATCTAATGATCTATGTAATTTGAGTCATTTAATATATGAATTAATTTCATATAGATATGAAATGTCACTTATAATCCTATTAAATAATGATATAATCCCTTCATATTCCCAAAGTTTATGCCAAACCTATCATAATATAAGCATAATCTCTAACAATATGCATAAACTTATACCATTCTATAGTAATATATGCCAAAAATGTGATTTTTATAACTATTAAGGATTATTATCTAAGAAAATGCATTTTTTATGCACCCATATTTAGGTAAGGGATTTATCCTATAATTCTTCATCTCAAAATAAATATTTATAAGCATCATGTTATATATAAAAACATATAAATAGTATAAATCATATACTAGCATGTGGAAAATATTACATTATAATAAGAATAGATCATTTGAATATATATGAAACATTCATCCTAAGGCATAAAAGTGTCATGTATGTATGTATGTATGTATGTATGTATGTATGTATAAATACACACACACACACATATATCAATGAGAAACATAGTGAATAGTCAACATAGAAATGAACATCCATAAACTGAGTAATAAATACATAGAATTTCATGATATGTATCATGCCATGATAAACAAGAATAATATTATGTGATATAGATAAAAAAATAATAATATAAACATATAATTTTAGATTTATCTACACATACAAAAGAAAGTCACTCAGAAATGTCACAGACATGACATACAATAATCATATGAAATAACATTTAATGTCATGCAAGGAAACAAACACATAATGAACAAGTAAAAGTCACAAAAAAATGTATTCAAACACATTATATAATCTAATGTCACACAAAATCACAATAAAGAAAAGTATATAAAGAGTCACACAATGTAATAAAAAATACATTATCACATCATGTAACATACAATAACATCAATCATGAATGTATCAAATAAGGCTAATCTACATAATCATCATATGTCATCTCACATATAGGAAAATATAATATTTAGTGAAATATAAATATAAGTGGTATGATTCATAATAAAGCATGTGTAATCAATGTAAATTATCTTAATATTATAGATATAAATTGTCAAATAAAGATGAAACCTATGTAAAGAAGCAAGATGTCCTCAATGAAATCATGTTCCCAATGTAGGAAGGCAACTCTTAAGTATATGAATGTCTTGAGTATGTGTTTACATGTCATTAGAGACCTTTAAATCTTGAATCTCACTCATGTATACCATGAATTACATGTGTATATAAAATAATATATAAATATTTTACTATATATGATAAAGCATAAAAAAACATGTAAATAAGAAATAAATTTCATGCATAGGTTCTAGATTTTTCTTTTTGAGTATTTCAATTTTTGAGTATTTTTATGAAATTTTTATTTTTATTTTTTTTTAAAATATAATACTAACAATTGACCCCATAAATGGGATTTTCACATGTAGATATTATGTCAAATTTAAATATTTTTATCTATTATGATTGAATACTAATGTCAGAACCCCACTGGGTTTAATTAAAAGTTATGCATTTTTTTACTTACATTAACTCATATAATCCACATCATTAATTAAAATTAATGATAAATATTTTTTTATCTAAATTCATCTAGTAACATTTACTCGATTATTATTAACCTACTAGTCAATGCAGTGATCCATTTAGGTACCAAACAGTTAAGTAATAAAGCATGAAGTATGAAATCTATCAAATATTTACAAATTTTATTATGAGTATAATCATTATTGTTACAATATTTAGAATATAAATTATAATTTATATAGAAACCAATTATATCAATAAATCATATCATAATGTACAATATTATAGTTTATATCATTAAATATAAAATACAATAAGTACAATGTTCTCTGTAACATATGAGCATCAAAAGTATCTCAAATATCAATAAAATATCCATGATTAATATTATCTAAAGGTTGATCAAATGAATGGATAGGGAGAGCATCATCGAGGTGATTTACCTCAAACTATAGACTATATATCCCCCACACATCTCTTAACTAGAAAGTGGACCAACCCTTTATAGATGGGCAAATAAAAATATTGTGGATATCAAGAATTCAACCAAAAGCCATGTGTTGTAAAATCACTAATATATGAATCAAATCACATAGACTATTGGAATTTAATCCTCTATTATGACATCATGAAAACATGTAAACTAGATTAAACAGGTGAAATGACAATGTTTATAGCTATAAACATTACTTTGGCTAAATATTTGTTATATCTTCATATCACATGGATCAATCATTTTCACACACACATACACTCTGCTAGTACATGATAATTAGTCATCTAATACCAAGTGATAGATAAATGGGTTACATGAAATTTATACCCATATACTTATAATCTACCATTAATGATGTGTATAAGATAACATCTCATAGCATATTTATATAACACAGCCTTAATATAATCATAACATAAGCTAACAAGTAAAATCAACATCAATTCACTACCATTTTAATAAGTTATGACACTTATGTCATTTATTATCCGATATTAGTCATACAATTTATTGGTAATAATTTTACCATTCTTAATATCTACTAATAAATGTCATGTATACTACTAATAAAACACACCTAGTTTTTTACACACAAAAAAGATATCATGTTTGTAACATACATAATAGTAAATAGTCAACAATCCTCTACTTGTATCATACTCTGTAAAACACCCATGTCTCTCCTAAAATCAAACATGTCTAATATACTTTAAATTTTACAAACAACTATGTACAAATTTTATGTTTATTGTATACTAGAATACTACCTTTCTATGCTTTATTTATCACTATAAATTCAAGTAATACCCTAATCCTATTCTACTCTTTTTATGCCATTATATCTAGTCATATAAGTTTATTTTAAAACTATAACCCATATTCAATAACATCAAAGAATCCTTGGTTTCAAGTACATTTCACACTTTGAGATCTACTATAAACATTTGAGGATTAAATATAATAAAACATACATCAAAGCATGTATGTAAATCCATTAAGTCAAGTTTCCAAACATATGTCATATTACCACATTGCTTCTTATGTATTTCTTTATTGAACCAATAGCCTAAAATGACTCATTAGGATTATACAATTATTATAAGGGACATATTTACAAATTTTATATAAAGGTTTATATATGGCTACAAGTTAGTTCACATTTTGGGTCATCACATATCTCCCATTTATATAAAAAATCATCTATTTCATAAACATTTAGGCATATCATACATGTTCTCATTGAATATACACCTATAATTATAGGGGTGTTTATTTTGAATATAAATACATAGTTATATAGAATGTGAAACTTATGGTCATATTTTAGTATTGACCTATGTAGGAATTATTTATATGCATACATACATACTATTTGAGAGTTTTAAATTATGTCATGTTGATGTCATGGAGGTGTCCTAATGAGTAAATGAAGTGCTTTGATAACCTAAGCAACAATGACAAAGTGTGCTTAAAGTTGGCTTGGTTGATCTTCAGTTTTGACATGACCAAAGATGTTAAAGAATGAGTATGGAGTATTGATAATGTTAACTAGGTCTATAATTATTTTTATAAG
This sequence comes from Torreya grandis, assembly GCA_037957365.1. NCBI lineage: Eukaryota > Viridiplantae > Streptophyta > Pinopsida > Cupressales > Taxaceae > Torreya > Torreya grandis. Next base: position 3,789,217 of record JARHVA010000192.1, on the reverse strand, counting down.
CTTTGAGTGCTTGTGTTCATAAGTGGAATTTATCTAGTTTTCCATAGTTTTCATCTAGATACTTTGGGTCCAGTGGTAGAAAATTTGAATAGGTAGCTTACTAACATCACCATTGACATATGTGGATGAATCAAGGGGATTTGGTTAGATTGTTGTGATCACATTAGTCCCTAGTTTCTATATGATAAATCTTAGGTCATGCGCATAATCACGTCAAAAGATATTCAAGTGCAAATTTTGGCTCCCAAGCATTTTGACAATGTTTTCCCATACTTATCCAAATTTAGAATGTAGCAAGAAGAGCTAAGTAATAATTTTTATGATGGAATATCTCACATGTGTGTCCATTTAAAAACAATATGGTCATATGGGTTTATTTATTTTTGTGCATAGTTCTTATGTACCAAATATTAGGTCATGCAATGTAGCACAATAAAAGTTATGCATGTTCAAAATTGGTTTCCCAAATAAATTTTAAGCATAATTGGCTCTGTGATAGAATATTTTGAGAAGGAATTTAAATGGATATATATCTCACACATGTGATGGGTATAGTATCATATTGTTTTATGGTTGTATTCTCTTATGTAAGGATATCATATGGTCCAAATTATAGATCATGCATCCAAGCATAATAAAAGATATGACTATGTAAAGTTGTACTTCTAGGTAGATAAATAAGGCTCCCATACTTAGTCAAATTTTCACATGTTAAATTTTGATCAACATCAATGGTGTGCATTGATCTAAGAATTTAGGAAGTAGTGAGATGAAGACAAGTGCATGACGTTTAACACTGAGTAGAGATAAAGACTGAATTTCTTCCAAGGATCAATGATGAGTGGGTGATTGTATAGATAGAGATAAATGGTTCATATTAAATTCAAGAGGTAAAAGTGATATATGTTTATCATTTTTAAAGATTGAGCTATGTATAAGAGATCGACAAAGCATATGAGGTCAAATTTCTAAGAGTGCATGAGACGAGGTCAACTTGTTCAAGGTTTCACATTTGGATAGTGGTACCTATGTGTTAAATTTCAAAATTGATCAATGGTGTGTATTTTATCTAATAAATGAGGACATGACATGAGAACATATTGTTTTATGTCTAACTATGATCATTGACATTTAAAATATTTGGTTTTTATAAAATGAAAAACTAGTCTATAGTATTTTGCCCTTAACTTTTGATCTAAGATGAATTTGCCAATGATATAAAAATAAAATATGAAGAGGACTCCATGGCACATATAATGAACCTAATTTTAATATTTTTAAGTGTGTACAATAAAATATATTTAGGTTTTAATTTGAATATGTGTTGATGCATATAATTAAGCTCATTTTGATGTTGTTTATATATCTCTTGATGAATTAGCTATTGGAGAGTGTTTTATACTCTGTGAGGATTATTTTTATGAATTATGAAGGTTTGATCAATAATATACAATATGAAAATATATTTGAAGGTGATTGTGTGTTTGATCATTATGACTATGTGTATAAAGAGTTGTTTGAACAAATTGTGCTTAAGAAAGAGGGTATTATGATGTTTGTTGGAACTTAAGGGGGACCTATAGATAATGTATGATGATTATATGATTTTTAAAATGTTCCTATGTTATTTTTTTACCTAGAGAAGTGTCAAAGAGCTAGATAGGTCTCCATAAGACCTAAAAGTAATGTAGGTTTATTTGAAAGTGGATTGTGCTTAAGTGTGACCCATGTGAGATGCCTTAAGGGTGAAGGCATGTTTTGTGTCAAAAAAGGAAAGATTTTGATTTTTTAATTCATTATTTCTTTATATATAGTGAAATAAAATATAATTATTTCAAGACATGGTGAGAAGATTGTGTGAAGAGTATGCATTAAAGTCAAGAAGGAAGGATAGGCAGTGTGCCTATTGGTTGATTTAACGAGTAGAAAATTTGTTGACTATGTGTATGACCTATAGGTCACGTTACTAATTTCAAAATAGTGATCTTGAAATTTGAGGATATGTGAATGTATTCATATGAGGACAATCTAAGTGAAGAAGGAGAAATATTGTGGCATGCCTATGTGAGAGACCTGCATGAGATAGAGAGAGAGTTTGTGTAGGGGTTAGATAAATATAGATCCATCATCAGGTGTTGAAAACATTAGTATTACGGTGGAAGTGTTCAAAGAGGGTTTAAAGGACCTGATCTTCCTTACGGGAATTTTCCCCTTATGAAATAGGTGTTTCACTAAATACCTTTGGTCAAGAGGATATGATTAAGGTTTGTTGGTCTAAAGGAATTGATCATTTATTATTTGTAATTTCTTATAGGATAGTATTACATTTGTGTTATATGCTTGAGATTGGGTTTTATTCCTCATGAGGGTTTCCCATAAGAACTATGTGTTATGTGTTTGATCTTGTGTATGCATTAAATGAATGAGTTCTCATGTTAATGTTACTTGATCAAGTTAATATATGTTGATTCTTTAATAGTTTAGAAGGGCTGAAATTGTAATTGAAATATTTGGGGTCACTAATTCACTCCTTCCCCTCTTAGTGATTGTACCTCTAATAATTGGTATTAGAATAAGTCCTTTGGTAAAGTCTTAATAGCTTAAAGGTGATCCAAGGTACAATATGGTTATTCATCAAGGAGGATTATCTACTAAGTAATCACTAATGTTCAATAAATCTAATTATGCATTTTTGAGTGCTAGGATGAGGACATATATTATGTCCCTAGGGTTTGATGTATTTAAATCTATTGTGGATGGCTATGTTTCTCCTACTATTCCTCCATCTAGTGCTACAAATAAGAAGTTGTTTGAGAATAATTCCAATGTAATGAATGTTATTACTTGTGGTTTTTCAAAGACTTAATACAACAAGGTCATCCATTGTAAATATACTAAAGAGATATGGGAAAAAATGAATATCATTTATGAAGGAGATTCAAAGGTCAAGCTTGTTAAGTTGTAGACCCACATAAGGCAATTTTAAAGTCTCAAGATGAATGAAGAAGATACTGTGGCATCCTTTCTATAGAGAGTTCATGAGATTGTGAACATCATCTGAGGTCTTGGAGAGAACCTTGAAGAATATACTTTATTTCAAAAGTTATTAAGGTCCCTATCCCTTAAGTTTGATCTGAAGGTATCTACTATAGAAGAGAGTCATGACCTTAGTTAAAGATGGATCAATTGCATGGCACCCTTACTACCTATGAGATGGGGAAGAATGATGATATACCACCAAATAAGGATTCAAATTTCAAGACTAAAATAAAGACAAAGAAGAAGTTCCAAGGTAAGAAAATCAAGGAGGATGGCATTGTTGATATAGATGAGGATGGATTAATTGCTTTGATTTCAAATAAATTGAGAATAGGTTCAGGTAAGTATAAAGGTAAACTAATCCTAAAATTCTTCAATTATGGTGAGATAGGACATTTTTCTAATAAGTGCCCTCATAAGTATAAGAATGATTATGATGAAGAACTTGATCAAGGTCATGATGATGGAAAGAGAACATTCAGGGCTAATAAAAGCAAAAAGGGTTTCAAAAGGCTTAATAAAAAGTACTTAAAGGATGAGAAGAGTCTCTACACCAAATGAGACTATATCTCATTACATGAGATTGAAGTCAGTGACTTAGAGTGTGATCATGAAGATGATGGTCTTATTGAACATGAATATCTATTAATGGTTGAAGAAGATAGTTGCTTACATCAAAATAGGTCTACTTAGATTGATTTAAATGATGATGAAGATGAGGTGGAATATGAGACTACATTTACTAATGCTCATTAAGAACTAAAGATTGAGAAGAAGATTAATAAGAAGATGAAATCCAAACTCAATAAATTTGATGAGTAATTTAGTATGTTTAAAGCAAGAATGGATGAAGATGCCAAGGAGCATGAAGATATAGTCAAGCATCTTAGTTGTTAATTAGAAATCTTGTTTACAAGCCTAAAAGCTAAAGAAGATGAATGTTCAAGGTATGTAATTGAAAATGAGTTATTGAGATAAGAGTTAGAGAAATTTTTAGGCAAGGTAAAATCATTTGTTAAGTTTGGTAAAAGTTTTAATGATCTAGATGATCTCCTAAAGAGTCAAAAGTTAGTAATAGATCTAGATTGGATTTTAATGAACAGGCCAAAGTTTATTCTCAAGTTCACATGAAGGTCAATGAGAACAAGGTGGATTAGCATTTTAAGATAAATCATCAGACAAGGAATGAAGATGGTGGTAGATTGAAGACAAACATATGAGATAACCAAATTCTATGAGGTATGCAAATTTCAATGGTTATTATTATACTTGTAATCAATTTAGTCATAGGGCTAGAGAATATAAGAGACTTGTTAGAAATTAATTTTCTTGGAACTATGATGGGGGTCTTCAGTCAAAAGGTGTAAGAAATGTTGAGTGTTTCAACTATCATGATGTGGGACACTTTGAAAAACATTGTCCATTTAAGGTAAGACAACTTGAGTTTCCTTCAAGAAATGTTGAGTACTATAGTTGTTATGATGTAGGACACATTGCAATATTTTATCCAAATATAGAAAGGCAAAAAGAGCTTCTTGAAAAAAGTATGGTGTGCTTAAACTATGAATAGAAAGGTCACATTACTAGGTTCTGAAAGCAAAGGCCTACAAGTTAGAATAAGTTCAATTAAGCTCCCAGAGTAAATAGAAAAAGATAAGTTAACTCATAAAGACCAAAGGTGGTAAGTAGGAGTTATGATAAGTTTGTAGGTCCAAGTAATATGTTTTATATGGTTGAGAATGCTTCAAAAGTTGAAGAGTTTCAAGATCTGTCATTATCTTCTTGTGTTGAGAATAAATAAATCAATCTCAAAGAGAAGACCAAGATTCTAATTTAGGTTGGTTTTAAAGTAATGAAATATCAAAGTGAACATATTGATGTTGATGAGCAAGTTTCATGTAGAGAAAATTAATTGTAAATGTCTAGTGATGAGGTTTTAGACTGTAAGGTGGATTATTCAAATGAAAATGTATGTCTTGAATCTATTTTGTCTCCATGTATTTCTAATTTGATCATATAATAAAAGGAGAATGTTGTATTAAATGAGCAAGTTGTTTCTCTTAAGCTTCCAAAGAAGATGGATAGTTAGTTCTATAGCTAAAAGAGGATTTTAGTGGTTACAAAGGATATGTGGGCCACTCCTAGCTTAACTTTGTTTTAGGACATTGTGATAAAGAGGAGGTCTCTGCCTATGCTTCTTATGAGACTTATTTTAGAAGAGAAACATGCATTATTGTGTATAAAGTATCTGCAAGGTTAGATTAAAGGTTCCCAAATGGTAAAGGAGGATTTTTTATTTTTCAAGATAATATTTTTTCATAGAAAGGTTTATTGACCTTATTATAGCATGCTATAGGTGGTTTTGTGATTTGAAGGTATGTTGAAGTCAATTTGGAGATTTTTGTTAGCTCTCAGGTTTCCCAGTTTATGCTTAAGAGCTTATAGGTCCTAAAATGGGTTATATTAAGTTAAGTTTCCCAATGGTGTAGAATCTCAAATCTTGTTCTAGAAGTGTGTAATAGTTTTCTATAAGTGTACAAGAAGTTTTAGAGGTGGATATTGACTGGAAGGTATTGTGTTGACCTTGTTTGTTTTGAGATTCCAAGGTTTTGATTGGTCTACCTTATGAGTTGAGGTCTAAGGATTATTAATATGTTGAATGGGAAAAATGGGTTGTCAAATAAAGATTCATATATATTTTAAGCTTTTTTGTTCTCAAGTTATTCAAGATTTTGTCAAGTTGGAGGCCTAATTGGGTAGTTGGTTTGTGAAGGAAGTATGTTGGAAAGAATGAGCTATGTGATAAAAATTGGTGTGATTGAGGGTGAATATTAGAGTTATCAAGATATGGAGTTTTATGTCCTAAAGTTGTATCTACTAAAAGGTGTGGGCTCCATAAGTTTTAGGTAGTGCTACAATGAGTCTAGACAGGCCTAGTGTGAATAAGAGTGATTTTTCTCAGTTGATCCAAAAGACCAAGGTATGTTTGTTTCATGGAGAGTTCTTAGGTTGATTGAGATCATTTTTATTATTTTGTGAGTGGCATGAAGTTTTTTTGATGGTCCTTAGGATAGCTTGAGAGAGAAGGTTAGTAAGCTTGTGAGGTAATTCTTCATGGTGTATGAAGATTTGAATATGATCAAAAGGTGAAATTGCTCATAAATATTATTAAGAGCCCCTCTCAGATATATCTTGGTAGGTTCCATTAGATTTCAGTATTTTTTGTGTTCTTTCTTCATTTTTTATTGTGTTTGGTTGAAGACAGTGTTGACATGGAACAAGAGGAAGTTGTCAAGACAAGTAGAAGTAGGCTTAAGGTAAGGGGAGTTTGTATCATATTTATAAGTTGGTCCTCTCATATTTGTGGTATTTTTAAGTCCTAAAGATCATATTTTCCCCTCTTTTTAATTATGTCAAAGGGGGTTAAAGTTCCTATTGTGAGAGTACTTGAAGAGAGAGAAGGTGAGTTAAATGATGTTTGTTGACATCAATGACAAAGGGAGAGATTTTTGGAGAGTTGTTAGTGATGTCATGGAGGTGTCCTAGTGAGTGGATGAAGTGATTTGATAACTTAATTAGCAATGACAAAGTGTGCAATGTGCTTGTCCTAGTGTGCTTAAAGTTGGCTTGGTCAATATTTAGTTTTTAAATGGCTAAAGTTGTTTAAGAATGAGTATGGAGTATTGATCATGTGATATAGGTCACTAAGATGTTTTATAAGGTTTGATTACTTATGTGAATAATTATAATCCATCTAGTTGCCCATAGTTTTCATCTAAACACTTTGGGTCTAGTGGTAGAAAATTTGAATAGGTAGTTTATTGTTGTCACCATTTCCATGTGTGGATGAGTTAGAGGGAGTTGGTTATATGGTTGTGATAACATTAGTATCTAGTTTCTATGTGATAAATATAATTTCATGCACCTAAATTCATTAAAATATATCCAAGTAAAAAGTTAGGATCCCAAACATTTTGATAGTGTTTTCCCATACTTAGCCAAATTTGCAATGTGGAAAAAAGAGCCGAGTAAGAATTTTAATGATGGTATAGCTCGCACATGTATAAATTTTAGAACAAGATGATCATATGGATTTGTTTAGTTTTATGCCTAGTTCTTATGTGCCAAATCATAGGTCATGAAATCTAGTATAGCAAAAGTTATGCATGTTCAAAATTGGTTTCTCAGATAAATTTTAAGCATAATTGGCTTTGTGATAGAATATTTTGAGAAAGAATTTTAATGGATATATATCTCAAATGTGTGAGGGTTCCAAGAGCATATTGTTATATGGTTGGATTCTCCTATTTAAGGAGATCATATGTCCAAATTTTAGATCATGCATCCAAGCACAAAAAAGATATGACTATGCAAAGTTGGCCTTTTAAGATGGTAAGTAAGGTTCTCATACTTAGTAAAATTTGCACATATTAAAGTTTTGTTAGGTTGTGAAGCTAAAAGCTTCACCAAGATGTAAATAAGAGGAGTTACAGAGGTTGCAGAGGTTGTGGAGAGTTGCAGAATGAGTTGTAGGGCAACCGACATCAGTCTGATCAACCGACATTGGTCAGATAGCAGTGCAGAAGCAACTGACATCGGTTACAAGTCATTCGACATCGGTCAGGAGGAGCCGACATCGGCAACCTATGTGTGAACATGCAGTTTGCATGTGGATTCTAGATAGTCTATTTTTGGACTGTTAGTTTGCATGTTAAAGGCTAATTATAGTTTTGGAGTTGCATGTCTAATTATTGTAATTAAGATAGTCTAATTATCATAAGCATGATATCTATATATAGACTCATGGGCTTTATTGTAAACCAGTGCTAGAGAGTAAGAGAGCTAAATAAGCTCCTTCAAAGAGAAGAGAGTAATGGTGTGTTCCTCCTAGTGCCACAATACCAAGTGTGGGTGCTAGTTTGGAGAATCAGAAGGGTTCTTCGTGTATGTATGATCTTGGTCAGCAAGTGTGGAGGACCACATTTGGAGATCTACAATGGTGAGTAAGGTCTAGTGATTTGCAGGTGGCAATAGAGAGTAGGAGATCTACTTGGAGTATGGTTGTGTACTTGGTGTACTGGTAGCATTGTTATTGACTGGTGGAGGTGAACATCAACTCTGTATTGGAGTTGATTGTTGGGACCGTAAGAGAGAGAGGGAAGAAGTCCTTGAGGTGTGGCAAGCCTTTGAGGTGGAAGAAGAAGTGGCATCTTCTTTATTGTATTTTCTTCTGAGTGTTTATTAATACAATTATGTATTGTCTCTCATATCTTGTGTTGTTTCATATTTCTAGTTACTTATCATTTTGGTTAAATTCTGTGTTTAGTTGCTAATACAAGAGGTAATCATATATACTCTTATTTGGTGGAGTAGGATCCTGACAGTTGGTATCAGAGTAGGATGACCAGGTTGGTACCAACTTGATAGTTGGTATCAAAGCTTTTGGTTGGGTTACTAACAGGTGGTTTCAGATCTGGTTAGTGTTTATTGATTACATGTCACTCTCAAGGGTTTTAGATTGAGTGGGAGTATAGCAATGGTAGAAGAAAGTAAGCTACAAATGGAGAAACTGAATAGCACGAATGGTCTGATTGATGGAAAGAAAGAGCAGGTAAAGGAAGATTGTTGGTTGGTAGAAGATCAGCGTATAGAAGCAAATGTTGCAGGTGATGTTGCATAGGTTGTTCTGGATAAAGTAGAATCTTGGTGTACAGATTATTTTGCCTCTTTCCATGTAGCCCAAAATAGAGCATATTTTCATGGGTATGTCTTTAGAGACTTTGGAGAGATTTATTTAGGGGTTGGTGAGCCTTGTCAAATTGTTGGCAAAGGGGAAGTGAAGCTGAAAATGTAGACGGATAACACACAAGTGTTGAAGGAGGTCATGCAGGTACTAGTCTTGGAGATGAGTCTAATTTCTTCAGGAAAGTTGGGTGATGGGAGATGCATAGTAACTCTCACAGTGGATGTACTTGAATTAGACAGTGGTAAGAAAGTAGGTATCCTTTATCTATCTGCTTATATTATTGATTCACCTTCTGTTGCAGAGATGTGGCTTTGTAGGCTTGGTCACATATGTAGGAGGGGAATGCCTGTTCTTAAGCGAAAGATAGATATCTTTGATAAACTTAAGAACTGGAAAGCCTTGGTGTTCATGGAGGAGATGACAGACAAAGATCAGCTGAGGGGACCAAATTATTTTAAGTAGGGTTGTGTTGATTTGAACAGGGTTTTCACCCAAAAGGAGCTCGTGGGTAAAAAAGTCATCACTCATAGGTGAACACAAGTACCAGCATTGGTCAGATAGTAACTGACATCGGCAACAAGAAGATCAACGTCGGTCAAGTAGGAACTGATGTTGGTGGAAGGGATACTGGCATTGGCTAGGGAAATGATGTCGGTAGTCAGGGTCAGTCGCAGGGAACCGATGTCAGTTGGGTGCAAATTGGGAGATGACCGAGATCGGTCACTGGAACAGATGTTGGGTAGACAACAAGCTATCAACAAGTCATAAACACCCATATGGAGGTTAGAAAGGGTAAGTGAACATCATATTCATTGTTCACCTTCTTACTAGTTGCTTACTGATGGTCGAGAACCAGGAAGATGTGAAGAGGCAATGCAAGTAGAATCTAAAAATAGTGGGAGCTTGGCATGGATGAGGAGTGTAAGTCCTTGGAGAAGAACCAAATAGGGGTTTGTTGGTGGAGTTGTCAGCTGGAAGAAAGTACTGAAAGATGGATGGATTCCCAAGTTAAAGAAGAGAGTGGATGGATACGTGAGATGGAAGGCCAAGGTATATGGTCTTGAGGAAGCTGTAGGACAGTGGTACAGGTTTTGATAGGAGGATGACAAAGCTAGGCTTTAGTCATTGTCAGTGTAACTATTATGTTTATCTTTACCAGGTGGATGATGAGTCGTGACATTATCTTGTTACTGTATGTGGTGTGGTTGCTTATTGTAGGGTTACACATGCAAGGAGTTTTTGAGCTAAAGGTAAAGTTAGTTCAGAGGTATGTCATGAAGAATTTAGAGCAGTGAAATTCTTTGGCATAAGAGACATGGAATATCACAAGTTGATTTTGTCTCCAGTAGGAGCTGATGTGAAGAAAGTGTTGGCAGGGTTCAATTTGTAGGATGTAGAATCGATAAACACACCAAGGGCTGGACAATTTAAGCAGAGCTTAGAATAGTGTTTGAAATCACATGAGGTCTAGTGTAGACCTGAGTTTTCCCAAGCAGTGGGAGTTGTCAGAAAGTTTGGAGCCAATTCGGGGAAGGAGTACTGGAGGGCAGTTCAGTGGATTCTTAGGTATCTAAGAGGGACTAGCAGTAGGTTGACATGTTATGCAGGGTCAAGGTCTTCATTACATGGAGTTGTAGGTTCAGATGTGGCAAGTTACTTGGATGACAGGTGTAGCATCACAGGATGTGTGGTGGTTGGTCTTTAGGATTGATTTTGAAGAGGGATACAAGCTAAGGAATAAATTAGATAGTGTATAGGTACAGGTACAGGTGTAGTTGTTTATCTCCAAGTGGGAGATTGTTAGGTTGTGGAGCTAAAAGCTTCACCAAGATGCAAATAAGAAGAGTTACGGAGGTTGCAGAGGTTGTAGAATGAGTTGTAGGAAAACTGACGTTAGTCTGATCAACTGACGTCAGTGAGATAGTAGTGTAGAAGCAATCAACATCAGTTACAAGTTGGCCAACATCGGTCAGGAGGAGCTAACATCGGCAACCTGTGTGTGAACATGCAGTTTGCATGCAGATTCTGGAGAGTTTATTTTTGGACTATTAGTTTGCATGTTAAAGGATAATTATAGTCTTGGAGTTACATGTCTAATTATTGTAATTAAGATAGTCTAATTATTGTAAGCATGAGATCTATATATAGACTCATGGGCTATATTGTAAACTAGTGCTAGAGAGTAAGAGAGCTAATTAAGCTCCTTCAGAGAGAAGAGAGTAATGGTGTGTTCCTCCTAGTGCCACAGTACCAAGTGTGGGTGCTGGTTTGGAGAATTAGAAGGGTTCTTCATGTATGTATGATCTTGGTCAGCAAGTGTACAGGACCATGTTTGGAGATCTACAATGGTGAGTAAGGTCTGGTGATTTGTAGGTGGCAGCAGAGAGCAGGAGATCTACTTGGAGTATAGTTGTGTACTTGGTGTACTGACAGTGTTGTTATTGAGTGGTGGAGGTGAACATCAACTCTGTATAGGAGTTGATTTTTGGGACCATAAGAGAGAGAGGGAAGAAGTCCTTGAGGTGTGGCAAGCCTTTGAGGTGGAAGAAGAAGTGGCATCTTCTTTATTGTATTTTCTTCTGAGTGTTTATTAATACAATTGTGTATTGTCTATCATATCTTGTGTTGTTTCATAGTTCTAGTTACTTATCATTCTAGTTAAATTCTATGTTTAGTTGCTAATACAAGAGATAATCATATATACTCTTATTTGGTGGAGTAGGATCTTGACAAGTTTGAGTAACATCAATGGTGAAAATTTCTCCAAGATGTCAGGAAGAAGTGTGATGAGGACAAGTGCATGATGTTTAACATTGAGAAGAAATAAAGACTGAGCTTCTTCTAAGGATCAATAGTGAGTGGGTGATCATAAATATAAAGATCAATGGTGTATATTAAAGTTAAGAGGTCAAAGTGATAGTTATTTATCATTGTTAAAGACTCAGTTATGTACAAGAGATCAATAAAGTGTATGAGGTCAAAGTTTCAAGAGTGCACAAGATGAGGTCAACCTATTCAAGGTTTAACATTTGGATAGTGGCACCTATGTGTTAAAGTTTAGAAGATATCAGTGATATGTATTTAATTTGATCATCGAGGACATGAGATGTGAGCATAGTGTTTGATGTTTAACCGTGATTGTTAACATTTAAATATTTGAATTTTATAAAAGTAAAAACTAGTCTATGATATTTTTCCCATAACTTTCAATCCAAGATGAATTTTCCCATTATATAAAAATAAAATATGAAGAGGACTCCATGGTGCATCTAATGAACCTAATTTTAAGACCTGAAAATGTGCACAATCAAATATATTTAGGTTTAAAGTTGACTATGTGTTCCTGCATGTTTTCCAAGTAAGTTGAGAAGGGTAATTGACCTTGTTTTGATGTTTTTTCAATATCTCTTTATGAATTATCTATTGAAGAGTGTTTTAGACTCTATGAGGATGATATGTGTGCATTATTAAGGTTTGATCAATTATATGCAATATGAATAAATGCTTTGAAGATAATTGTGTGTTCGCTCATGATGAATGTATATATAGAGAGTTGTCTGAGAGAATTATGCTTAAGTAAGAGGGTATTGTGATGTTTGTTAACACTTAAGGGGAACTTATAGATCATGTATAATAGGTCCATGCTTTTTAAAATGTTCCTATGTTCTTTTTTAATTAGATAAGTGTCAAAGAGTTGAGTGGGTTTTAATATGACCTAAAAGTAACTTAGGCCTATTTGAAATTGGATTGTGCTTAAGTGTGACCCATGTGAGATTCTTTAATGGTGAAGGCATGTTTTGTGGCTGAAAAGGAAAGATTGTGATTTTATTAATTCATTATTGATATATATATATATATAGTCAAATCAAAGATGATGATTTCAATACTTGGTGAGAAGATTATGTGAAGAGTATGTGTTGAAGCAAAGAAGGAAGGATAGGTAGTATGCTTAATGGTTGAGTTAATGAGTAGAATAGTTTGTTGACTATGTGTATGAACTATAGGTCATGTTACTAATGTCATAATAGTTTTATTAAAATTTGAGGATATGTAATAGGTCTAATTGTGCTATGAGGATAGCTTGAGTGAATAAGGAAAAAGATTATGGCATGCCTATGTGAGAGGCCAACATGAGATAGAGAGAGAGTTTGTGTAGGGGTTAGATAAATACAGATGTATCATCAGGTGTTGAAGACATCAATACTAAGGTGTAAGTGTTGAAGGAGGATCTAAATGACCTGATCTTCCTTAGGGGTAGTTGCTTCTTGTGAAATAGGTGTTTCACTAGATACCTTTGGTTAGGAGGATATGATCAAGGTTTTCTGGTCTAAAGGACTTGCTCAGTCTCTTGTTTTTAATTTCTTATAGGAAAGTAGTCCATTTATGTTGGAGGCTTGAGAGTGGGTTTTATTCCCCATGAGGGTTTCCCATAAGAACTATGTGTCATGTTTTTGATCTTGTGTATGCATTAAATGATTGAGCTCTCTTGTTAATGTTGCTTGATTAAGTTGATATATTCTAATTGTTTAATAGTTTGATGGGGATAAAAATATAATTAAAATATTTGGGCTCACGGATTCACCCCCCTCTTAGTGATTGTACCTCTAAAACATACGTATAATACATACATACAGACATACATACATGTGTTTTTTATTCATTATATATCAAAATTAAACTAATTATTCCCATAGTTCTTGGTCCAAACTCTACATAGGATTATATGGATTTAATACGAACACTTAAAATTATTTTTTTAGTCATAATAACTTCAAAATTCACATCATACCTTTCATTCAATAGGGAATGGATACCTATCAACAACATTATCTATATCTAATCACCCTCGTTATTCCTTATAAACAAGAAATAACTACTCATAATCTTAAATAATGGGTGTAAATTCTATGTTTTTCATTTATTTATTTCATACATGATAACCCTATACAACTGAATAATCCAATAAAATGATTTTTATCTTTAAAAGACCAATTTTATATGTAGAGTTATAATCCCATATATTAAATATCCTCCATACATAGGTCATGAGTTGGTTGGACATGACTATTATGACACAAAATATCAAGTAAAGGATCTATTAAAATGGTAGAGCTATGTTTAAATAAAACTGTCAAACTTGAACTATCACCAAACACCATTGTCACATACTCAGATCATATTTGATATTCACCAAGTCTTATTTTGAATCCAAAACTCAAAAAATCATAATTTCATATTTATTGGATTATCTATATAACCTAGTTCCATCCTTAGGTCAATAATAATGAAGCCCTAATTTTTCGAGTAATAAACATATCGATTTAAACATTTTACTCTACCTAAGACCAAGTTTATCTACCTCAAATTTATATCTTACAAAATAAAACTAAATCCATAAAAAATATAACCAAATACTAAAAATTTCAATTCAAAATCTAATACATGTCTTACCTGGTCATGGTAGTGGCTATATTTGTTTAAATTAGTCATTTGTTGTTCTTGCTACTTCTAAATCTTTCTTTTTATTAAAGAAATTTTTTTACTCTTTATATGATGCTTAGCTCTCATTTGTATATATTTTTTATTTATTTCTATCACCTATAAATGTTTAAACAAAACTCTCCCTTTGTCGTTAATTTCCATTAATAACATTGTATTTTTGTTTAGTTTTTCTTCAACATAGATAACTTGAAAGCCCTAAATTTTGGGCATGGATGCCATATACTTGTTGACCTTTGTAGTCACCATTATTTCTATCATTCATTATGTTTAAGTTTATAAGGTATTTCATCATAATTATCATCCTATAATTAGTGTTAATAATCATAATGAAGTCACATTGAGGTCATATTAATATTTTCCCTTAGTCTAGGAGGCTAATTACAAAAATTAAGCATTTATTGTGCCCTCTTAGTATGTTTTAAGACTTTTTTGTAAAAGTTAAGGTATTTTTTGAAAAAATTAAGGATGATTTTGTTTTAATATCTCCCATGCATGTATGACATAGAGAGTTTTAGTTGAGTTTTGATCTTCATAACCACTTCTTGGTTGATCATCTCAAGCTTTTAAAGCATGCCAGGGTATGGATGAAGGAAATTAAAGGAAAAATTGCAATAAAATGAATGATGTCAAATATGTGTAGGATAATAATAATTTTAAAGCCTCGTATCAAGGATTTTGAGGTGAAATTTATGCATCTACAATAGTTGTGAATTTCTTTTGGTGTTTCAACATATATTTAAGGAAGTATGGGCTATTTTCATGCATTTTCAAAGGCAAAAGCTTGGATTTTTGTTGGGTTAAAAGTGTGAAAATCTTGATACATATATTTATCAGATTCATATATGTTTCTCAAACATTTTACAGATATTAGGAAAACAAACTATGCTTGAAATATGCTAAGATACCTCAAATCTCCCTCAAAATTAATTTTCAAGCTTAAAGTTACCCCAAATACAACATGGTAACTTGGTGGAAATTTTGAATGGCTCAGAGTGGTTGATATGAGGCTTTAAAGGGTGGTTTAATCCCATATAATGGTGTTTAGTCTTATAAATAAGGATGGAGATTTATAAAAAATTGTTAAGAAGCAAGATTGCTCGAAAACCCTATTCAAAGAGAATGAAACCTATAAATTTGAACTTTTGAAGTGTTTTAAATATTTATAAAGCATAAATAATGATTTTTATACCATTTTACATGATAAAATACACATTATAACAAGTTAAAAATATTATCAAAGGTTTTATACCTAAAAAATGGATCTAGATGATAAACATGTATGAGAAATGAGCACCTATAGGCTTGGAGACCTAGTGTTTTTCAAGTGTTTTTTAATTGAGAATACACATTAAATTATTTTAATATGTATATGGGTTCCATATATCCACTTTAAAATAATAATTATATATTTAGACCATGTATAGCTGAAAATATTAAAAAATTACCAAATTGGCATGTTTTTTGCACTAAGAGATCCTAGGTCTACAAAAAAGAGTAGAACTTGTGTTCTATTGATCCAAAATATCTTAAATTTTAAATTAAGGTGGGAGTAAACATTTAATATCTTTTTTTTGTGGTATATATTGGATGTTTTTCATCATGATGTCATGGTGGTGTCATGGAGGTTCCCTAGTGAATGGATGAAGCTCCTTGATAGTCTATGGGATAATAACAAAGTGTGAAATGTGCTTGTTCTAGTGTGATTTACATATGGTTAGTTGATATTCAATATTTACATAGATTTAGAGGATCAAGGATGAGTATGGAGGTTTGAACATGTGCAAGGGGTCCTATAAGATATGATTTATGCTTTGAGAGCTTGTGTGCACAAGTGTAACTCATTTAGTTGATCATAGCTTTCATCTAGACACTTTGTGTCCCATGGTAGAAAAGACGAGAATGTAGTTTGATGACATCACCATTTCCACCAGGAAGGAGTTAATTAGATTTGGTCATATGGTTATGATCCTTATAGTACCTAGTTGTTTTTTACCAAATCTTAAGTCATGCATCAAAACATGATCAAAGATATGAGGGTACAAAGTTAGCTTCTAAGATATATTTCATTATCTTCTCATACTAAGACAAATTTTCAATGTGGTTAGAAAGAGTTGAGTAAGCATGTTAATGAGGTCAACATTTGCATGTGTGGAGGTGCGAGGAGAAGGTGATAATATGGGTTTATTAATTATTGGACCTAGTTAATGTGTGCTTCATTCTAGATCATGTGATGTAGTGAGTCAAAAGGTACACATATGAAAAGTTGGGATCCCAAGAAAATTGAATATGTTTTTCTATACTTAGCCAATTTTACAATGTGGCAGAAAGCACTGAGTGATCATATTAAAGGTGTTATATCTTTCATTTGTGAAGGTGTCAATAAAATTTGATCATATGGGTTTATTCAGTTTTGAGCAAAGATGATTTATACTAAATTTGAGCTTATGTGTTGAAGTGAAAAAAATGTTATGGATGATTAGAGTTGGTCTCTCAAGTAGATTTGGACATGGTTGGCTCTGTGACAAAACTTTATGAGAAGGCATGTTAATGGTGTTATATCTTACACATGTGAGAGCTTCAAGAGTAGTGAGTCATACATTGGATTCCCATATGGGAGGAGATCATCTAATATAAATTTGAGATCATATGAGAAATCACAAAAATAATTTATTTAGATGAAAAAATGGCTATGCATGAATATTGATAAGGTCCCCATACTTAGTCATTTTTGAAGATGATAAAGCTTAAGCAAGATCAACGGTGTGTGAGTAATCTAAGGAGTTAGGAGGAAATGAGATCAAGATAGGTACATAGAATTTAAAATCTATAAAAAGGTAAAAGATCTTGATCCAATGGATAGAAAATGATCATACAATTTGATCAATGATGAATGTTGATCGATAAAGACCTTGTTGATCCATAAAGATTGATAGAGCATATTAAGTCAACATTTTGAGATGGCACAAGATGATGTCAACATGATAGTTATTTAACATTTGGATTTGGTAGTATATGCATTAAAACTTAGATAATATTAATGGTGTAATATTGATCCTAAGCTGAGAGTTCATGATATTTGAGCATTATGATTGAAGGTTAACTGTGACCGTTTGTGTTTGAATATTTGAATTTACAAAGAAAAGACTAGTGTTTGGTTTTTAGACCATAAATTTTGATAAAAGATAAATTTACTCAAGTAGTAAAATTAAAAGTGGTAAAAGACTCTAAGTTTCATCCATTAAACCTAATTTGAAGATCTGAAAGTGTGTGTAGACAAAGATATTGAGCCTAGAAGTTGACTATGTATTCATGCATATTCTTCAAATGACCCAAGAAGGATATTTGAGCTTGTGTTGGTGTTTTTTTGATGTATCACAATGGTTTATTTATTGTATCATGTTATATAATCCATAAGGATGATTTATTTGGATTTTGGATGTGTGATCAATTTGTCTTGAGCATGAACAATATTTAAGAAGATGATTCTGTGTTTGTCCATGATGACTATGTGTATAGGGTCTGTGTTTGAGTTGTTTGAGCATACACATATGTAATATAATTTAAATTTTATAATTGTAAGATGTCTTAAGAGACATAAGGAGTGGAATTATGCAATTAGAAGTGTTCCTATGTTCATGTTTTGCTCGAGGGTGAGCTATATGGGTGAATAGGTATCCATGAGACCTATAAGAGCTACAAGTGCTTTATTTAAAAGGTGTAAATGCTTAAGGGTGACCCATAGATACTATGGAAAACCTTTATATATTGTATTGAGAATTATATTCATAAGATATATGTCTTAAGGGTTAAGACATGCCTAATGGCCAACTAAGGTAGTGTTTATCAAGATTGCTCTATAAATATTAGAACCAAATATGTTGGGTTCTAGAATTGAGTGTGAGAGATGGAGGAGAGAATTGAGAGGGACATGTGTATGTGTTGGGGATTGAATGATGGGTAGAGTGCCTTAAGGATTTGATGAATATAAGAATATATTATGGACTATTTATATCACCTATTGGTCATAGGTCTGTTGGTAGAATTGTGTGCTTGCTAATTGAGTGTGAGTAAAGGTGAAAAGAGATAAGTTGAGGTCCATCATCAGGTGTTATTGAAAATAGTTTATAGGTGGAAGTGTTTTAAGGTGTTTTTGTTGAATATCAACATATAAGGTGGTTATATCCTCCTTGTAAGGTAAAACTTGCTAAAAGGTTTGGTTGTTGTTGTAGCTCAGCTAGATAAGTGTGGTAGTACCTTATGGGATTGGTGTCTCACTAAACAAGTATTTTTTCCTTGATCAGTTGTAGATGGTCTAAATTAGATATTGTTATATATGATAGTATTCTAATTGTAGGTTTTAGTCAGTTTTAATCCATAAGAGGGTTTCCCACATATGACATGTGTTATGCGATTTATCCTGCATTATCTCTCTTACTTATTGATTTGAATGATATGTCTACTTCATGAATGCTTATGGTAACTGGTTAAGTAATTATAAAGATAAAAATTGAAGTTTGGATTATTTTAGTCTCACTAATTCACCCCCCTCTTAGTGATTGTAATTTTAATAATTAGTATCAAATCTAGTCTTTTGGTAAAGGCTTAACAACTCAAAGGTGATAAAATTTACAATGGTTGACAAAAAGGTTATGGCTTGGCTTCAATAAAATATAATTTCTACTTTATCAGAAGTCAATAATGTAGTGCAAAATATATGAGCAACTATTAAGAATCTATAGGTCATGGTGAATACAGGTCTCAATCAAAGAATGGAATAATGTGAAAATAAGGTCTTGACTTACTCAGATGTGCTCTTATCTAAGGGAAAAAAGGATATCAGTCCTGTCAAAAAGGTCAAGAATGAAAATCCATTGAGAGGTAATTATCAAGATGAAAAAGGATCAAACATGAATAAAGTCTTCAATGGGTATTTCTTCTCTTGAAATCAATTTTTTCATAGATATAAGGATTTTTTTCTCTCTCCAAAGATTAAAAGAGATCTCATATGTTACACTTATAACCAACAAGGTCACATAATCAAGAATTGAAACATATATATATTTGGAATAAGGATATATAGGTCATTGACACTATTAAATGGTTTAAAAATACCAAGTCTAAAGAAGAAAATAAAGAAAATCAACGTAAATCACAAAAGGAAGAGTCATTGTTTATTTAAGTAGATTTACACACTCAAAAAGATGAGAATAAGAGATGGTTCATAGATGAAAGATGCTCAAATCATATGACAAGAGACAAGAACAAGTTTATCTCTCTAAAGAAGACCGACCTAGATGTATTTAGATTTAGTGACAACAAATTTGCTAACATAGTTAGAAAAGGTACTATAAGTTTGGACAATGGTCATATGAAGACTGAGAATGTATTATATGTAGAAGGTTTGAAACATAAACTTTTAAGTGTAAGTCAAATGTGTAAGCAAGGAAATATTGTAACATTTCATGATGATGTATGTGAAGTAATAAAGGTACAATCTGATAGATTAGTTATAAATGTTCATAAAATATATAAAAACATATATGTATTCCATGAATCCTAGAAGGAGTAGTGCTTCACGAGTCATTTGGAAGAAAGCTGGCTTTGGCATAGAAGGCTTGGACACATAAATTTTGACAATATTTTAAAGATTAGTTCAAATGGGTTGGTAAGGCATATTCCCAAGATTTTTAAGATTCTTCATTCTCTTTGCAAGGCATGTCTTTATGAGAAGAAAACTAAGAGAATATACAAGAGCAAGGAATTCTCCACTATAGAGCCATTGGAATTGATCCACATTGATTTATGTGGACCTATGAGAACTCAAAGTATTCAAGGTAATAATTAATTCATGCTTCTCATTGATGATTTTAGTAGGATGACTTGGATATTATTTCTTAAACAAAAATTAGAATCTTTTGCAAAATTTGTGGCATTTAAGGCTCTTGTGGAAAATTATAAAGGTTCAAAGATCAAGTGTGTGAGATCAGACAGAGGAGGTGAGTTTTGGTAATAAGTAAAATGATTTTTATGATGAATAGGGGATAATAATACAATAATTTACTTCTAGAACACCATAACAAAATGGTGTGATTGAAAGGAATAATATGACCATGGTTGAGATGGGGAGAACCATGCTTCACAATGAAAAAATATCATATGGATATTAGGAAGAGATAGCCAAGACTTCTATGTACATCCTAAACATAAGGAAAATCAAAGTATATGGTAATAAGACACCTTATGAGTTATGGAAGAATAGAGAGGCTAATGTTAAACATTTTAGAGTGTTTGGGAGTAGGTTGTCCAATAAAAGAGATGAAGATAATCTTGTCAAATTTGATTCAGATTTGATGAGGGCATATTCTTAGGATATTCTTCTATCTTACTACCTATAGATGCTTCAACAATAGACTTCAAAATATTATTAAAAGTTTTAATGTAAGAGTAGATGAGAAAAGTAGAGTCAAAAATCCAAAATTGTGGGTAAGTGACTCAACTTAGAATGTTGTTTCAAATAATGATAAATTATCTATTCAAATAGATGATGAAGAGGAAGAAAGACAAGATACTAAAGCTCCATGTAGAAGAATTTAGAAAGATCATCCAATATCTCAAATTATTAGAATTGTTGGTGAGAGGTTAAAAACTAGAAGGATAATTTTAATCAATGAAAATCAATAAAAATCAGCTTTTTTATCCATGACTGAACCCAAAAAAATTATGGAAGCTGGCAAAGATGAAAGTTGGAATGATGCTATGAATGAATAAATTGATTAAATAGAAAGGAATGAAACATGGGACTTAGTTCCTAGACCAAAAGATAAAAATGTGACAGGTACCAAATGGGTATTTAAAAAAAGATGAATGAGAAAGGGGAAGTCATAAGAAACAAGGCTAGACTGGTGTGTAAAGGATATGCTCAAGTTAAAGGGATAGATTTTGATGAGACTTTTTCTCCTATAGAAAGGATGAAAGCAATTAGAATATTTTTGGCTTATGGATCAAGTTGAAGCATGTGCTTATAAAAATTAGTTTGCAAATATTATGACCAAACCATTGTCAAAATATACTTTTGAGTATCTAAAATAGAAATTGGGTGTCATTTATTTCTCTATGAACCAATAGGTCTTTGGTTAAGGGGAAACAACCTGTTTATAAGACTTGCTCAAGAGGTTTGTAAAGGAGCTATAATATAGTGTCTAAAGTTATGTTTTCAAGTTGTTTTAGTGCATGTTTCCTATTTTTCATAGTACAGATGTAGAGTTGGTGGTCATGGAAGTATCTTGAGATAAAAGGCTAGTAAGCCTACATGGTGGTTATTCCTAGTATGTGGAGATATGAATATGCTGAGAAGGTGTAATTTCTCAAATTTATTAAGGGGGTTCCCTCTTATATGTTTCTTGATTAGTGATATCAGATTTCAATAATTTTATGTGTTATTTCTTCATTAGTTTCAATGCTTGATTAAAGAGCATGTTGGCATGGAGTTAGAGGAAGTTGTCAAGACAAGAAGAGGCTGGCTCAAGGTAAGGGGGAGTTTGTATCATCTTTATAAGATGGTCCTTTCCTATTTTGATATTTTTTTAGGTCTTCAAGATTAGTGGTACCCACTTTGTCATTATTTAAGAGGGGAGAAATTTCCTATTGGGTAAAAAGTTCCTATTATGAGAGTGCCTTGAAGAGAGATAAGGTGAGATTTATATTTATATATTGATTGGTGTTGACATCAATGATAAAGGGGGAGATTATTGGAGAGTTATCATGATGATGTCATGGAGGCTACCTATTGAATGGATAAAGTTACTTGATAGTCTATAAGACAATGATAAAGTGTGTAATGTGATTGTTCTTATATGATAAAGTGTTCAATGTGCTTGTTCTAGTGTGCTTTATGTATGGTTATTTGATATTTAGTATTGACATAACTTGAGAGGATTAGGGATGAGTATGGAGCTTTGAACATGTACAAGGGGTCCTATAAGATGTGATCCATAATTTGAGATCTTGTGTGCATAAGTGTAACTCATTTGGTTGATCATAGTTTCCATCTAGACACTTTGGGCCCTGTGATAGAGAACATGAATAGGTAGTTTGATGATGTCACCATTTTCACATAGGAAGGAGTTAAGGGGATATGGTCATATGGGTTTGATCAATATAGCCCCTAGTTATTTTGTGTCAAATATCAAGTCATGTGTTGAAGCATGGTAAAATATATGAGGGTACAAAGTTGGCTTCTAAGCATGTTGATGAGGTCAGCATTCATATGTGTGGAGGTGTGAGGATAAGGTGATCATATGATTTTTTTCATTCTTAGACCTAGTTTATTTATGCTTAACTCTAGATCATGTGATGTAATGAGTCAAAAGGTATGCATATGCAAAGTTGGACTCCTAGGTAGATTAAATGTGTTTTTCCATATCCAATTTTGTAATGTGGTAGAAAGAGCCGAGTGATCATCTTGAAGGTGTTATATCTTTCACATGTGAAGGTGCCAAGAAAATATGATCATATGGATTTGTTTAATTTTTAGAAGAGATGATTTACACTAAATCTAAGCTCATGAACTGAAGTGAGACAAAAGTTATGGATGATCAAAGTTGGCCTCTCAAGTATATTTGGATATGGTTGGCTCTATGATAGAAGTTTATGAGAAGGCATGTTAATGTAATTATATCTCACACACATGAGATTTATAGTAGTGAGTTATATGGTTGTATTCTCTTATGGAAGGAGATCATTTGGTACCATTTTGAGATCTTTTGGGTAATCAAAGAAGTTATTTAGGTGCAAAAATGGCTACACATGCATGTTGATAGGGTCCCCATACTTGGTCATTTTTGAAGATGTTAAATCTTAAGAAAGATATATGGTGCATGAGTGCTCCAAGGAGTTAGGAGGTAATGAGATGAGGATAGGTGCATGTAATTTAATATCTATACAAAGGCACATGATATTGATCCAATAGTTAGTGGATGATTGTATAATTTGATCAATGGTGAGAATTGATTGGTAAAGACCTTGTTGATTTATAGAGATTGACAGAGTGTATTAAGTCAACATTTTGAGATGGAACTAGATGAGGTCAAAATAATAGTTGTTTAACATTTATATTTGAAAATATATTAATTAAATCTTAGATAATATTTGTGGTGTGAGATTGATCCTGAGCTGAGTATCCATGAGATTCGAGCATTGTGCTTGAAGGTTAACTGTGACTGTTTGCATTCAAATATTTGAATTTGTAAAGGAAAGACCAATGTCTAGTTTTTGGACCATAACTTTTGATAAAATACAAATTTTCTCATGTAGTAAAAATAAAAGTGGTAAAATACTCTAAGTTACATCCATTGAACCTAACTTGAAGATCTAAAAGTGTGTGCAGACAAAGATATTGATCCTAGAAGTTGACTCTGTATTCATGTGTATTCTTCAATTGATCTAAGAAGGATATTTGAACTTGTGTTCGTTATATTTTGATTTCTCATGATGATTTAGATATTGGAGCATGTTTTAGACTCTATAAGGATGCTCTATTTGTATTTCAGAGGTGTGATCAATCTATCTTAAGTATGAATAATGTTTAAGAAGTTGATTGTGTGTTTGTCCATGATAACTGTGTGTATAAGGTTTGTGTTTTAGTTGTTTGAGAATATGTAGAGGAAATCTAGGTTGAATGTGATCATTTGAGGATGTCTTAGGGGACATAAGGAGTGGACATATGTAATTGGAAGTGGTCATGTGTTCATGTTTTGCTTGAGAGTGAGCTATATGGGTAAATAGGTCTCCATGAGACCTATAAGAGCTACAAGTGTTTTGTTTAAAAGCTGTAGATGCTCAAGGGTGACCCATAGATGATATGGATAAAATTTATAGATCATATTGAGCCTTAAATTCATAAGATAAATGTCTTAAGGGCTAATACATGCCTAATGGACAACCAAGGTAGTGTTTATCAAGATTTCTATATAAATATTAGAATCAAAGATGTTGGGTTCTAGACTTTAGTGTGAGAGATGAAGGAGAGAATTGATAGATACTTGTGTATATGTTGGGGAAAAAAGGAAAGGTAGATTGATTTAAGGATGTGTTGAAGATTATAAAAAATTATGTATTATTTATATGACCTATTGGTCATAGGTCTATTGGTAGAATGGTGCACTTGTTAATTGAGTGTGAGCAAAGGTGAAAAGAGAAAAGTTGAGGTCCACCATCAGGTGTTGTTGACATCAGTTTAGAGGGGGAAGGGTTTTAATGTGTTTTTATTGGAGATTATAATATAAGGTGGTTGTATCCTCCTTACAAGGTAAAACTTTCTAAAAGGTCTATTCTTTGTTGTAGCTCAGCTAGATAGGTGTGGTAGCACATTGTGGGATTAGTGTCTCACTAAACAAAGATTTTTATTCCTTTATTAGTTACAGTTGGTCTAAATTAGATATTGTTATAGAGGACAATAGTCCAATTTTAGGTTGTAGTGGGTTTTATTCCTTAATAGGGTTTCCCATGTATGACATGTGTTATGTGATTTATCCTACATTGTCTCTCTTGCTTATTGCTTTGAATGATATGTCTACTTCATGAATGTTTGTGGTAATTAGTTAAGTAACTATAAATATAAAAATTGAAGTTTGGATTATTTTAGGCTCACTAATTCACTCCCCCCTCTTAGTGGTCATATATCTAATAGTATCATGTTCTTATAGTACCTGAGGAGAGATAAAATTCAAAATTATAGGCCTATGCATGCAAAAGTGTTAAAAACTAGTTTTCAAGATGGATAAAGGTGATATATTTCAAATTTTATAAATAAAATACCTTGAAACTTTTTATGTATGTGTTACAAGGTTATGTCAATGAAATAAAGTTTATTTCAACCTTTAGAGGCCATTCAAGAAGGAATTGAAGAAGAGATATCTTTGAGATCACACCTACAAATTTGAATTGTCATCTGCAAGAGCCATGAAAGACATTGTAAGAGGCATCAAAGTAGATAATATTAGGTATATGTTTCATTATTTAACCTTTAATTTAAGGTTTATATGTCTTAAATCATGTTCATATAACATTAAATGCAAAATAAGAATGTGAACATAGTCAATAGGTCATTAAATGAAGAATTGAAGCTATGCATTGTCAATGCACCATCATAATTACCATTCAAAATAATAACTCAAAAACCTCAAGAGTATCACATCTTCCCTCTATGAAAAAATTAAGGATAAGAATTCAAATCAAATAGGAAGTCTTCCCCTCACTAAGTGATGTTTTATCATGTAATATTGAAGGATTTGGCTGAAGGCTATGTCAAGCTTTAAAGTCTAAGAGACAACTCTCATCCAAAATAGGTCAACTTTATTGATATTTGACAACTTCAAGCCTCCAAAAGGGACTTCTATGACCCTTCATATCTTGGAGACTTCAAATAAAGTGTTATTACATTAGAAAATAAAATAAGATGCCAATTGAAATTAGACTTCAATTATGTTTCAATTTTAAGCCTTAATGGGGGCATTGATGACAAGCTTGAATGTTGGTCCCCTCACTAAGGGATATTTTCTATATGTACTTGATTTTTTATAAGTAATTATATATAAATATAGTTGGTTATGGCTCAGCCATACCAAAATTCAAAATTTTAAAGTCCTTCTTGAGTAATAAAGAAACTAATTTTACCTTCTCATATGTTAGTTATTGTGTGAAATTGATGAATTGTTGATGCAAGATTGTGATAATTACAACCTATTCCTAATTTATGTCCAATTTTGTGCACCTTTATGTGATAAAACTAATATTTTTTAGGATTTATCTTGTGTCTCTTAGAGTTTATATAATTCAAAGTTATAATGAATGCCATTCGAGATTCCTAAGATAAGTAGTCATCCTTCTAGGTACTATTATAAGGTGATTCCTTTCTAAAAACACTTATGTTAAAGATTCATTGGTGAATTTTGAGTTGTGTATGTGTGAGTGATCTTTAAGTTCCTTTTGTGTGTGTCCAAATAAGTTGAGGTAATCAATTTTAGTGCATCCCCCCAAATTTAGTGTTAAAAGTATAGGAAGTAGTTCTCTCTCTCTCTCTCTCTCTCTCTCTCTCTCTCTCTCTCTCTCTCTCTCTCTCTCTCTCTCTCTCTCTCTCTCTCTCTCTCTCTCTCTCTCTCTCTCTCTCTCTCTCTACATTGTCAAGAAGTAGTTTAGGTAAGAATAAAGGTGATTCATCAAAGTAACCAACCCTTTCTATAGGTTTAATTCCATTATAGGTCACCCATAACCTAGATGTGATCCTATTATGTCAATTAGGTGAATAATATTGAAGACCTTCCTTAAGGGTGCAACTCAAAGTGATAATAGTGCCTAGCATGCCCAGTGGGACCAATATTCAAAGTAATTCATCTATAGAGGAATTTTTAGTGTTATTATTTATCATATTAGCCTTTAAAGTAGTTCATACAAGAATAAATGGAGAATCTAAGTTATATATTGATGGTTTAAGTAATCTAGGTACATAAAGAGCATTAATTGATATCTATTTAAATCCTCCGTTTTTTGAAAATGCATCTTTTATTCCTTCATATCCTTCATATAAAGCTAAAAATATTTATGGCTTCACCTCAAGTAGACCTAAACTAGAAAGATATATTTTTTTTTCATAACACTTACCTCCCTCCCACCCCTACTCATTTTTCCAATCAACCTTGGCAAAGTCATGTTATTTCTAATCAACCTAAAAAAATAATGCAAGATAACACTTGACTTTGAGAGATAATTTATGGAGAGTGATCAAGAAAGAGATTACAATAGGTACCATGAATATCTTGCATATCAAGCCTATATACATCAGTAAGAGGTAAAATTATTGAAGAGATACAATTAGGCTACAAGAGATCAAATGTAGTAGTTTCCAATTAGAGTACACAAAATTGATTCCAAAATACCAACTTAGAAACAATAATAACCCCTTAAACATTTAAAAGAGTCTACTTTCCCTATGATTCTAAGTTTTAGGACTCCAAATCCTATAAAAGAGTCTATGTTGGTAGAAACTCCTCTCATTCTTCCACAAGCTCCTTAATCAAGGATGTTTATAAGTTTATTGAGCCCTCCATCCATCCCTATTTGTTCATGAAGATCAAAGAATATTATAAAGTGAGTGGTAGATTATTGAGTTGAAAAAGAATAATTAAACATCCCTAACATAGGTTTCTTGCCTTTATTTCAAGAATTCTTAAATGAAAATATTATTTCCAAATCTCAATGTCTTATTACTATATCTTCAATACCAAATCCCATTAAAGATTACATCATAATACTATATATTCATATGCCACCAAATGGAATATATTAACCTCCCACCATCCCCCTTTTTGAAGAAGGACCTATTAAATGGAAGGTAAAAGAAGAGTATCCAGGTGAAGATCAAAATTTGTTAAGAGAGGATGATTAAGAGTTATGTTGGTCAAATGAGCTTCAATTTGGAATAGAATAAGATCATGTTGCATCCCTTGAGGAGAAAATAAAATTATAGTTTCAAGTGAACCTGAATAAGTCTATATATAACAATTTTAATATGACATGGAAATAACTAGTGAGATTACAATAGTGGTTTCACAAGGTAATAAACCTAGACATGAGCTAAGTAAAGATATAAAACAATATGTAGTGATTCTTAGTGAACCTGAAGAAGATAAAAGTGAGGATGAAGAAGGTGGTTATGAAAAGTGGAAGTAATACATTGAGTTGATTCAAGACATTGAGAATCTTTGTAGGCCTATATATCCTTATGAAGACATTGATAAAGAGGTTGAAAAGGTTGGAGAACATATTCAAGAATATGTTGATCAAATTATATCTCAAGTAGAACTTTATGAAGATAGAGGGTAGTATTTATATCTCCTTAAAGAAATTAAATAACTTTCTACAGTTGATAAAGTAAATGACATATCTCAAGGTGTCATAGAAATCCAAAAATAATGTTCTTGGGAGCCCTTAGAGGCCAAATTTACAAATTTTCCTATGAATTAGAATGTGATTACATTGGAGATATTTATTAGTGTTGAAGAGAAAAATTATGTGATAACTAAAACACAAGAATAGGTTGAAAATATTTGCTATATGTTTGTTTTACTAATTCATTTGGTGACAAGCCAAAAAGGTTGAAAAATAGGAAAAGAGTTGATCCAATGAGAATGACACTTAAATATTAGCTTATTCCTCATATTTTTAACTACATGGAGAATACTTAAGAGGTTTTTGCTTTGATTTAGGTGGAATACAAGTATTTTAATTCTTATACATATTACTATTATATTTTCACTTTCCTCCAAGTTTTATTATGCACATGTTCAATTGGTAGTTGTAGTAGTTTTCAATCCCCTAAGTGCTCTTGCACATGTATTGTTGTTAATTTTAGTACTCATTATTTAATTTAATATTTACATGAGGAAGGTAAAATAATGTTTACCATGTTTATATCAGAATTGGTGATGATTTTTAGGACTCCTTTTTTATGCAATCAGAAATGCATCATATCTATAAATCAATCATAGCTTGGAAAAGATAGATCATACCATACACTTCCAATTGGGGACACATTTGTTAAGTGAGAGCATGACCAATATGGGGATACAATAGACCTGATTAAGGGATCATTATTATAATACACCATGTTAAGGAGGGTTCCAAAGCCTCCACTCTAACACAATTATGTAATAACCCTAAGGGGGTCATAGGTTTTGATATTTCACCTATACTAATAACAAGTAAAGTAAATCTAATATAGTGCTCACCAAATCTTGTGGCATAAATTAAGGGGTTAGTAAAAAATAAAAACATGCATAAGAGAACCATAATTAAGTTAAGTATGAGTAAGACCCTAATACATGGAATATGAAGAGTAATATTGTTCAAAGCCAATACTTATGCAACTTCTATCTGTTAAAGAGAGGAACAAAGTTAGAGAATACTAACTTGAATGTGAACCCATCGAGACTCAATATCTACCTTAGCCAAAGGGGATTCACAAGAGGTTGTTGTGGTTTGTAAGGATAATTAAGAAATTTCAAATCATCCAAGACTTATCTAAAAGACTATATTCTCTAATTAAAAGCCATAATCTAATACTCCTCAAGTAGAATGGTGGAAGAATAAATTGTAAAGAAGTGCTAGTGAATATATCTCTTGATTGAATATTTAAATAATGATGAAATTATATTATATTTATAGATATATTTGAACCTAATCCCTTCTTAAAATGTTGAATGATAGAATCGACCTAGTCAACCTAGCATAATTTTGGTCAATAATTCACTAGGTCATGAGCTAGGTCGACTAAAGGTAAACTAGCTCCTAAATGAAAAATACCCCAAAACTATACAAGGTTGACCCAGTCAATTATGTACAACCAACTTCTAAAAGAGACTTAAGATGAGGAAAAGAGGGATGAAAAGAGGAAAAACATTGGAAGATTATGCAATGGAGGAGTAATAGTTTAGGGAATGGTTTTCAAGAGCTAGTTGGATTGGTAATAATGTGGAAATAAGGGATAACAATATTTCAAAGCACCAATGGTATTCCCACCCCTTTTTTAGTGCACCCTTTAAGGCATATACTTAGAGATATTGAGTCTTGATAGGTTTTTTCAAGATGTAAATTATCAGTATTTGATAAAAGTTTAAAACAGTATGTGTATACATATGCCCCACTCGAAGCTTATCACATGTCACTAAGGTGCAATAGGGGATGGTGTTTCAAGAAAGAACATAAAGAAACATAACTTTGATGCTAAAAAAAGTTTAAATATTTTAAAGCCTAAAATAATTGAAAGTAAATGACTAGAAAGGGAAATAACTAGAAAGTATATGTGATGCATACCTTGACTTACCATTATCATTAGATAGTTGTGTGTATTTTTGTTAGTTTTGATTTTGTAGGGTATAAAGACTAATTTTAACAAACCCAAAAATACAAAACTAAAGAGTAAAAATAAAAAAAATGCATAAGATCCAATATAATTGGTGTTATGTAGATGAGATGTACTTACAAATTTGTAAATCTAGGGTGACAAGCTCTATGTTAGACCAAATGACCAAGTCAAAAACAAGAGTAAATCAAGTAACTAAAAATCCAAGGCTACTAAAGACCAAAATCCTCAAAAAATTAAACCTTGAGTAATAAAGGCAAACTCACAAAGTCAAACTAAGGATACATGTCAAAAATAATGGTAATCAAAACATAAATGGTAAAAGCAGCTAACAAAATGGTAAAACAACATTGATGAGTGAGCTATAACAATCCTTATCTCACTCAATAATGAAAAAAGTGCATAAAAGGGAGAAAAATGTTATCAAGTGAGAAGTAACAAGCCAACCTCACTCAATAATGGAAAAAAGTATAAACTCAAGTCTCCATAATATTAGGATAGATCAACAAATGAAAAATGGCAAAAGAAAAGTAAAACAAGTCTAGAAATGTAAATCTATAGTGTAAATAAAGTAATTCATAGTTTCTCAAACATGTTTTTTTGTTCTAAGGATAGATAAAATTAAAACAAAGTAGTGCTAGCATGTTTATAAGAGATGAAGAAGAAGGGATTTAAAGATGAGGGAAAATAGATTTGGAGTCACAATTTTCCTATCAAGGGGAGAAATAAAATGGGTAGAGGGGAGAATGAAGGAAACACTAAGGTAGAGGAACTCTTTATCAAAGTCAAGATACTCAAATTAGGTTTGTCAAAACAAGAGTAATTTCAACCTTAAGGACTTTTAAGAACTTATTTTAGCCACACAAGTCTTAGTTCAACAAATGAAGTACGTAGATCATCCCATGAAGTCTATATGCATGCAAATTAAAATGGACCTACCTTTCCACAATGTGTTCCTTGTTCCTCAAGACCCCTTATAGAACCATTTCTCTATTTCAAAGATTAGGTACTTGTATGAGAAATTAGATAACACCATTTTTTTTTTAATTCTCTTATTCCAATATACTAGCCTACCACACCCCAATGGACCTCGGCTCTGTTTGTGGGCAACTATGGAGTTTGAGATTTGATTAGAGATAGGAGATGTGTTTGGAATAATATATTTTAGTATGATTTTAACTTTTGAAATTTATATGTTCCCTTTTGTATATATTTTCCTTTTGTTTCAAATTATTTGTCTTTTAACTTTGTTGATGGCTTCTCCTATTCCTCCTCCATATGGATTTGGAAAACCAAACATGGGTACTAAAAATGACTTTCATTTAAAAACTTGGGACTTGGTTGTTAAGAGAGAGAATTTAAAAGAGCATGGGGTCTAAGATCCTCATAAATATTGGTAAAATAAAAGTGATATCTTGACTTCAACTTTGTTTTATCCAATTCAGAGTGAAAGGAAAATAAATCAAGAAGAATGACACATGAAATAAATTTGAATGACTTAAAATTGTAAAAAATGTGACAAAGGGTAAAAAAGGGATAAAATGATAGTAAAGTGTGATTCCTTATCATAATAATAAGGAAATTGGAGGAAAACATGATAACATAGATTGTTGTGCAAATTCCATCTATCAAAAGAAGTAAAAGCTAAAGTTGAGAACAAGGATCAATAACATTTTATTATAAAAAGAATGACAAGATGGTAATTTTATGAGGAAGGTCAGGTCCTATCCATGGTATTATAATGTAACTCATAAAAGTGAAATTAAAAGGATGTAAAAAGTGTGTAAAAAGAGCATAATAATAAATAAGACTATGGTACATCATGAGGAAGACTAGGTCCTATCCACAGTTTTACAAAGTAACTCGAGAGAAAGGGGGAAAATAGCAAAAAGGAAGGACTAAAGGTTTGTGAAAAGATAAAAATGATGTAGAGGGAAATACCCATGTAAGTAACTTTCAAAAATTGTTAGATAGATGTATATAAAAATCATGAAAAGAAGGAAATGTTTAGGTAATGTACTTTTTAAGGAATTGTGCATTGGTGGGCTCTTTAAAAACATGGCCTTCATTAGTTTGAAGTTGGTATGTACTTGGACCAAGAATATATTTGAATAAATAAGGACCCCACAATTTTGGGCATATTTACCTTCTTTATCATGGGTGTAATCTTATTTAAGGACAAGATCACCAACATTAAATGTGCAAATTTTAACATGTTTATTATGTTATTTGGTAATACGAGCCTTATATTGATGATTATGTTGTAAATTAGAAAGATGACATTCATCAAGGAAATAAAGGGCATGAAGGTGAGATTCACATAATTATTCATTGGGTATTATATCATGAAGAGATATATGAAGAGAAGGAAGATCAACTTCTAAGGGATGAACTAACTCAAAACCATATACTAGAGAGAATGGTGTTTCCCCAATGGAAATGTGTATGCTAGTCTGGTAGGCCTAAAGAGTAGGATAAAGGTGAAGATGAAAATCCATGTGGGTTTCATGAATTATCTTTTGGAGTATTTTGTTAAGAATTTTATTAGTGGCCTCAACTTAACCATTACATTGCAAATGATAAGGCATAGAAAATTTGTGAATGATCTTAAATTTAGCATACATTTGTTTAACATGTTTATTTTTAAAGTTACCACCATTATCAAAAATGATGGTATGTGTAATACCAAAGCATAAAATGATTTGGTTAATAATAAATTTGGAAATGGTAGGATTGATGACATTAACTAGGGGCATGGCTTCAACCCATTTGGTAAAAATTTTGGTAGCAGTGATGATAAAGGCAAGCCCATCCTATGAGCGAGGTAATTTTTTGATGAGATCAAATCCCCATTGGAAAATTGCTAAGAATATTAAATAGTTTTAAGGTTGGCTAGAGATGAATGAATTATATCATCATGAAGTTGGTAAGGAGTACACTTTTAGTGAATTTTATTGTATCCTTTTTAAGAGTAGGCCAAAAGTATCCCATACGTAGGCATTTATGGGTTGTAGCATGTCTACTATAATGGCCACCATAAATGCCCCTATGTGCTTGTTTAATAAGTTGAGGGACCATGTCTTCCATTACATAATGGATAAAGGTACCTTCAACCTTACAAAAATAAAGGATGTTGTGTAAAAATACATACTTGAAAGCTTGTTTATGAATATGTTTATTTTCATGAGAGTCTAAGTTAGAAGGATAATTTTGATGTTCCAAGAATTGAATAATGTCTTTATACCATGGGCTTTGTTGAATGATAACATCCTCAATGTGGTAGATAAGTGAATCTAGTGGTTAAGTTTTAGATGAAAATTTTCTTATTTGTATAAGAAAAGTAGGATAAAAAAGAACTTGGTGTGGATGAAAGAGAGATGCTAAAGAGGTGAGAGAATCAATAATGGAATTTTGATCTCTAAGAATAGGCTCAATAGTGAAAGATATGAAATAATTATAAAGAGTGGTTAAAATTTGATGAAAATTAATGATATTTTCACTTTTTCATTGATAATCACCATTGATTTGGTGGAAAATAAGCTAAGAATCACCTAAAGCTTAAAAATATTAAATGTCTAAATCTAAAGCACCTCTCTTTCCTAAGATTAGAGATTTGTACTCAACCATTTTTTTTTATGACATAAAATGTGAAATTAAAAGCTAAAGGAATGATCTTACCAAGAGGACTTGTAATAATTCAACCTACCCTAACTCCTTAAAGGAATTTATCACCATCAAAGTGAAGGGTCTAAGTATCATCATGCAAGTCAACATTAATTTCAAGAAGATCCTTGATGACTACTTTAGGTTTAGTAGTTTTGGAGGGGATAATAGATTAATCAAGATTATTTTCTTCAAGATCAACAAAAAACTTATGAAAATAATCTTTAAGATAAATAGCTTGATTAAGACCTTTAATATAGAGGATATTATCATCTAAAAGACTATCTTGAAGGGGAGAAGTAGCTAGAATGGAAGTTGTGGTAAGTTTATCAGATATGACTTGTCCTTCAACAAATTTTTGAGTGATGATGTTGAGATCAAAATCCATAAGAATGACCATCCATTTTCCAATTCTATATCCATGAAATATTTTGGAGAAGAAATGATTAAGGTGGTCATAATGAATGATGACATAAGTAGTTTGATAAAACATGTAATGGAAAATATTTTTAGCTATGAAATAGATGTTGAGGCAATCATGTTCAATTTTGGTATAATGTATTTCATAACTGATGAGGCCTTGGATAATGTAGTATTTAACATACTCTCTTCTAGTATCATCTTGTTGGTAAGCATTTCCCTAACTGATATAGGTCTCTAAGAAGTATAGAGGATTAAGGGTTGATGATTGAAAGGAGGATGAAGTGTAGGTTAATTAATCAATGACTCTTTCATGTTATCAAAGGATTTTTGACATGGGTTTATCCATTATAAATTAGTACCTTTCTTGAGAAGAAAATTGATGGAGTGGATACGATAAGCCATTTTAGGGACAAATCATCAAATTAACCTAAATTTTCCTAAGTAACTATGAATGTAGGGAATGGAATGAGGAATGGTCATGTTTATGATAGCACTAATATTAATGAGGTCAACATCAAAATCATGGAGAGACTAGGAATCCTAACAACTTTTCATATGTGTCACAAAAGACACATTTGTAAGGATTGAGTCTAACTTGATATTTAAGGAGGTGATCAAAGATGATATCAAGATCTGATAGATAAGTCATGTGACTTTTGGATTTAATAATGAGGTCATCCACATAGGTTTCAACAATTTTATGGATAAGATAATGAAAGATGTGAATCATTGCTTGTTCCTAAGTGGCTCCAACATTTTTGAGGCCAAAGGAGATTTTGACATAGAAATAGGTGCCTCATTATATGGTGAAAGTGGTCTTATGTTGCTCCTCAGGGGAAATGTGAATCTTATTATATCCCAAGAAGCCATCCATAAGTGATAATATTTTGTAACTAGTTGTGGAATCAATGATGGCATCTATTGAAGGTAAAGGAATGTTGTATCTAGGATAAGAGAGGTTAATATTATGGAAATAAACAAAAATGTGAATGACCATAGTGATCTTTTTTCAAATGGGAATAATGTTAAAAACCTATTCATAATAATCCACTAGTTTGATAAATTTAGCATCGATTAATTTGATGATTTCCTTGTGACATAAGGTGGAAACCTTGGGTGGAAATTTCCTTTACTTTTGATGTATAAGTTTGGCATTCAGATAAGTAATGATATTATTCACCACAGTGCTAGGGTCAATACTAGGCATGTCCTCATAGGACCAAGGGAAAACCTCATGATACTTATCAGAGAATAAGCTAAAATTATCATGTTTAGTAGTTGAGAGTTTATGAGATACTTTAATTGATCAAGGACAAGTTGGAGTACCATACTCAATGTGAGTGGCTTATTTTATAATAATGTCATTTACATCTTGAAAGTGATATGGTGCATTAGTTAAATAATAGATTAGATTAGCTTTGGGATCAATGCTAGCAATGAAGTTATTTAAACAAGGGATTTTAGTTTTAAAATTACCAAGTTTATGATGTTGTTTAGGAAGTTAAGGTTCTCAAGCATAAAGTATTTCAAGAATAGCTTCACCAATAGGCAAAGTGGAAAGAGGATAATAATACTCAACATCTAATTTTATATCTAAAATTTGATTACCATGGATATCATACTCATAATGTATCTGATGGACATTGATTACTTAGGCATCAAGTGTAATCTCAGAAGTGGGAGAGGAAGATGGATTAAAAGGGATTGGAGTATCATTGGTTTCAATAACAAGGGAAGGATTAGAGGAAATAATGGGATCCATAGGTGGTAAATAATATTCAAGAGTTCTTAAAGATTCATAAGTTATAATTTTCTCTACCAATGAAGGAGTATCAATATGTGGAGAATTAGCTAGAGGTACATAACCTTTGGGATCTAAGTTATGATATATAAAAATGGCATGAATATCTTAGTTAAAAGCATGAATTTGGGCTAAGGTTTTTTGATAGTGATTGACATCTAAGTCCTGAGATTAATCTTGGGTGATTATGCAATTATCATCATATGTTAGAGAAATTGTATATGCTTGAGAATCGGGGGGAGTTTTAGAAGGTGAAATCCCAATATTACTAAATGTATGATGAAACATGATGAGAGGATATTGAAATAATTTTACCATTTCAAAATAATTACAAGTGAAGTCATATTCTAGTAAAAAAGGATCTTGAGCATTGCATGGAGGGGGAAAATAGGCAATCTCATCAATAAGAGGAATAGTATAGTCTCTTGGTAATAGAGAAAGAGGAAGCCACTATGAAATGTAAAGAGGTAAATTGGTAGTATTTCAAGTATGTTGTAGATAATTAGGTTCATTATCATTGAAATATTCAAAAGTAACTTATAAATCAAGATTCATGTTGATAAATTCAGGTAAATGAGCATTATTTATCTCAAAAATTATAGGAATACAATATTGGGATTTGGGATAAGGAAGTTGAATGCTCCATGGGTTGTGATTGACTTCATGCTTATATAATTTTCCATTATGTAATAATTTAATGCATTGGCTACCAGAAGAAGTGATGGCCCTCATTCTATGATTCTATGGGTGAACAAGGAGTATATTATAAGATAAGGGTAAATCAAGGATCATAAGCTTAGTCTAGACTATTTTAGGTTTGATAGTTAATGAAATCCAAATACAACCAAGTGGATTTTGATTTGTCTTATTAAAACCATGACAAGTAATATGAGTTTGCTTAAGATTATCTTTGTTATAACCATGTTGTTGGATTAGCCATAAAAATATCACATTAATACCAGAGCCTTCATCAACTAGAAATTTATAGATAAGGGTGGTATTAATGGCTATTTTAATAAAATTGGTAGATCATTAGCACAAAAATGATTTCTTCATTGATCATGTCCTCTTTAATAAATTCAATGGAAGGCTTGGAAGAAGGACACATAGTTTCAATGGTATTAATGTTGACAAGTTGAGATTCAATAAAAGGTGGTTCTTTTTCTAGAAAGGATGGATACTCAATTTATTGTAGTTGTTGCATAAGTAAATTATGATGTTAGGGAGAAGTATGAACTAACTCCATAAGTGGAATCTTACAAGGCATAGATTTGAGTTATTTAAGAAAGTTATAATGAGAATTATAAGAACCAACATGAGGTTTATGAGGTAAAGTAAATTTAGAAGGAATAAATGTGGTTAGAGGAATGAAAGGAGGAGGTGGTTCCTCATAGTATTTTGAAGCAATATTAGTGGTTGTAGTATCTTTAATAAGTTTTTCTTCTAAATATGGCTGCTTAGGTTTGGTAATGAGATATTTGTGAGTTGGCTTGTGATGATAATTGACCTTAGTAGTGTTAATATATTGATATTTTTTATAATATTGGTCATAATTGACATCAATAACACAAACTTCCTTAGTGTTTTGATGACTATTGTTTGTAGAAAATGATTTTTGATTATTTGAGGTAAAATATTTAGAATATTATTACTTTTGAGAAACAGTGGTGTACTCTTGACAATGAAGGTTGATCATGGATTCATGATTAAATGCATCACCAAGCATATAAGAGATAAAACATTTAGTGATACCTCTAAAAGATTCATGGGAATGACCAATGTCATTAGGGAACCAATAAAATAGATTAGGGTCATACCACTTAGGAGGATTATTAGGATAGGTGAAAGGTTTAAAGGATAGTAAGAGTTGTTTCATTTTCTAAACCAAGAGAGGTATGCGAGAAGGTGAAGGAACACCAATTTTTCCAACTCTTGGTTTGGTTTTTAGAGTATTTATTAGTAATAAAATTGGAAGATGATTGAAAATATCCTCTTAAGAGTTTAGGATTTGGTTCAAATTGCTTCATGAGAAAGTCTTGAGGTTTAGCTTGGTCAAGAGCTTCATTAAGTGTTTGGGGAGCAAAGGTTCAAACCTTGTATTGAAGAGAAGGATTCAAAGAAGTTATTAAGATTTTGAATAAGTTATCATCATTCATTTTATGATTGGATTTATGAGACAATGATTTCAATTTTTTGATAAAGTCATGAGCTGATTCAGTTGGATATTGTTTAGCATTGATGAAGTGGCTAAGATAATTTTTAGGAAGATTGTTGTGTTGAAAATATTTAACTAAGGTATTAACAAAATATTCAAGTGACCAAATATAGTATTTGGGTAATTGGTTTTACACTTTTAATACATCGTTATTGAATTTTTTGACTAAGAATTTAGTTGTGGAGAAGGTATTAGTTTGGATCCAATCTTTGTAAAGATTACCAAAGGATTTAAGAAATGAGGTAGGGTCTTTAGTCCCATCATAATTGTAGGTTGGAGGTATTTTACCAATATCAATAGATACAATAAAGGGATCTAAAGGCTCACTTTGAATAGTTTGAAGCATCTTATTATTCATTATGGGTTGAGGAATAACATTGCTTGAGGCATCGCTAAGAGGTGGAGTGTAATTGGGATTAGCTTGAGGATGGATAGTTGGGGGTTGATTATCCATAATAATAAAATGTTTTTAAGATGCCTCATTTTATTGTTGTTAGATTTTTTCATTATGTTCATTTTATAAATATCTTGGAAAAGAATTTAAGTTGTATCAAGAGGTGGGTTGGTGTTGGTAGGAGCATTCCCCGAATTGGTACTAAGGGGAGGGTTGTTAGAAAATTGATTATTAGTGGAATTATTGATTAA
Organism: Torreya grandis; assembly: GCA_037957365.1. NCBI lineage: Eukaryota > Viridiplantae > Streptophyta > Pinopsida > Cupressales > Taxaceae > Torreya > Torreya grandis. Next base: position 3,750,267 of record JARHVA010000192.1, on the reverse strand, counting down.
ATTGGTGTCAATTGCTCCCAAATTAGTTTTAAAATTTTGGAGATGAGAAGTATCTTGGTAAGTATAAAAAATATTAGATCCATCAACTTCATCTTGAGGTGTGATTTACACCATGTTACAAGTGATAGATGAAGGAGAGGAAGAGGTGTCCCAAGAGTGATGACTCTATTTGGAGGAAAAGATAGGGAGAAATTAATATCTCCTATAGTATCTAAATGGATTAAAGCTATCCAAGGAGATTCTGATAGGAGACTTCATTATAACTAGAGAGAAATGAATAAAATGCTAACAAGGAAAGATAGTAAATTAGATCAACAAATAAGAAACACAAAAAATAGTAAAAGATTAATTAGGTCAACCTAGAATAGAAAATAGGGACTAAAAATAGTATTGGGTTGACAGGGTTGACCTAACACAACAAATAGAGGATGGAAAAGTGTATAGGGTGGACTAGGTTAACTAAGTACAACATATAGGGAAAATTAGATAGCCTATAATAGATTGTGTTAATTAAAATAATCGTGCACTAAGAAAAGAATAATTTTTCAATTATTTAGAAAATAAATAACTAAAAGGAAACAAATAATCAATTGGATCAATGAGGGTGATCCAATTGAGTCACAAAATCCTTGCACCAACACTGGCTAATGCAAGTTTTTTCAATACAAAATAAAATTGAGTAAAGAGAAAGAAATTAACTTGAAAAGTAAAAGATAACTAGATGGTAAACCTAAATTTTATTTTAGATTATTAAAATATAGTTTTAAGTGTGATAAGAAGCTAGTTGTAAGCAAGGAACTAGAAAGCAATCTAAGGATCATTTCAAGATGTTTGGGCTGAAAGGGAGCTATATTGATAATGGTACAGGTTTGGTGTTGGGGCCTACCCCCTCACTTCACATATCATAGTGATAAGGGTGTTGGGTGCTTATCCAAAATATAACATTAACCACATGTTTATACTTAGCTAGAAAATCAAGTTGGCTTCCCCCTTGGTGATGAAATCCAAGTAGGTAGGCCTTGAGTAGATAATTGTTAATATGCTTATTTAAGATTTTGTGATTTGGTCATGTTTGAATAAAATAGAAAATAGTGAAACTAAATGGTGAATTGAAAACCACCTAATTAGACTATGTGATTTATTCTAAGCATGCAATCAACAAGAAATGGAAGTGTGAACTAATTACTATCATATAAGGGTTAATTCCAAATTTGAAACATGGTACACTATCAATGAAATTAATAGTGTATACATACAATTTAGAATAGGGTTGATAGTGTCATCTTTGTAATACAAAATGAAAGGTCTAAAAATAAATAGGGTCAACAGAGTTGACAAAGGTATCTAGACAACACACAAAATATAGAACTAGGTTGATAGGGTCAATCTAGTTGACTATATAGGGGTAGTTTTAAAGACTACAAACTATGAAAGGAAAAACTATAAGAAAATTGAGAAAGGATATAAATGAACCTTCGTCAGTCTAAAGATGCATAGAAATGAAATTACTATCAAAGAATATTGATAAATTCATGTGAATCCTACTAATAAGGTTGGTTGGGTTGATCTATCTTTGAAGAATCCTATTTTTGAGTGCTTGAAACCTAGTAGTATAGAATATATATATATATATATATATATATATATATATATATATATATATATATATATATAAGCATGAAAAAATATAATAGGTTAATCTAATAGCATATACCTAAAAAAGAGATTGCATAAAAAGAACAAAGTTGTATGGATGCAATTGTGTGTTAAACCTATACACAAAAGTTAGTACTATGTCAACACAATCGACCTAGCATAGCAAATATATGATAAAATAATGAAAAAAGTGAAAAAATCATGAAAGGGTTAGATTCACATCAAGTTCACGATAAAATATATAATAAAAATTAATCATATCTATAAATAAATCCTAGCTCATAAAAGATAGATCATACCATACACTTCCAATTCGGGACACATTTGTTAAGTAGGAGCATGACCAATATGGGGATCCACTAGATACAATTAGGGGATAATTTATCAAAATACACCATGATAAGGAGGGTTCCAAATCCTCCAATCTAACATAATCAAATATTAACCCTAAGGGGGTCCTAGGTTTTGATATTTCACCTATACTAATAACAAGTAAAGTAAATCTAATCTAATGCTTGCTATCACTTGTGGCACAAAGTAAGGGGTTAGTTAATAATAAAAACATGTATAAGAGAATATAAGTTAATCTAAGTATGAGTAAGACCCTAATATATGGAATATGAAGAGTAATATTATTCAAAGCCAATATTTATGCTACTTCTATCTACTAAAGAGAGGAACAAAGTTAGAGAATACTTACTTGAATGTGAACCCGTCAAGACTCAATCTCTCCCTTGGCCAAATGGGATTAACAAGAAGTTGTTTTGGTTTGTAACAATCACTAATAAATATTGAAGAATCTAAGACTTATCCAAAAGATAGATTCTCCAAGTAGAAACCCTAAGCTAAGGCTCCTCAAGTAGAATTATGGAATAGTAAATTGTAAAGAAGTGTTAGTGAATATATCTATTGATTGCATATTTAAATAAAGAATAAATAATCTTATAATTATAGGCATATTTGAACCTAAGCCATTTCAAAAATGTTAGTTGATAGGGTCGATCTAGTTGACCTAGCACAATTTTGGTCAATAATTCACTAGGTCATGAGCTAGGTTGGCCAAAGGTCAACTATATCCTAAGTGAAAAATACCCCAAAAATGTACAAGGTCAAACCAGTTGACCCTATACATCTAAATGAAAAAAGGGACTTAAGGTGAGGAAAAGAGGGATGGAAAGAGGAAAAATATTAGAAGAGGGTGCAAGGGAGGAGTAATAGCTTAAGGAATGGTTTTAGGAGTTTGTTGGATTGGTAATAAGGTGGCAATAAGGGAAAACAATTCTATGAAGCACCAATAGTCTAACCACTCCTTTCTTAGTGCACCCTTTAAGGCATACATTTAGAGAGATTGAATCTCTATGAGTTTCTTCAAAATGTAAAACATTAATATTTGATAAAATTTGAAAATATTATGTATATACACCTTTCCTAATGAACTTCATAAGGAAACTATTATTTTACTTAGTAGGCAAGCAAATTTACAGAGGTTACCAAGAATGTTGATCTTTTTAGTCACCATTGTTTCCATAATTGAGTATGTTTAAGTTCATAATGTCGTTAATAATAATTTTCATCCTTTCATCAATTTTAATATTCCTAGTGAAGTCACATTGAGGTCACATTGATATTTTCCCTTAGTCTAGGAGGTTAATTGAAAATTTTAAGAATTTATTGTGCCCTCTTAGTATGTTTTAAGACTATTTTTAAAAATTTAAGGTATTTTCGAAAATATTAAGGTTTTTTTTTTTTTAATATCTCCCATGTATGTATTATATAAAGAGTCTTAGTTGAGTTTTGGTCTTCATAACCACTTCTTGGTTGACCATCTCAAGCTTTTAAAACATGCCAAGGTGTGGGTGAAGGAAATTAAAGAATAAATTATAAGAAAATGAAGGATGACACATATTTTGAGGATAATAATAATTTTAAATCCTTAAATAAAGGATTTGGAGATGCCATGTATGAATCTATAATATTTGTGAAGATATTTTGGTGCTCCAACATATATGCAAGGATGTATGGGTTATTTTCATGCATTTTCAAAGGTAAAAGATTGGATTTTTATTGGTTTATAGGTGGATAAAGAATTATTCATGGATTTATGAGATTAATATATGTTTTTAGACATTTTTTACTTATTATTATCTCAAAATATGATTTAAATACGTGAAGATAGCTCAAATATCCCTCAAAATTGATTTTCAAGCTTAAAATTGCCCCATATCCAATGTGCTAACTTAGGGGAGAGTTTACATGGACTATAATTGTTGATAGTAGGGTTTAATAGGGTATTTTACTTCCACATAATAGTTTTTAGTCTAATAAATAAGGCTTGATATTTATGAGCAATTGTTAAGAAGCAAGATTGCTCGAAAACCCTTCAAACCCCTATCAAGAGAGCACAACACCTAAAAAATTTAAATTTTGAAGTGTTTTTAATATTTATAAAAAATTAATAATGATTTTAATTCCATATCCATGATATTAACACACCTTATACAAAATTACAATCATTATCAAAGGTTTTATACTAAAAAAATGGACCTAAATGACATGCATGCATGATAAATGAACACCTATGGGCTTGTAGACATGATAGTGCATTTTTAGAGTGTTTTTGAAATTAAACATTAAATTTAAATTATTTTAAGATTTATATTTTTTTCATACAATAATTAAAAAAATTATCTCTTGATACCATGTATAGATCAAAATATAAAACATTTACCAAACTAGCTTGCTTGTTGCATTAAGAGATCCTAAGTCCAAAAAAAAGAGCATAACTTGAGTTATATTAATAAGAAAATTAGAAATTTTAATTTGATGTGGGGGGAAACATTTCATAACTTTTTTTTGTGATCTCATATTTTTATAGTACATGATAAGAGAGAAAAGTAAATTTACAAGCCTGTTCATGTAAAAGTATTGAAAACTAGTTCTCAAGAAGGCTAAAAGTTATAGAACTCAAGTTTTATTGATAAAAATGACTTGAAAATTTGTAATTGGGTGTTAAAATTTTATATAAATTAAATATTTTTTTTTAACCTTTATAGACTATTCATGAAGGAATTGAATAAGAGATATATCTCTCTCAAGAGCTTCTCAAGCACTAGTGGAGCTCACACCTACAAATTTAAACTAAGTCATCCTCAAGAGTCATGAAGGAATTTTTAAGAGGCATAAAATTAACTAATATCAGGTATGTGTTTCATAATTTAACCTTAACTTTAATTTTTATAGGTCTTAAATCATGCTCATGTAACTTTCAATGTAATATAAGAATGTGAACATAGTCAAGAGGTCATCAAATGAGGAGCTAAAGTTGTGCATTATCAATGCACCATCATAATTTCCATTCAAAATAATACCTAAACAATAAAGAAAATAAAATATTCCCTCTACACCAAAATCAAGGACAAGAGTTCAAATAAAATAGGAAGTATTCCCCTCACTAAATGGAGTTTCATCATGTAATATTGGAGGAGATGGTTGAAGTTTAAGTCAAGATTTAAATTCTAAGAGACAAATATCCTCTGAAATAGGTTAAATTTTTTAATCTTTAACAACTTCAAGACTCCAACAATACTTATATGCCCCCTCCCAACTTTGAGACTTCAAATCAAGTGTTAGTATATTGGTTAAGTGAATAAGATATCAATTAAAGTTATAATTAAATTATGTTCTAATTTTGAGCCTTAATTGGGGCATTGATAACAAAATTTCATGTTGGTCCCCTCACTAAGGGATATTTTCACTATATGTACTTGATTTTTTATATGTAATTAGATATACCTCTAGCTGGTTGTGGCTCAGCCCTACCAAATTTTAGACTTGTAAACACCTTATTGAGCGATAAAGAAATTGATTTTACATTCTCATATGCTAGTTATTGTGTGAAATTGATGAATTTTTGATGTAATATTGTGATAATTACAACCTATCCTTGATTTATGTCCTTTTTTTTGCACTTTTATGAAACAAACTTGATCTTATATAGGTTTTAGCTTGTGTCTTTTAGAGTTTATGCAATTCATAATTTTGATTAATGTCATTTGAGATTCCTAAGACAAGTGATTATCCTTATATGTACTATTATAAGATTAATATTTTCTAAAAAACACTTATGTTCAAGATTCATTCATGAATTGTGAGTTGTGTATGTGTGAGTGATATTTGAGTTCATTTTGTGTGTGTCCAAACAAGTTGAGGTATTCAATTTTGGTGAATCACCCCATTATTAGTCTTACAAGTATATAAATTATCTATGAATATCTATTTTAATTTTAAATAATTATTTTATGTCATAATCAAGGTGATTCATCAAAAGAAACAACCTTATATATAGGTTTACTCTCATTTTTATAGGTCACACATAACCTGGCAGTGATCCCATTATATTAATTAGGTGAGGAAGCTTGAATACCTTCACCAAGGTGAAACTCAAAGTGACAAAAATAATCTCATAAGAAAGTTGACACTTAAAATGATGATCGAATGAAAACCCTAAATATTCTTCAAAAATACCAATCATTCTCTTACATTAAATTTTAAATAGGTTAGGTCAAATTATTCAAGAAATAATACCAACCCTTAAGTTCTAAGACTTAATTTATTAAACACTATTTGGGTGAATTTTTAACCCCTAATAGCCTTTCTAGACCCGCAAGGGTAAGTCACCACAAAACCATATATTTTTCATAATATTAGCACTAAATACCATTTAACACTACAATTAATATATATTCCTAATATACTTATAGGAAACCTATATCTAGTCATAAATTAATCTAAATGATCATTTTTAATGTAAATAACCCAATAATTTAATTTCATACACAAAGTAAGCATAATTTCAAAGTAACAATTTTATGTCAATCCATCCAAATCATAGTATCGTTATACACAACAATATTACCAAGATGAATGTAAACCTACTATACCAAAGATAGATATGAAAATAAATAACAACCATTAAAGAACTCATAAAATCATGAAAAATTAACTACACATTTAGAAACAAAAGTAAACATTCATTCAATCCCACTATGGTGTGTATAGGTTCCAAGTTTCCTTCTCTTTACCCCTAATTATATCATCTACACTTTCCTCTCTGATGATACTCTCCCTCTATATCAAAATGTTAGGGTGGGATAGTCATACAACCACCTTAGCCAAACCAAAAAGGTATTTAGTCTATGCTAAAACAAATACACATCAATATATGTCTTAAATGAATTATTATACTGCATATAAAAACTTGATAATGAAACCAAAACCAACATAATATTTCATAAGTGAATCATAATGTATCTAACATAGGATGAGAAAAAAATTTCACCAAAGATGAATATGAATAATAAATGCATCTAATATTATATAGTAGTTGGATGTGACATCCTTCCCCATAAATAGGTCATCATCTTGATAATTTTATTTTAAACAAAATTTATTAAAATAAAAATAATTTTCAGCTAAAATTTATTCAAATAAATGATGAAATAGCCTATAAAATTCCTTATAGTCCTCCCATGTAGCACTATCCTTAGAGTATTGGTCATAATATAACTTACACTATGATACTTCTCTATTTTGAAAGCTAAACTTGTGAGTATTAATTACTCTAATTGGTTCTATGATGACCACCTTAGGATCAAAAACATGTAATGCATTCCAATATAAAACATGAGAAGGACCAACTACATACTTCTTAAGATAAGATACATGAAAAGAATTATGAATTTGTGTTAAAGTTGGTGGTAAAGCAAGTCTATATGCTATGGGATTTATTGATTCTATAATCTCAAATGGTCTGACATATCTCTATGAAAAATTTGATAATTTATTGAATTTAATAACACTCATTTGGGGTTTAACCCATAGAAAAATGTTATCCCATACTATGAATTGACTTGATGTTATTTTTAGATCAATGTAGCTTTTTTCCTATCATTAGCTTTATATGACCTTTGCCTTATAAATTTGACATGATCCTCTATTTTAACAATCATATCTAGTATATATACCAATCTATCTTCTATTTTAGTCTAATCTATTGGTGTTTTACACCTCCTACCATACAATGCCTCAAACAAAGCCATTTTTAAAGTTGATCGGTATGAATTATTATAAGCATACTCAACAACGGGTAGGTATTATTCACACTTATATTGATGACCCATGTAATACATCCTTAAAATACCTTATAGAATATAATTCACTCTTCTTGTTTGTCTATATATTTCCAAATGGTAATCTATGCTAAAATTTAATTGTGTACCCAAAGCTGCATTGAGATTCAACTAGACTTTTGAAGTCATTTTAGGGTCTATATTATAATTTAACTTTTTTTTTACACCCATGCAATATATAAACATATTTTTAAAACCTCTTAGCAAGAATAAGTGCATCAATTAATAAATTCCATGGTATGAAGTGTGCTAATTTGGTGAGTTTATCAATAACCACCAAGATCGTGTCATGTAGATTCACTGATAAAGGCAATACTTAGATGAAGTCCATGTTAATGACCTACCACTTCCATTATATTATGTAATGTGGGTATAAAAACCTGATTGGATGCACATGTTTAGCCTTAGCTCATGGACATTCTAAGCATTTAAAAACAAAATATGTTGCATCCTTCTTAATTCCTTTCTTAAAATATAGTGGTCTTAGCTATGCTAAGAGCTCAGTCACACTTGTATGTCTTGAATATGGAGCATTATGTAGTTATCTTAAAACTTTACTCCTAATATTTTCCTTATAAAAATATATATTCTTTCATTGAATCTTAAAAGCCCATTATTTTAAAACTTGAATCCATTGTACCTAGGATCTTGAGAGTTTTTTGAGAAAGCTATTTTTATTTTATCATAAAAATTGTCTCCTAGGGATAATTTCACTACGTGATCATGAAAGGTGATCCCTATAGTATTCAATGCTACTATATACCTTCTATGGCTAAGGGAATCTACAATTCTATTTTCTTTGCCCTTAATGAAATTAATGTTTAAATCATAATTTGATAAAATTTTAACCACCACCTATGACAATCATTTAGATTAGGTTGGATGAATATGTACTTGTGTCCTAAGTTATATAACTTGATCTCACATTATTTTCCTAACAAGTGTCTCCAAACTTACAAATCATGAACCATTATTGCTAATTCTAAGTTATCATGGCATAATTTAGCTCATATGACTTTAATTTCTTAGACATGAAAGCCACAACTACACCATCCTACATTAGATCACCTCTTATACCATCACTTGATGCATCATTTGTAACTAAAAAATGGTCATTTAGATATGAAATTATCAACATAGGTGCTGAAGTGAGAATCTCCTTCAAAATCTAAAAGGATTCTTCTCACTTATCAGACCGCATAAACCATTGCTATTTTCACTGAAGAGAGGTGATTGAGTTAGCTATATTGAAAAAATTAGTCAATTTTTTTTTAATACCCTACTAAACCCATAAATCTATGCACCACATGAGCATTCTTGGGTGTTGGCCATTCCATAATGGCTTTGATATTAGTTGGATCCACTAAAATATCCTTTATAGAAATGATATGTCCCAAGTACTACATTCTATTTTAGAATAAATCAAACTTGAACAATTTCCCATAGATCTTGTGCTTCCATGACCATTTCAACACCAACCAAAAATTCTCTACATATTCTTCTTCATTCCTTGAATAGATGAGAATATCATCAAGAAAGACCAAAATAAATTTATCTAGGTAATCTCTAAATACACTATTCATAATATTCATGAATGTTTCAAGTGTATTTGTCAATCAAATTGGGAGAAATATGAACTCATAGTGCCCATGGTGAGTCATAAAAGATGTCTTAAGAATGTATTCCTCTATAATTATCAACTGATGGTACCTAGTTCAAAGATCAATATTTGAATAGATGATTGTACCATGCATTTGATCAAAATATAATGAATGTGGGGTAGAGGATACCTATTTTTTATAATTTCCTTATTCGACATCCTATAAAAAAAATCACAAGTTAAGGTTCCCATCCTTATTATTAAAAAAAACACTATAGGTGCACCCCACAATGACACACTTGGCCAAATTAATCTATTGCCTAACAAATCCTAAAGTTGGGCCTTCAATTCAACCAATTTAGTTTTTGGCATCCTATAGGGAGATTTATAATGGAGTTTCAATCCTAGAATGATGTATATGGTGTAGTCAAACTCCCTCTTGGGTGATAAACCTGAAAAATATTAAGGAAAAAATATCATGAAACTCTTGTAAAAATAGGTAATCTTCAAGGAAAGTTCCTTGGATCCCTCCATCTCATTCATATTAACTATGAATGCTTGGCATCCTTTTCATTAGACTCTCTTTTATCTACCTGAGTCTAGGTTTTCTTCCCCAAATCATCAAAGCATTCTACCTTTTAAAGGTATAATTTGACCTTAGCTTTATGCTTAGCGATCCAATTCACTCTTAGGATCACATCATATGATCTTAGCAGAGATGAATAAAGATCAACTATATTATTTAACTCTAGTAATTTGATTTCAACTTTTACTAATAAACTATCAACCTTAACATTTGATTCATTACCATTCTAAAATGACAAAGTGTTTTCCATAAAACTAGATTTCCTAGATAATTTACTCAACATTCTAGGAGAAATAAAACACTAAGTAGATATTGTGTCTATTAAAATGTAAATAGTTTGACCAAACAAAGTACCTTATAGTTTTATGGAAGAACCCTAAAATTTAGCTTGATGATTGTCAATAGGTGCATGAATTATCTACTAGAATGATCCTTATCATGATGTAGAGGATTTATTATTCCTACTATCTACTTTTCCCTGAGATTATTCCCTAGCATAGTGGTCTCCTCCATAATTGAAACACCCACCAGGTGGTCCCTTCATCTCATATTGGTTACTTCCTTTGAAACCTTCCTTGAAACCACTTCATGATTTCTTTTTTCATGATGCACTATTGAGTTTTGCATTTTGATTATTGAACTTATTCTTGGAGTTCCCATTCCATTTCCAATTATGTTTCTTTAAATTTTCTCTAAACTCAAAAAGAGATTTAAATTTATGATCCTTCTTGATCAATTTCTCAAAAACCTCATCCATGGTGGATGGTCCATGCACATCCACTTCACACCAAATTTAGGTTTCAATCCCATGATGAATTTCCTAATCTAAAAAATATCATCTTTATGATACTAAAGAATATACTTCAATAACTTTTTGAATTGTTCCTATTATTTATTCACTTACAAGTCTCTTTGCCTCAATTTATGAAAATATGTCAACTTATGGTTGAAATAAAGATAAGTTAACCATTGTGATCTTAAAAAGTTCACAAATTGATCTCAGGTCGTGGTAGTTGAATCCCTATTCATTTCAAGCTTTTTATTATCCCACCAAGTTGATGCTTCACTAGCTAATTGGTAAGCTCCTCACATTGACTTAGTAATCTTAAAGTAACTTTTATTCTTGAAATACTTTTCCATTTTAGTAATATAGACTTCTACTCCATCACCTAAAGTTGTGACATCAAATTTTGGTGGTTTTATCCTTTTCATGTCCCATATTAATTCTACATCTACTTGAGCTCTAACATCTTGGTGAACTTCCTCATTACTATGCTCTTGAGGAACTTCCTATTTAATAGGATGTTCTTCAAGTACTTCATGTTCATTTCACTCTTCTAGGTAATGAACTTTTCATTCCAAAATTGCTATATGGTCTTGTGTCTCATTCATAATAATAAACATATTATCAAACTTCATTGTTTGATTTACTACAAGTTAATTGAGATAAAATATAGGGTTTTCATTAAAAGTTCACTCACCACTTGGTCTTCCTCACATCATTCTCTTTTTTGGAAATTAGTAGAGTAAAAATTTTACTAGTAGACTCATTAGGTCATGGAGATAAACCCTAAGCTTTGATACCATAATGATAGAACCCCACTGGGCACAACTTGCAGTTACGATTTTTTTTACTTTAACCCATATCATCAAAATCATTATTTACAAATAATGATTGTAATTTATTATCTAAATGCATCTATTAACATTTACTTTGTTAATATTAACCTACTAGTCAATGTAGTGATCCATTTTAGTACCAAACCATTAAGTAATAAAGCATAAAGTATGAAACCTATCACAACATCTCGAGATATAGATTTAAACATATTTATATATTTTATTACAATTAAAACCATTGATGTTACAATATCTAGAATAAATTACAATTTATACAATAAATAAATTTATTAATAAATCATACCAGATTTTATAATATTATAATTTATATCACTAAATATAAAATACAATACGTAAAATGATCTCTAGAACATATAAACATCAAAACTAGATAAAATATCAATATAATAGCCATGAATAAGATTATCTTAAGGTTGATTAACTAAATGGAGAGGGAGAGAATCATCAAGGTGTTTTACCTCCAACCATAGACCATAGATCCCCCACACACCTCTCAATTGGGAAGTGACCCCACCCTTCATAGAAGGTTAGATAAAAGTAGTGCAAATATCAAGAATTCAACCAGAACCTTATGTTGTAAGACTATGGAAACCCATTCCTCTATTAGGACATCATGAAACCATGTAAACTAGATTAAATAGGTGAAATGAAAATGTTTTTAGCTATAAACATTACTTTGGTCAACTATATCATTATAGTTTTAGATCACAAAAATCAATAATTTTCACACACACATACTCTATTATAGTACATGATAATTAGTCATCTAATACCGAATGATAGATAAATGGTTTACATGATAGCTATACCCATATGCCATCAAATTCCATTAGTGATGTCTATAAGACAACATCTCATAGAAATATTATACAACATAACCATAGAATAATCAAAACATAAACTAATAAGTAAATTTAGCTTCAATTCACTACCATGATAAGAAGATATGACACTTATTTCAATTATTTAATACCAAATATTAGTCATAAAAATTATTGGAAATCACTTTACCATGCCTAATATCTAATAATAAATGGTATGCATGCTACTAATAATACATAGCTAGTTTTTACACCCAAAAAAAGACAAGTTTGTAACATAAAGAGTAGTAAATAGTCAACAAACCTCCACTTGTATCATATCATATAAAACACCCATATGTCTCCTAAAATAAAACATTTCCAATATACTTCATATTTTTCCAACAACTATGCACAAGTTTTATGTTTTATTGTATACTAGAATAATATCTTATTATGTTTTCTTTATCACTATAACTTTAGGTAATACCATAGGCCTGTTATTCTCTTTTGACACCATTATATTAAATCATACTAGTGTATTTTCAAACTATAACCCATATTAAATAACATCAAAGAATCATTAGTTTCAAGTACATTTCACACGTTCAAATTTACTATAAACATTTGAACATTAGATCTAGTAAAACATAAATCAAGGCATCTATGAAAACCCATGAAGGTCAAGTTTCCAAAAAAATGTCATAATACCACATTGCTTCCTATTCATTTATTTACCAAACCAATAGCCTAAAATGACTCATTGGGATTATACAATTCTTTTAAAATACCTATTTATAAATTTTTCACAAAGGTTTTTATATGGTTATAGGTTACTTCACCTTTTGGGTTATCACACAAATCCCATTTATATAAACAATCATCTATTTCATAAACATTTAGGCATCTCATACATGTTACCATTTAATATACACCTAAAATTATTGTGGTTTCCATTTTGAATATAAATACACAACTATATAGAATGTGTATCTTATAGTCATATTTACATATTGACCTATTAATGTGTTTGTGTGTGTGTGTGTGTGTGTGTGTGTGTGTGTGTGTGTGTGTGTGTGTGTGTGTGTGTGTGTGTGTGTGTGTGTGTGTGTGTGTGTGTGTGTGTGTGTGTGTGTGTGTGTGTGTGTGTGTGTGTGTGTGTGTGTGTGTGTGTGTGTGTGTGTGTGTGTGTGTGTGTGTGTGTGTGTGTGTGTGTGTGCGTGCGCGTGCGTGCGTGCATGCGTGCGTGTGTGTGCGTGTGTGTGTGTGTGTGTGCGTGTGTGTGTGTGTGTGTGTGTTTGTGTGTGTGTGTGTGTGTTTACATCCATTATATATCAAAATTCAATTGATTATTCCTATAGTTCTTGAACCAAATTATACATAGGATGGCTTGGATCAAATATGAATAGCTATAGTTGTTTCATTACTCATAATAACCTCAAAAATAACATGATAAATTCCATTCAATAGTTAATGGATAAATACAAGTAACACTATCTAATCAAAATCACCCTCATTCTTATTTTCAACCAAATAATAAATACTCATAATATTAAATAATGGATGTAAATACCAAGTTTTTGGTTTAGTTATTCAATACATGATAACCCTATACAATTAAATAGTCTATTAAAATGATTTTATACAAATTGTACTTATGTTATATTTAGAATCACAAATTTTTATATTAAATACCCTTCATACACAGGTCATGAGTTAGATTGACATGATGTTATCACACAAACTATCAAATAAAGGCTATATTAAAATGGTAGAGCTAGGTTTAAACAAAACTACCAAACTTGAACTATCCCCAAACACCATTGTTACATACATAGGTTAGATTTGATATTCAATGAGTTTTATATTTAATCCAAAACTCAAAAATCATAACGTCATCTTTATTAGCATGTAGATGGAACTCAGTTCCATCCCAAGGTCAATAATGATGAAGCCTAAATTTTTGAGAAATAAACATATTGATTTGAATGATTTACTCTACCTAAGACCAAGTTTATCTATCTAAAATTTGTATATTTAAAAATAAAACTAAATCCATAAAAATATAATGAAATGATAAACATTTCTATTAAAATCTAATATAAATCTTACCTGGTCATAATAGTGGCTATCTTCATTCAAATCAATCATTTGTTTCTCTTGCTACTTCCCAATCTTTATTTCTATTCTAGAACTCTTTTTTCCCTCTTTTCAAGATGATTATCCCTCCTTTTTCTTTGTTTATTATTCATTTTTCTCACTTTTTCATGTTAAAAAAACTCCCCCTTTACCATGAATTTCCATTAATAATACTACAATTATGTTTATTTTTTCTTCAACACAGATAGATCGAAATCCCTAAACTATAATCATGGCCACCATATACCCTCATAAACAAATTAATACATGCAATTATTATCAAATAAAAACACAAAATATTATTTTAAAATCCTAATCATTCTTGTACATTGACTTTTAAATAGGTTAGATCAAATTATTCAAGAAATAAAACTAAACCTTAAGTTCCAAGACTTGGTTTTATAAACACCATTTGGGTGGATTTTTAAATCTTAATAGCCTTTATAGACCCCCAAGGGTAAGTCATCACAAAAACATATATCTTTCATAATCTTAGGACTAAAGACCATTTTACATTAAAATTATTGTATATTCCTAATATGCTTATAGTCCTGTAGTTACTCATAAATTAATCAAATGATGGTTTTTAATGCAACATAACCAAACAATGTTAATTACATACACCAAGTAAGCATAATATCAAAGTAATGGTTTTAAACCCATCCATCTAAATCATAATATCAGTATACAAAAAAATTACCAAGATGAATGTAAACCTACATCACCAAATATAACTATAAAAAACAACAACAATTGTTAAAAACTCATACAATCATGCACAATGAAATACATAGAAATAAAAGTAAGATTCATTCAATCCTACTATGTTGTGTGTAGGTTTCAAGTTTCCTTCTCTTTACCCCTAATTCTATCGTCTACATTTTCCTCCTTGATGACACTCTCCATCCATACCACTCTATGAGGGTGGGATAATACTACAACCACCTTAGTCATACCAAAAAGGTAGTTAGTCCATGCTATAAAAAATACAAATTAATATATATATATATATATATATATATATATATATATATATATATATATGTTAAATGAACTGGTGTATTACATATAAAAACTTGCTAATGAAACCAAGATCAACATAATATTTCATAATAAAATCATAATATCTAACATAACATGAAAAAACATTGTACCATAGTTAAACAAGAATAATAAATGTAGTTGTCATTATACAACAGTAATGTCAAATAAATAATCAAAATTTAGAACCAATAAACCATGAGTTTCACTTTAAAATTAACATTAATTAAGTCTTTTAAGGAGTGGGATGTGACATCTAATATTTTTTTATGAATTAGAATCTAAGAAATAAACTCATGTTGTAGCATATGCATCATGATCATCATCAGCTATATAATATTATTTATGAATAATAATATTATCTACCATCCAATTCATAATATAATAATGTGTCTATATTAATTATAGAACACAAAGGATTTGATAACATAAGTCTAGGACATGTTGAGTCTTAAATAAACCTTTGATGTAATGAACACTATAGTACTAGCCATATGTGAGAATTTACTATCTTTGTTTAGGGAGGATGAACCTTGATAGATTATTCAACTGACTTCATAATGGCATGGGTGGATAAATAATCTCTTATTAAAAATGATATTCACATGGAATACCTAAAATTATGACCACCTTATTACTATATGTATACTTCATATGTCTATGTAATGAATATGGTACTATGCACATCTTATGTATCCAAGGACTTACTAACATGATGTAAAACTAAAAATAACATATAATATAAGGTAGTAGACACTTGAAATGGTAGTATAAATCTCATAAGTAGGTTTTGTTATTATCCATTGAATCCCTTAACTATCTTAATTATATCCATAAAATATTCTTGTGTATATTCAATGCTAATAAGGGGTGTCATGGTGTGAATATTTTAAACTGAATCATTATATAACATGACACTATGTATGGGATTTGAATTAATGTATGCACATAAAAAAAAATGGTTCATAAAAATACTCATCATGAAAAATATCATGTTCATCAAATTTGATATTATGTATATGTGTCTATACAGTCTAAAATGCACCAATAATACCATCTAGAGGTTGTTCTTCATTTGCTCTAAAAAGATGAGAATTGAAAGGAGGATGTGCATTATAAGTCATACGTAGCTCACACCTAGTAGTAGTTTCTTGTGTTACATTATTTAGAAAATGATTTAAAATTATTTTTAACTTAGCATTTGCATTAGACTATACTTGGAATCATATATAGATGTGTTAAGATCAATTTTGTTTTCATCTATCAAATTTTGTATCTTATATCACATATTGATGCATTTATTAGTTTAATATACTTTACATCTATTAGAACCAAAATATGCATTATTTTTGAATCCATTATATTGAGGCTAACTCTTATAAACCTATTTTTGGGATGGAGAGCAATAAGGTTGTAATCAAGTAAATTTTATAATACCATGTGATGAGGTTATGGAAAGTGTGAAAATTTCTTCCTTTGAGGAGATAAGAGAATATGCCAATTAGTTGGATTTAAAAATACATTAATCATTGATTTTGCATCATTCTCATTATCACTTTATTTTGATTTAAATGTTGGTTTACCAAAAAAAATTCAACAAAAGTATTTGGAGGGTTAGAATCATACTTTAGATTATATATCACAATGGTTTTAACTTCTGTCTTTAAGTGTGTGATAAATTTCATCAAAATATTAGAATCTCTTAAACACAATAGAATCATGTAGAGGGACAAATAAAATTTTCTTAAATATATGTTATAATCCATTATCAACAATTACATTTGTCAATTACAAACACATAGTCTTGTAATGGAGCATATAATCACTAATAGACTCATTGGATCCTTTTTTTAAAAAAATACGAGCATAAGACATATTCTTTGATGTTGATTTAAAAGTGTGTTGGAAATTAATTGAAAGAATTAAAGGCACAATCTGATTGAAAAGGGAGTTCTTAAAACCAATGCAAGGCATAGTCCTTAAGAATCCATGGAAACAAATTAGTTAATAACTTAGCATTGGATAAATATTCCAAACATGATACATGAAAGGCTCATATATGTTCTTTTAGATCACTCTTACCATCATACAATGTAAGATTTTGTGACACTAAACCTCTTGGTGAGGGATAAAATAAATTACCAAGGGTTATTGGGCTATGCAATAATGCATGAGAATTAGTGGTATGGATTGTTATGTAATCACATTTTTTTACATTTAAAATCTTGTTTTTTATATTAATAACTATTTACACAAGGGTTAAAGAATCTATCATAGAAAAATGTGTATTAAAAATGGCATGACATGACTAGTAACCATAAAATATATGATAGTATGTTATGTAGAGCTAGCCATAATAATATGAGGAAAACCTTTCATTTCCCAAAAACCTTGGGTAGACATCAGATTTGTAGCCAAATGTGTAGATTTATAAATATTAGAAATAGTAATAGTATAAGTACCTATAGTAAAATTAGTAACTCCAAAATTTATAGTGGTATTGGAAAATAATTCATGTTTTTTCCTCATATGTGACAACCTTAAAAATATTTTTTATTTAATCTATAATTACATGTAACAATTCATCAAGAAAGTGTGTATTCATATGAAGATATTCTATTAATTTTTCTCTATCAAATGTCATAACCCCACATTGGATATAGTGACATTACTACTTATGTCATTGTGATAGGACTAATTTGGTTACTTCAGATGGTTGTTTGATGTTGATGAACTATTCATATGGTTACACCCTTATCTATTGGTATAATTTGTAGCCTGAGATGTATTTATAGCATATTATTGTTATAACTGACACTCTAACCATTATTGTTGATATTATTCTTATTGGATGTACTTCTCATGCTGAGCAGATATGGACCTGTTTTATGATTATGGTTATTTGGTTCATTATTGTAGATTATGAATATGTTTATTTTATGATTGTAGTATTTAATACTCTATTATATTATAATTTTAATTATGTTGATATTTATTCTAGAAAATATATTGATAATGACCATTTTGTGGTTGTAGGGACAAGATGATGAGCTAGGATCAGCTCCAAGTTTTGGTTGTTGGGATAATGATGAGTGATCGATGAGTAGATAATAAAAGAGATTGTAAAATACCTAATATCTCTCTCTATTTTTTTGAGATTGACTCCTAGTTCAATTTTTTGGTCTTACTTGTTTCCATCTGCATATTAGGTGTTGTGTTCATATTTATTATGTTAGTTGTGTGTGTGCATAACTCATAATTGGTCTCATTATCATTTTTTATTGAAATAATTCTATTTATCTTGTCTTTATCTAGTTTAATTTGCTTATATATTTGACTGCATGGTATGTCATTTATTTCTTGTGTAGGGACTTATCTCACTCTCTCCCTTCATGTGTTTGTTATCTTATTGGATCCTGATGTTTATTAGTGGGTTTTGTTTCTATATAGTTGGACCCTATGTGGTCATATTTATGGTAACCGAGCTTATAATGGGATTTCTCATGGGGGCATTGACCTTATTTCTTAGGCACTATCTCCAAAAATCCATTGCATTGAATGTTTTTTTATGGGAATCTTATTTTTCCTTGATATGGAAGCCAAACATCTTATTTTATTTTATTTGGCCATTATGAATCCTTGGGAAAATTATTTTATGGTATTGGGTGGTGTATGGGTCGAGCCACCCAAAAGGAATGCCATAAGATGGAAAAATTGAGAAGGTGGGTCAATGGCAACTAGTCTATATAGTCTATGAGGTAGAGATAGGTGTGCATGGTGGTTTTCTAGCAAAGGATAAATAACAAGAAAAATGATAAGAATTCTTATTCTTATTCTCCTCTAAGACATCATCAAGTAGAATGCCAAGTAAGCCACTTTTTTGCTTTTGGGTAAAATTTGATTTTGGGGTATTTTTTTAGTTTTAGAAAACCCAAAAAGGGATATGAAAGGTCCACTATGAAGTTTGGGGAATTCATGGTGGACATCCAATACCTAATAATATCATAGGGTTCCATTTTAAAAATGATATGGAAGGTCCACTATGAAGTTTGAGGACTTCATTACAGACATCTAATACCCTATAATGGCATAGGGTTATATTTTAAAAATAATATTGAAATTTTTATCATGTAAATTTGGCTCTATTTTACCAATTTAAAATGATGAGTTATCAATTTATTCCTTCTATGATATATTATACAAATTTAAAAATGATTTTTGGGGTATTTTTTTAATTTTGCAAAACTTAAAAAAGGGGGTATGGAAGGTCCACTATGAAGTTTGAGGTGTTCATGATGGATATCTAATACCCAATAATGGCATAAGGCTCTATTTAAAAAAATATATTATCAATTTTATCATGTGAATTAGGCTCTATCCTATTGATTTAAAATGATGAGCTATCAATTTATTCCTTCTAGCTGTCTTATAATTTTGATACATATTGGACTTCAACATTGGGTAAAATGTTTGCCTCTATTTTGTTTTTGGATTTCATTATAATAACATTGTGGGTTTAGTTCTATTTTGGGTATTTAATCATGCTAATGTCTTTAACTAAATTTTTTATTGAATTAGTAACACCTTAATATAGATTCATCTTTGGTTAAATATGGATCTTACCCTAAAATAAGGGTCTTCAAAAACGATTGCTCTCTTTCATTGAAACCCTAGTATAGAGGATTGTTTGGTCTATTTATGGTTTTTATGAGTTATTTTTTGCTTATATTTGCATCCCTACTACCTATGGAAAGTTTCATATGAATTGGTTGACCTACTATGTCAACTTGGGTATTTAAACAAGCAAGCTTAATTTCATTTATATGGATACTCGATTGATTTTTAGTTTATCATGTAGTGGTGTAGTGTTTTGTCATTTGTTATTTGTAACCTATTATTTAAAGCCTACATAGTTCTTTATTAATTTGGGGATCAACATGATGGTAGACATATACTCCCTAATGTCTATGAATAAGTATTTTTATGGTTAGGTTGTTCATTTCTTTGTAGTATTGTTGAAGGTTGTGGATATTTTAGATGCTTGCATAGATTTTATCAACCCAATTCAACTATTATAAACTTGGGGAATTGGCATTGTTAGAGTTATAAGATTTTAAATGGTTGTGCATAATATTATTATGTTTAGTGTAGTATTATTTTTTCAATAATTTTGGATTATGGTCTCTTTTATGGCCTGATGGCATCCATTTATAACCATCTTGTAAATAGGTGCTTTTAAAATAAAATGGAAGCTTGCCAAACTTTTTTATGCTTCAATGTATACTCTTATAAGTATCCATTAACTATTATCTTGATGCAATTAATATAATGATGGGAATGTAAAAAGTTTTTTTTAATTTGATAATCTTATTAGAAGTCTTACCTATGACTATTATATCTAATAGGTGGATCCAAATGGTTGGTTTTATTGAGTGGTGTAATTTGGGAATGATAAAACCAAATTTATTTAATAAATCAGGTTCCATGATTTTTAGATTAATGGGTATGATCTATACTAGTTTTAGTGGCTATATGTTTTATGATGTATGCCTCCCTTTTGAGTAAGATTTCTAGTCAACCTTTTGGTGTAAGTTGGTGTTTTACCTTTTTGTGGTTGTTGTGGATCTTTTCTTGAGTCATCTTGATGTGTTGAGTTATATGTTGACTACTTAAGTTACCGGTGGATGTAAATCTCTTATACATTCAATTGATCTCCTCCAACACTCGATGGCTTGAATACACCATCTAGCTAATGGTTGTGGTGGTTAGGGCTACTGAATGGTTGGGCTCATCAAGATGTAGATCTAGGGTGTTCTCTTGATTGGCTGAGAATTATTTTGTATTTCTCTACTTCAGTGATTTATTGATTGGTATGATTTCTTGGGGCTCAATTCATCAGTTGTAAATCTCAAACAACTATTATGTAATTGCTTAAATATTATATTAGACTCACTTGGATTTTCATAGTGAATTTTTCTTTATCTTAAATATGTATTGTTGTTATAGATATATCTTTTAGAAAACTATGGTGTTTTATTTTATTAACTCGTATTCCCTTGAAGGTAAACTTGCATCACTTTATCATTTGAGGAAAAATAATAATAGGATTATATTTCTTATCCTTTATGAATATAAGTGGTCAAGGTATACCTTAACTTGTGACTTTGGGATTGTATTTTATGTCAAAGGATAATGTATAAATTAATCCTTCACCTCATGTTGGAGACTTATTATTGTCTTACTACACTTAAAAAGTGAGCACTATTATTAGAATTTAGTTACTCATGTAATGAGTTTAACTACATGATAATTCTTTTTAGATCATTTTGGTATTTGCAAACACTTATAATATGTGTTTTCAATTCATATAAAAATTACATAGTTAGTTGAGGCTATCATGATAATGACAATGAAACTTGTAGGAAATTTTGATTGTGTAGAATGATGTGTTATAGAGGTGGCATTCAGCTATGTTAATATGGTTACTCTTGAATAAGTAAAATTTAAATTTATTCATATGAAATTTAATGATTTAGTTATTCCATGTATAGTCATGTTATTATTCTTATATGAAATTCTTTATGTTGAACAAAGGTAATTCTATTATTTTAAATAGTTGATTACACATGATTAAATTCCAAGTTGGGTGATTTGGAATTAGATAAATCCACTTTATATTACTCTAATGACTTTGGTACTCATTTACTTCTTTATATTAGATTCTAAAAAAAAATTACTCTTGTGCCACTATTGGTATTCTTGACTTTAGCATTTAGATTTTGGGTATCTATTTTGACTATCTTATGCACCATCCTTAGATATATATTATAATATGAAGCAATGACAATGAGTGGTCTATCTTTTACATCTATGTTTACCTTTACTAGTCTTATAAATAAGATGTAATTAATCTACTATTTGATGATTATTATAATTTTGGAACTTAATTGAAATGGTATGCAATACCTTGCACGAGAAACCTTATGGAACTAGTACATTTGTATAGATATGTTAGTTATGCATATAATCTTTCATATGGCTGAAAATGAATGGATTTATTAAATTTTGTATACTTGAAACTTTGAATAAAATTTCCACTATAATTTTTCATTCTTTTTGTGCGTAAAATTATCTTGGATAATAGGCATGGTAATCGAGCTTGATCTACTAGAATTATCCTATTAAGGGTTGGAGTGGATTTAGTGCATGATATAAATATTTAGTAACATGTAGTTATTATGATGAAAATTAGTGTAATATATTTCCACATATATTATTCCTTTAGTAACTATTCTTGAATCAATCATTAAATTACCTTTATTATTGCTGGTTATAACATTGAATTGTTAGGCCTATCTCTCTAACTTAGTTTTTATGGATGCAATGATAGTTTATTTTTAGATAAGAAAGTATGTATTACTTGTATAAATTATTTTTATTCTAGTATAATTAACTAGTTGAGTGATAATAATTATAAAAATGGGCTCAATCGACCTTAACATGATAGTTGGCTAAAATTTAAGGATGAGCCCATAGCTAGTCATGTTGGTGGAGATCAATCAATGATATGAATATAATAACATCAATAAATCTGTTTATTATCTTAAAATTAGGTTGGCAAGTTTTTAACCTTTACTTTATTATGAGGAAAATATAGTGAAAAGATACACTCATCATGGATTATTACCAATACTTGATGGCTATCACTATTTATGCTATCAATAGAATACTTAATATCTTAATATCTATATTATATTGTCTTACTATTGATAATTATGTGAATGATATTGCATTATTTATCTTTATCCATTTTACTTATGAGATATGCATTGTAATTCATATCTTTATGTAATCATGATGAATATGTAGATAATTGTAATAAAACAACTCCAAAGCTATCCATATTGTGAGGCTGGGGTAGATTGCTGAGAATGGCAAGAGTTAAGGTCATAATAATTATTATTATTTTATTCAATTTGGATTATTAATTACCTCAAAATAACACTTTAAAGATGACATAATGTGAGCACCCAAGTCAAGAGTGATTTTAAAATCATGATATATAACATTATATAAATTATCTTTCATGGTGTTAGTATCCATACTTATGGGATGGTTTCTTGTATCGAGTAACTAAGCCTTGGAGACTGTCATGGATGTTGGTGATTATTATGTTCCCCTTGAATGTACTTTTCTACTTAATCTTAGTAAGTATGTAGATTATATTAAATTTTATATTATTTTATATGATAACATGGATGGTTATGAATGCATTTTTTTGGTTAATATTGCTTTGTCCTCATGTTATGGTTAGGTTGTGGTATACCTTAAGGTTATATGATCTAGTTTTCCTAACTTCTATATGAGATATACCTAGTTATCTCTAAAGGGGAGACTTGGACAAATGGAATTAAGCTTGAAGTGTGAAAGTTAGTAACCTATGTTTGTAAGGGTGTTCAACCCTAAATAAGCAACCTTAGTCATTCAAAGGTATTTTTGGTTTCTTGCACATTAGTGCATAAATGAACAAGATGTAGTTCTAAATTCCCAAGTTATGCAGTGGACACTACATGCAACATTGTTTTCCTTATAATAATAGATGATGCTAGGATTTATTTTTAGGGTCATTTTACTTGGTATTAGAGTTTTTTTCTTACTCTCAGCAAATTTGGGACATGGAAAAGTTGATATAATGGGAATAATGAATTGGTCCATAATACTGAGATGCTAGAAGTTCCATGCACTTCTTGAATGTAATGGTTACAAAAAATCTAATGTTTTTATGATTTTTATTATTATCTCCCCTGGCCTTGGTTGGGTTAACTCTTCCCAAATTTAAATACGTTAAGAAATCCTCACTTGTCAACCATTGAATTTTATGGGTGAGTTATTGAGAGATAAATGACAAAGGATTTGCTCTTATAATTATGGGAATAATCTTCGATATATATTTCTAGCTTATGTGGCCAAGACATCATTATATGTTTGAAACATTATGCCATAGGGAAGACCAAAGGATCAAATTAAACCTATAGGGTTGAATAGGGTGCAATAGGTTGGTTTACTTAGGTAAGTCAATAGAGATTGATCTCTCTAATTATAAATGGAGTGTCTCAATTGATTAGGAAACTATGAAATTTAAGTGGTCATTGATAACCATTTCTAGTCTTATGGATAAGGCTATGATAACTCCTTGTTACATAAAAATAATACCCTATTAGATTGATTACAAGAGTTTAAATGTCAAAACTATGGAGCTAGTATGACACTATTAAGATAAATTTCTTAGGTGGAGTAAAAATGTCTCCAAGGGTCTAAGTTATTCATGGTTATGTTATCTACCTTTTAGAGGTGTGATAGCAGACCCTATTAAACATAATAATGATTTATTATAGGTAGACCATTGATGTGTTATCTATTATAAATTTTTACTTGGATTATGAGTCACTATACATGACTGGTTGCATCTAGGCAATGCCTTGGGTAATAGTCGTGGTAATCAAACTTGAATTACTAGCATTATCCCATTAAGGGTTGGAGTAGATTTAGTGCATGATATAAATATTTGATAGAATATGGTGATTATGATGAAAATTGGTGTAATATATTTCCATATATGTTTTTCATTTATTAACTCTTCTTGACTCAATCATTAAAGAACTTTTATTACTGTTGATTATAACATTGAATTATTAGGCCTGCCTCTCTAACGTAGTTTTTATGGAGGCAATGATAGTTTATTTTTGGAAAATAAATTATGGATTACTTGTATAAATTATTTTGATTCTATTCTTCTTAAATATTTAAATGATAATAATTATGAAAATGGGCTCAATTGACCTCAACATGATAATTGGCTGCAATTTAAGGATGAGCCCATAACTAGTTATGTTGGTGGGAATAAATTGATGATATGAATATGGGAATATCAATACATATGTTCATTATCTTAAACTTTAGTTTTTAATTTACTAACCTTTGTTTTATTATGAGGATAACATAGTTCAAGGATCCATGAGACATGGGTTGTTACCAATCCTTGATGGCTAGCACTATTTGTATTATCTATAAAATCCTTGTGATCTTATTATCTATTATATATTATATTACTATTGATGAGAATGTGAATTTTATTATGTTATTTATCTTTTTCCATGTTACTTATGGGATATGCATTGTAATTCATGTCCTTGTGTAATCATCATGAATATGCAACTAGTTGTAATAAGACAATTCCATAGCTGTCCATATTATGAGAATGAGGAAGATTATTAAGAATGGAAAGAGTTAAGACCATAGTTATTATTTTTATTTTCATTTATGCTTATTAATTATCTAAAAATAAATTTTAAAATATAATTTAATGCAAATAACCAAGTTGAGAGTGAGTTTCAAATCTTGATAGATAACATTATATAAATTATATTTCATGGTGTTAGTATTCATACTTATGGGATGGTTTCTTTTATCAATTAAATAACCCTTGGGGACCATCATGGATGTTGGTGATGATGATGTTCCCCTTTAATTCAATCTTCTACTTGATCTTAGTAAGTATGTGGATTATATTAATTTCTCTCGTATTTCATATGAGAACATGGATGGTTTTGAATGTGTGTTTTTGGGTAAATATTGCTTTGCCCTCATGTTATGGTTATGCTATGGAATACCTTAAGGTTGTATTCTATTGTTATCTTGACTATTGTATGAGATATAATTAGTTCAATCTAAATGGGAAACTTGGAAAATTGGAATTAAGCTAGAAATGTGGAAGTTAGTAACCTTTGTTTGTAAGGATGTTCAACCCTAAACAAGTAACCTTAGTCACTTCAAGGTATTTTTGGTTACCTAAATGCTAGTGTGTGAAGGAAAAAAGATGCATTTATAAATTCCCAAGTTTTGTAGTGGACCATACATGATACTTTGTTTTCCTTCTGATAATAAGCAATTTCAAAAATGGTTGGGGGTCATTTCACTTGGTATTAGAGTCATGTTCTTACTCTAAAGAACTCTAGGACATGGAAAAGTTTATATGATTTGAGTAATGAACTATTCCATAATACTATTATTCTAGAATTTTCATGCACTTATTTAATGTAATGGTTATGGGAAATATTAATTTTATATGGTTATGGTTTTTATCTCTACTAGCCTTGGTTGGGTTGATCCTTCCCAAATCTAGCTACATCAGGGCAAGCCTTACTTGTCGACCATTGAGTTGTATGGGTGAGTCAATGAGAGATTAGTGATAAAGGATTTGCTCTTAGAATTAGGGTAATAATGTCTATTATCTATTGATGGTTTATATGGCCAATCCTCCATTAATTGTTTGGAATATTACACCCTAGGGAAGACAAGGGCTCAAATTAAACCTTGAGAGCTCAATAAGGTGTGAGAGGCTAGTTTACTTGGGTAAGTCAATAGATCTTAGATCTTAACTTGTAAATGGAATGTCTTAAGCCATTAGGAAATTATGAAACACAAATGGCTATTGATAACCATAATTGGCATTATGGTTAAGGGTGCAATAACACTCTGTTCCATAAACAAAATACCCTATTGGATTTCTTAAAAGAGTTCAAATGTATAAACTATAGAGCTAGTATGACACTTTTATGATAAATGGCTTAGGTGGAATAAATATGTCTCCATGGGTCTAAGTTACTCATGGTTGAGCATAGCTATTCCAAAGAAAATATACCTTTGGGAGGTGTGATGGTAGACCCTAATGAAGGTAACAATGAATTATTTTAGGTAAACCACTGATGTGTTAGTTGTTTTAAAATTTTACTTGGATTATGAGTCACTATACATGACTAGTTGCTATCAGGTAATGTTTTGAAGTAATGTGACTAGTGGCTAAGGAAGCTTGTGGATACTTGATGTCATCAGGTGGACCAATGGGATTTTGGGACTTTTGTGTATGACCATTTAAAATTATCATGTGTTATGATGTGAAAATACCTTTGGCATAAACACTTAATCCAAAATGTGTGCTCTATCTTATGTGGTTCCTTCATACATGTAAGTTGTATGCTATGTAAACCCTCCATGATGTGTGAATGTAATCGACCATGTAAACCTTATATTATTCCATGTTTTCCATGTTATGGTATGAGTATTTCATATAAATGTCATGAATAAGTGTGACCCTATGTTTTTAACATGTTAATATAAAGTAATGTAATCATAAACCATGTTTGTGATGTAACTTACCCCCTTGAAATCAACCTCTATTAGTTGAAATCTACTAGGTTATAGTTATTATATTGTGTGGTGTAACCCTACATCACTACTTTAGTAATCAACATTAATGCAAGTATGAGTTTGAGATTGTAAAATCACTATATCTATGATAATTAAACTAGGTATGGGATAGGAAGTGGAGTCTATCTTAGGTTGAAAAACCCATTTCTCCTTTTTACACAAGGTAGCCACCTGATTTATTTGGGTTGTGCACCATGAGTGCCACAAGTTGGTCGTGATATCTTCATGAATAATGGTCACCTTATGGTTTAAGTGTTATTTTATACACCTCTTTGAGGTTTTTGTAAAAACAATCCTTGTGAAATTCCCTTGATGTATCCTTGTGAAGCACTAATCGATCCTAAAAGTAGGACTTTTATGTAAAAACAACAATGATGAACTTGCTAAAATACATGAATGTATTGGATTGTAAAATAAAACATTATATGAATGAGGTAATGGATGATTTACTTGAAAATAATGTTCTAGAATGAGTATTCCAATATAAAAGCATGTGTTGGCTTGTAAGTGCAAACATGCTATGAATAAGGTCTTGTTGTGTATACCTAAAATCAATATTATAAAATGAATATTTCTAATTTGTTCAAAACATGACTATAATGTATATTGATTTTATGCTCATAAGGAGCAACTTGAAGTCTTGATTAGGTTGTATGAAATCATGGTTACCCACTTAACTCTCTAGAAAGAGTGATAAAAGTTGGGCAAATGCCCCTAGATGGTTGATGAAAATATGGTGGGATTGGTATCCCTAGACCATCATGTGAGATCATAATATAATGGAGAACATGATAAAAACCTTGGGGTTGTATGTACAATCCTAAAATGGATTCTCTGGTGTTTGGTGTAGTTAGTGTAGGATAATATACTAAGACATGAATGATAAAATGTTGAAAAAATAGTAACCCTAAAATTTTGGGTTACTATCTTTGTTGACATTCTATGATGAAGGTTACCAAGGTGACATATAGGCATAATGCATATTGTGGGAACCACCACCTTAAATTTTGTAATTATGCATAGAATCTAGTTAGATTGGACTATTATAAATGTTATCATAAAGGGTTTCAGATTTTTGTGATAATATATCCTCATAATAAGAGGAATGATTATCTAAAAACTCTTTCATTGTTAAAATTCTAATTCTCAACTAATTATAGACTAAAAAATATCTTGATTGCCTTCATCTGGTATAATCTAATAACTATAAATTATATTTTGAATGGTTCTAAAAGCTTTCTTGTTGGTGGATATTGAGGTGAAGTTGATCACCATAACTTAGAATGTGTGATTTTTAAGAATTAATTAACTTCACATCTAAAAAAGTGGCCATAAAAATTGGTAAAATTCAAAAGTAATGCATTAAAAATGTAGTCTACAAATAAACTCTGCCAAGGTAAGGGAAAATTTGAGCTGACAAACATATTGAAAAAATGGTTGATGACCTTATGATTGAGAATAAATGGCCTTGTGAACCATCCAAATAGAAAATTTTGAAATCAATTTTAGATTAATGTAGAAGTTAATGCTCTTGCATATAAGTTAAATAAGTTAATGTAGAAGTAATTTAACTGATTAGGAGTTAAATAAGTGCAAATAAATTCCTATTCTACTCATTTAGATTTTATTGAAGAGACACTTAAGATAAAAGTACATTACTCTTGTTCTAGATAGAAAAAGTCATAGCTATCATTATGGCTATAACTAGGATATCAGCAAGGTAAGGATGAATATTCTACACTAAACACTTATTGTATCTTCATATTTTACTATAAATATAATCTGGTTATAACCCTATTTGATTTCTAATTAGGATACTTATGATCATGCAACAAGTGTGATGTTATTTTATTGGTAATCAATAAATTTTACCAAGGTGGAGGCTTCAATTTTGGAAACTTAACCATTAGTTTTTTAGTATATGGAACATTTTCCAAAAGGAGTGATACAATCTCTTTTAGATATAATATTATTCATGTTTGTTATTTATTCACTGGGACATCTCCTTTTATAAGAGGGGGAGGATGTCAAAACCCCACCTTGGATATAGTGAGTTTAGTACTTATGACATTGTGGTAGGAATGATTTATTTTTTTCAGATGGTTGTTTTATGTGGATGAACTATTAAAATGGTTATGACCTTATTTTTTGGTATACTTTGCATCTTTAGATGTATTTCTAACATATTACTATTATATTTGATGTTCTAACCATTATTTTAGTTATTATTCTTATTGGATGTACCTACCATGTTGAGAAGATATGAACCTAATTTATGAATATGGTTATCTACTTCATTATTACAGATCATGACCATGCTAAGTTTATGATTGTAGAATTTAATACCTATTATATTATAATTTTAATTATGTTGATATTTATGCTTGAAAAGATATTACTAGTGACCATTTTGTGGTTATAGGGACAAGATGATGAGTTAGGCTCAATAGTGGGTTTTGGCCATTGGGATAGTGATGAGTGATGGATGAGTGGATAATAAAAGAGATTTTAAAAGCCTTGGTATCTTTCTCTATTTTGTTGAGATTGACTCCTAGTTTAGTGTTGTTATTTTCATCTACATCTTAGGTGTTAAATTTGTCTCTATTATGTCAATTATGTGTGTGCATAACTTATAATTAGTCTTATTATCATTTTTCTTGTGATAATTCTATTGATATTGTCTTTGTCTAGTTCATTTTGACTATATCTTTGATTTTGTGGTATGTCACATGTTCCTTGTGTAGGGACTTAGCTCAATCTTCACCTTCATGTACTTGTTATCTTCTTGGAACCCAATGCTTATTGGTGGGGTTTATTACTTTATATTTTTACCCTACATGGTAATTTTTATGGGACTTGAGCTTATGATGGGATTTTTCATAGGTGGGTTGACCTTATTTCTTTTGATTATACCAAGATGCCACTATCTCCAAAAATCCACTACATTGAATGTTTTTTGGGACTCTTGTTTTGCCTTGATATGGAGGTCAACTATCTTATTTTATATTATTTGGACATTATGACTCCTTGGGAAAAATAGTTAATGGTCTTGGGTGTTTTATGGCTCAAGAAACTCAAGAGGAATGCCAAACGATGTAAAAATAGAGAAGGTGGGTTAATGGTAGCTAGTCTAGGCAATCCATGAGGGGGAGATGGGTGTGCATGGTGGTTTATTGGTAGAGAACAAAGAACAATAAAATTGATAATAATTTTTATTATTTTTCTCTAGGATAACTAATAGATATGTAAGTGTTAGATTATTAATAATCTTGGGTTTGATATGTTTATATAGCTAAATATTTAAGTATTTTCCTCAAAAATGACTTAAATAATGTATGGGTTGACCATATGAACACATTTAATTTTGTAAAATAACCATTAGAGGGTGCATATAGAATTTCAACCTAAATGGATAGGTTCATGGTGGTAGACCTATTTAGATAATAGGAAAAGTGATATGATATTAGGAGATATTTTTAGAATTGTATTTATTTATTCAATAAGAGACTAGATAAATCTTGTATAATAAAAAATTGGGAAGGTTGACCTAATATATGGATGAATGATTGAGGAAGAATGTGAAAATAATTCATGTGTGTGTGCATAAATCAATTATGTTTTTCATTGGTCAAATTAACATTTTCAAGTGTCTAATACAAAATATAAGTGTGTACATGCCCCCACCCTTGAGTATTCAAAAACTTAAGAAAATCATGCCACCTTATATGAATTGTACTTTTGAATAATTTAATAATTTTCTCTTGTGATACTATGATAACAAGTTTATTTGGTTCCATGTTATACTTGGTCATTCTCATTAACACTTAAACCATGAAGATATATCTAAATATTACTACAAATATAATCTCGAAGCTTATAAGGCTCAATCAAACTAATTAATTTTTTTTAATAAACATCAATGATATTCTAATCCTAATAATACTATTATGAACAAATTATTAGGTGTTATAGATGCTAAGTATGATCAATACTATCTTAATTCTCAAAATGTTAATATGGAAAAGGTTAAAAATTGATGTAATCCCACTCATAAATATCTCATCACCACATCTAATAAGTCTTCCTAAGATAAAATGATCCTCAAATATACAATTTATAATAGGAACTATGCATTTACTATCTAATATTTATGCTCTACCAATGGGGCCTCAATGTAATGATCAACCCCGTCACATTACAAAAGCTCCCAAAGGAAAACCTAATTTTAGCCAAACTTTTGTTGTGTTTCTTACCAAAAGTCATCTAAATAGAAATTACTAGAAGATTTTTTAACACTATTCATCTAAATATTCTTATAATATAAATCATGAGAACATCACCCTATCATAGGAAAGTTCTCATGTAACATTTTCAAGATATAGTCAACTTTATCAAGGTTCAAAAACTATCAAAATTCATATCATCGAGACTATATGACATTTTCAACCTTAAATTAAAACTTTATTTATATTTTCCCAAGAATGATATTATTAACAATGAAATTATATTATGAGTTAATCACTCACTTCTCTTTATTATCATCATGATAAATGATGTTCAAATAAGGAATGTTTTATTAGATGAAGGTAAAAAATCAATGTCACATCCTTGTGGCTAGTCATAGAAGTAGGATACATCATGAAATATATTAATAAAACTATACATTTTTCTTAGTGGTTTTGACAAAAAAAACAAAATAATATTGATTTATTTTTTCGTCCTCTCACTATAAGACCCTAAATAATTTACACCAAGCTTATAGTTATTCATCTTCCACTTGCATGTAACCTAGTATTATGTCATCCTTGAACTCACAACATGAAATCCTTTAATTCCTTTGGTATCTAATTCCTAAATTTATAAATGTATTCCTAGGCCATAATATCTCAAATTATCAAACCCTAAAACATTATTTTTCCTTTCTACTGCCAAACCCATTAATCACACTCCTTTTATTGAGTTCCTTAACATTCATCCCCATATGTAAGTCATTATTGTTGACTCTAATCATGATGAATAAAATGGCATTAAAACCACTAGTAACACTTCTAATATACCAAAATATATATCAAAATGGCTTCCTTTATATCTTATACTAAGATATATGTCCATTACCTTCATTGATGATGAAAATGAAAAACCACTTCCTTTTAATGCTAAAAAAGATTCCTTTGATGAATAATCATATAAATGAAATGAATATGGAGTGGATAATAATTTTTAAAAAATAACTAATCTCTTCTCATGTTTTAATTCAATTTGTTGTATTTCGCAATTATAATTCCAAAGAAAACCCCAAATTACTTAGCCAATCATGCACTATTTTACCAAATTATGATGAAGATTACATCATTTCCTAAGATTAAGAAATAAAATTATACATGTTTGATTATAAACATTCAATTAAATAAATGCATGCTTTCGCTAAGGTTTTAACCTTGTAAATATCTTTTATGACCATAAACCTCCATTTAATTCAAGTGACAAAGATGGAATTATTGACATATAAGGTTATGCACCTCATATTAATCACTCCTTAGAAAAGTCGCACTAGGTGTTATAGAAAATTTATAATTTTATTCTAAAACACAATGAAATTCACTTCTCAAAATATTTTTAAAAAAACTTGGTAAAAACAACTAGATCAACATTATAGATACAATTCATAAAATTTCCACATAGTCCATTTATATCTATAATGTTGATTCATCTAAACCCATATATTCCCAAAATAAACTACTTCACCAAGTAATTAAACATAGTTTTAATTTATCTTATCAAAACCATTTATAGTCCAATTGTATCACCTATGATACAGTCCAAATATATGAAAAAATATGATAAAGTTCAAAATAAAACACACTATATTAACCATATCATCCATGTCATCTATTATTATATAGACCAAGATATTGAGAGATCAGTTAAATATAAATATATCAGGTGGTTCAAACCAACCCAAAAGCACATAACTACCTCATCATGGCCAATACTATCCAAAACTCCTCTAAACCATCTCATACAAGTCTATAAATTCCCTAGATGCCAAATAAATTATTGTGAGAAATATTCACATAAAATTTAACACCAAATAATATAAATACATTAATATATAGGTTTACATTAAATATTATGGCCATTTAATTAATTTACCTAGTGATGAAAATATTTTAGAACTCTTTAATGCAATGAAACCTTAGCTCCCTCAATATCATCATAAACGGATTCATTTTGAGAATAATTCTCCACATTCTCACAATTTATTCATAAGTTTCGATCCCAAATATCCTATTTTTAATGTTCCTCTTACACCTTATCACTTCTAAGAAGGCAATCCAATGCTTATTTAAAAATATAGGGAAATTAACATAGAAACATATGATGATTAATGTTATTTCATTAATTATTCTTGTATAACTCCTGAGGAAAATTATAAACTCAATTTAGTCTTTGATAAGTGTAAAAAAAGCTTTTGTATGGTCATCCAAGGACATGCATAAAATTTACCCTGTAATTTTTTCCCACAATATAATTAATTATGGTTGCATGACTCTTGTTCACCAAAAAGCAACACAAAATCTCTTTAGAATGTTATAAACTCTATAACATAAATCATTAATATCATTGATGTTAATTTAATTAAACCAATAAACTACTTTTAATGGTTCTCTTACATATTTCTCAGTCACAATAAAGTCACATAGTCATTTTCATATTAGAAACTTTCACAAATTTAACATAGCATGCCCTAATAATAATTTTCATGTACCTTTTATTGATGTCGTTACTTATTATACATATAACTATGAGATGGTTTCCCTTGTGGATTATTTTATGAGACATAATCAAATTTAGATATTCCCTAAAGATTAAAAAATACTTAATTTATTACTATAAACACACAAATTTGGTATGATTTTTAATTTCCACAATGTTTAATCAAATTCAGATATTCCCTAAAGATTAAAAAATACTTAATTTACTACTATAAACACACAAATTTGGTATGATTTTTAATTTCCACAATGTTTTTCACATGACTTTCTATAAATGGACTCTCATTATTAATTGGGCAATTATTGGTGTTATTTTGTTATTAGATTGGTTGTAATATTTTGTGTGTTGATATTTATTTATACTTTTGAGTTGGTCATAGGGATCTCCAATTTGGACATTTTTGTCTCCTCTTTTATATAGACTCACGATAGTTTTGATAAAATCATATGCTATCAATTATCATTATGGTCTGAGGTTACCAATAACATCCTGGTGAGATTTGTGTATTAATTTTGGGATGGAATTTAACCCTAATTTTTTCAAGATTGGGGTTATATAAGGATAAAGAGGATAGAGATAGCCTAAGGTATAAGGGTGGTAAACTATCTCTATAGTAGACTGATTAGATGCTAAACTCAAATATAACATATGGAGAATTTATTAAACTAATACAGGATAAAAATATTAAGTATAAATATTTGATATATGGAAATAACAAAGAAATAATGTATTTATTTAGTTCTAATGATAATGCAATTTTGGATCTAGGACAAGTAGTAAACAAATTGGAATAGGATTATGGAAAAATAGCCAAATTGTAGATTGAGTGCCTCTAGAGATATAGAGACTAATACTATGAAATTGATAACATGGTTCTTATGATATAAGATAGGTCTATCAACCTTACTACAATATCTCATAGACATCTTATTGTTATTCCAATGGCTAATACTAATCA
This sequence comes from Torreya grandis, assembly GCA_037957365.1. NCBI lineage: Eukaryota > Viridiplantae > Streptophyta > Pinopsida > Cupressales > Taxaceae > Torreya > Torreya grandis. Next base: position 3,714,614 of record JARHVA010000192.1, on the reverse strand, counting down.
ATTCAGATCAAATGGAATAATAAGCCTATAGGGATAATGAAGGAGAATATCTTCAATTGAAAAGACTTAAGAAAAGGTGTTAATTGAAGATAAAGGAAACTTGGAGAATCTTAGGATGGCATGGAGGTTTCTTCATAAATACAAGATGCCATGTGTTAAATTTCTAATTGTAATTGCCCCCTTCAAGAAGTGCTTGTAACTCTCCAAGTAGGAGTTCCTATGCCACTTGGTGAAGTTATTCATCAGTTTGAGTTAACAGATGCCAAGGAGATGGATGAAATTAATCTTATGCTCCCTTCCATTTGTAATTATGATAGACTTTAGGTTAATTACACTTGTCTATGCACTCCTCTATGTCTCTCTCTCTCTCTCTCCTTTCTCAATTTCTCTATAAGTATGCTTGATTTTGGATTTTTTTGTATTCTCCACTTGAGTATGGCTAAGCCCTCCTTATTTTTATGTATTTTATCAATGAATAGTATTAGTTTTACCTCCTTCTATGACTATACTTAGTGTGTGTGAATAGATCATTGATCTTATTAAGTTATTTCCTTAGTCTTATTTGACATATTATCCTATTCTAACACCTATATATAGTTTTAAATCTTCTTCTATAGGTTATGTGAAGTGTTTGAGTGAAGTGCAAGGGTTGAGTGAATTTTTCTATTCATGAGTGTCATTTTTTACCTCTTGTATAATCTTCCTATCCTAAACATCTTTCAAAATCCTCACATGAAGTGTTGATGTAGGAGATGCAGATTAGGAGTAGTGTATGTTCAAGTTAATCTCATGGTTGATGTGCACATAAAACTAGTTGGTAGTGGTTAATTAGTTTTGGTGTATCACCTCCTTAGTTAGGTTTTTTTCATTTTTTTCTTCTCCATTTTCCCTTATAAATTAGTATTGTAGTGCTTGTGAGCCTAATTGATACATAAAGGGGAGATATCCCTAAAATATAGAGATTCAATCCACCTTTTAGGCCACCCACAACCTAGGATTGTCTTCACGTTACCCCAAATTAGGAAGGCTTGAACAACCTTACAAGGGTACAAATTTGAGTGATAATAATTTTAGCACACCCAATGAAACTAAGATGGTATACCATTGAAGATTTATTAATGTTGATATTCAAAACATTAAACTTTGGAGGCATGAACATAGGCATCAATGGTGACTCCAAGTGAACCTCAACTAGTATAAGTAGTCTAAGTACCTCAAAAATAGAAAATTAATATGTATCATTACTCATTTGATCAAAATTATTCTTGTGTGCCTCTATATCATTCTTATTAAGATAATGGCATTTATGGATTCTCCTTAAGTATCCATCTAATAATGTATTAGTCTTGTCATAACACTTACCCTACTTCCACCCTTGCTCATAACCCAAGTTAGCCTTGCCAAAGTCATTTCTCTCCTAATCAACCTAAATAAAGTGTTAGTGAGTTAAGGTTTGAGTTAGAGATGCAAATGGAGGAGAATTCTAGAATAAGGGAGTACAATAGATAGTAGGAGGAAATTGAATATCATACCTTTTTACATCAGCAAGAGTTAAGGTATAACATAGAGTATTTGGCTAGGCAAGATCAATCTATGAAATAAAAATAATCTCATCCTCTCATGATAATGCTAAATAATGAAATAGTAATGAGAAATATTGATATAAGAATATATCCTAGCTAATTTTTTCCAATTCACCTCATTCAAAAACTAAATGACTCATTACAGTTTGCAAGGAGTGAATGCTCATCTTTTAGGGAAAAGAACCAACATGTACTAATCAATGAAAGGTTGGAAGTGAGATACTTACTTTTAATGCATGGAAGATATGTTGGTGAGATGGGAGAAGAAATAATCCCAATAAAATCTATCAAATGTACCTTCATATACCTCAATTAAACCTTCTTTTGTTCTAAATACCCTTCAAACTATAATGCAACACAAAAAGAGCTCAATGAATATCTTAATGAGCTTACTAGATCTTATGTTCTAGGTTGGAAGACTTGTACTCCCCAACGGAAGCCTATATCCATTAAAGCTTCACCCCACTCTTCTTAAAGAACCTAAAATCACTCCATCTTAGAGACCTTCTTGGACTATGACCCATGGTTATGTCATGCCTATTATTGAGAAAGAACCTTCTCCTATGTCTATCTAAAGTCAAGGAAAAGAGAAGTGTATGGAGGTCAAGTCAAGAGAACTCTCAAGTCCCTCAATTTCTTCATCTTCCCTAAATAATTTTCAACAAGCTTATAACTCTTCATCTTCCACTTTCATGTAACCTAATATTATGTCATCCTTGGGATCACAACATTAAATCCATTGATTCCTTTGGTATCCAACTCCTAAATTTATAAACGTATTCCTAAGCCACAAGATCTCAAATTATCAAACCATAAAACACAATTTTTGATTTCTACTACCAAACCCATTAATCACACTCCTTTTATTTAGTTCATCAATATTCATACCCATATGTAAGTCACTATTATTGAGTTTGATCATGATGAACCAAATGGCCTTAAAACCAATTGTAACACCTCTAATATACCATTATATATATATATATATATATATATTGAAAGGAAGTTGTTTTTCACTTTAAACATAAATAAATGGAATTTACATACATCTTAGTATAAGATATAAAGGAAGCCATATATATATATATATATATATATATATATGGCTTCATTTATATCTTATACTAAGATGTATGTAAATTCCATTTATTTATGTTTAAAGTGAAAAACAACTTCCTTTCAATGCTAACAAATCTTCCAATGATGAATAATCATATACATGCAATGAATATGGAGTGTATAATACTTTTCAATATATATATATATATATATATATATATATATATATATATATTCTCATGTTTTTAATCAATTTTTTGTATTCCCCAAGGATAATTACAAATAAAACCCTAAATTAGCTAACCAAGCATGAACTATTTCACCAAATTATGATGAAGATTACATCATTTCCTAAGATTAAGATATAAACTTATACATGTTTAATTGTAAATATTCAATTAACTAAATGCATGCTTTCAACTGAGGTTTTAACCTTGTAAATCTCTATTATAACCATGAACCTCCATTTAATTCAAGTGACAAAGATGAAAGTGTTGACATAGAAGTTTATGTACCTCATATTAATCACTCCTTAGAAAATACCCACTATGTGTTATAGAAAATACCCACTTGGTGTTACAAAAAATTTATAGTTTTATTCTAAAACATAGTGAAATTCACTTCTAAAAAACATTTTTGAAAAACTTCATGAAAATAACTAGATCCACCATGTCGATAAAATTCATTAAATTTCCATACAACCCAATTGTATCTATATCATTGATGCATCTAAACCCATCTATTCCAAAAATCACCTACCTCACTAACTAATTAAACATAGTTCTAATTTATCTTAGCAAAACCATTAAAAATACAATTGTATCACCCATTATATATCCCAATTATATCAAAAAATATGATATAGTTTAAAAAAAACACACCATATTGACTAGATCATCCATGTTATATCTTATTATATCAACCAAGATACTAAGAGATCAATTAAATCTAAATATAGTAGGTAGTTCAAACCAACCCACAAACACATAACTACCTCATCATGGCCAATACCATCCAAAAATCCTCTCAACCATATCATTAAAATATATAAATGAACCTATATGCCAAAACTATTATTGTGAGATAGATTCACATAAAATTTAACACCAAATATAATAAATACATTAATCTATAGGTTTGCATTGAATATTATGGACATTTAATTACTTTACCTAGTGATGAAAATATTTTAAAACTCTTTGATGCAATATAACCTTAGCTCCCTTAATATCATCATAAACTAAGTCATTTTGAGCATACTCCTCCACATTTTCACAGTTTGTTGGTAAGTGTCAATCTAAAATATATTATTTCTAATGTGCCTCTTACACCTTATCACTTCTAAGAAGGCAATACAATGTTTATATAATAATATAGGTAAATTAACATAGAAACATATGATGATTAATGTCATTTCATTAATTCTTCTTGTATCACTCTTGAGGAAACTAATAACCTTAATGCAGTCTTTGATAAGTACAAGAAAGATTTTTTATGGTCATACAAGAACATGCATAAAATTTACCCTATATTTTTTTTCCAAAATATCATTAATTATGGTTACATCACTCTCATTTCCAAAACCAACATAAAATATATTTACAAGTTTCTAAATTATATCATAGAAATCATTAAGCTCATTGATGTTAATTTAATTATACCAATAAACTAATATGAATGAATTTATTACATATTTCTCATTCATAATAAAGTCACATAGTCATTTTCATATTATAGATTTTCACAAATTCAACTTAGCATGCCCTAACAATAATTTTCATGTACCTTTTATTGATATCGTTACTTATTCTACATATAACTATGAGATGGTCTCCCTCATCGATGATTTTATGAGATACAATTAGATTCAAATATCCCCTAAAGATTAAAAATACTAAATTTACTACTATAGACACACAAATTTGGTATGAATTTTAATTTCCACAATGATTTTCATGTGACTTTCCATAAATGGACTCTTAATATTAATTAGGCACTTATTATTGTTATTTTATTCTTGTATGTTTTGTACTATTTTGTATTTTGATCTTTAGTTATACTTTTGAGTTGGTCATAGGGATCCCTAGTTTGGACATTTTTGTATCCTCTTTTTTTTACACTCACAGTAGTTCTGATAAAATTAGATGTTACAAATTATCAATATTGTTTGAGGATACCAATAATATCTTGCTGTGATTTATGCATTCATTTTGGGATGAAATTTAACCCTAAAATGTTTTACAATGGGGTTATCTAGGGTTAAAGGGGATAGAGATAACATAAGGTACAAAGGTGATAAACTATCTCTATAATAGGCCAATTATATGCTAAACTCAAATATAACATATGATAAATTTATTAAACTAAGATATGGTAAAAATAGTAAGTACAAATATGTTAGACATGGAAATAACAAAAAAAACAATATATTTATTTAGTTCTAATGATAATCTGGTTCTTGATCTAGAATAAGTAGGAAATAAATTAGAAGAGTATTGTGAAATATCATCCAAATTATGAATCAATTGACTCCAAAAATACATACACTAACATCAACCTTACACATTTACATTGATGCTACTATATGCAATACATATTGGAAAAGGATGTGACTAGTTGGATGCTTTTGGGTTTGTCTTTTACTTTGATCTGGTGCATTCAAAATGGGTCATGGAATATTACTCATGAAATTTCAAAACCATATTTATTTATATTCATAGTGGCATTAGGGGAAAATGTGTTAGTGGGCATGTTTTATATATTTAACCCTAATGAACCATCTATAAATAAGTACCACCTATATAGAAAATACTCTGAAGAGGGCATTAGACTAATGTAGTTCTCCCCTACATGTTAGCTTATGGGTGAATCATGAAATATATGAAAAACATGTACAATAATGACCTAGCTTGTAAATTGGCAAATCAGGTTCTTGGGTTTCTCCTTTAGTACTTTAGACCTGTGTATGTGCTGTCCCTGTGACTGATATGAAATTATGAGAAAATAGGGAAGTTTTAATTAATTAAATTCTCTTTGAATGTTCTTTGGTATGAATGCTAGGTCTTGTATGTTTTCCCCCATGTGAAGAATGAATGAGGTTTGATATTGTATTTATATCAATCCCTTTAGAGAATTAACTCACATTAAAATAATTAGTTCAACCATTAGGATACATTTCATTTACAAATTAGATGAATTTAGGGCATCAAAAACTTGTATCAAAGTAGGACACATGCATCGATGCAAGCATTTATTTGGGATGTTAGTGTCTAAGGAGTAAGAAAGTAGGTATAGACTCAAAACTTGAAAAGGTGGAAGATAAGTTGGTTTTAAGAATTTTGGGAAAGATATAAGGTATGGGTCATCAACATAAGACTAGTCAGACCAAGATATAGTCCAAGGGGCACAATATCAAGTAGATATGATACTTTTTAAAGTGGTAAAGGTCTAGAATTGAGAGGAATAACCAAGGTCTTAGCTTGAAAAGTGTAAAATATGAGGTGTTATATAATCCATATAATAGTGACTACATTACGCCCCTTTAATCTAGTAATGAAATTTCTATTTTAAAGGAAAGGAATGATTAAATGGGTATGTATAACACACCTTGTCTTTGTGTGAGCCCAACTTGAGTGATTTTTTGGTGACAGACTTGAAACCAAGAGCATATTATAAGATATAATTAGTGCATATAATATGAAATTTAAAGTATTTAAATTATTTAAATTGAAAGAGAAAGTTTTAGGAGTACACTTGTGTATTGATGTAACTACCTTGCCTATTAACAAGTTAATTTGAAAAGATATATCATTGTAAGGCTATAAAACTAAGATTATGAAATATATATAAAATTGGAAAGTGCATATATCTAATGAAATAGAGATAAATATATATTGGAAAGGACATGCCCCAACCTTAGATAAAATGTGCATTTCCACATGTTAATTAAGATTAGCTCAATCATGTAACCTAATCATACTTATAATCTAGTGAGCATCAGTGAACAAAGTCAACTCATATTATCAAATTGGTAAGCATGGATGATATAATGAATTCCAACCTAGTATGATTGAGTGATTTAATCACCTCTACCATACCAAAAGTGAACCAACTACTATAGTAGATTGGATTAATATAGTACATAAAATTACATCTTGGTGAGTGATGACAGTCTCTAAGAAAGTTTGGAAATCTAAAATTGATTTATATTTTATAGTATTAGGTGCACATTGCATAGAATATGCACCTTATAAATGGCTCATGCTAAAAATATTCATAAAAATGGTACCAATTTATATAGTTATACCATAATTATGAATATAAATTATATAACTGTTATGTTGGCCAATTCATAAACTATGTAAGTGTAGAGAACATTATTCTAAAGTAGGCCACCACTATAAATGGAAAAATATAAAAAGTTAAATAAGTACCAATGTGGAGGAAATATTTCGAAAACATGCCCCCATTGTAATCTATAGATATTGAATACTGAATAAGTGTGGAGAAAATGCTTCCAAATCATGCCCTCACTAAATCTAAAACTATGAATGTGTGGAAGCCATGCCTATATTAAATTCCCCAACTAAATATGAAAATTATGAAAGTGTGGAAGATATGCCTATATGAAATTCCACCACTAAAACTAAAAAATAAAATAAGTGCCAAATACCAAATGAGTGTGGAGAACATGATTTCAAAGCATATCGCCACTAAGTATGAAAACTATGAATGTGTGGAATCCATGCCTATATGACATGCCCCCACTAAATATAAATATTAAAATAAGTTACAAATATTGAATGAGTGTGGATAATATTCTTCCAAAACATACCCCCACTAAATCTAAAAACTATGAAAAAAGTGGAGAACATGCCTCTATGACATGACCCCACTGATATTCCCCCATTTTGATTTTACATTGTTTGTATCATGATTTGATAATTTGAAAAGGTGCATAGCATTTTCCTCCTCATGTTTTACATGTTTATTATAAGTAATACTATCATTTGGAATAGGTATTAATTACACTTCATGAGGAAAGGAAATACCTTACTGATTTAGATCAAATTTTACTTCCATTTGGTATAGCCAAAGGGTTATTAGTTTAAGTGTCTATGGAGATGTGGTAGGCATAACCCAAACTAGTGTTTGAATTAATTTAGGACTAAAATCAATTTGGTATTATTATGTTACCCAAAGAGGCATTCGAACTAACCTTTATTTTCAATTATTTTAAATCAAAACCAAGATTCTAAAAATGCTTTATATGGGAAGTAGTTTTTATTTTTTTAGTATTAATATGGTTATATTAAAAATAAGCACCACCCATGAATCATGTTATTGTCAAATTATTTTTTTTGGATGTCTTTTTATTTGTTTACTTTGAATCTTTTGGTGTGCATTATGTGCTTATTGTAATTCCAAATTATTATTTGAATGATCATGCAAATAATTGATAAAGGTTTTATGTTTCTATAGATGACCAGGTTGTGAATTTGATTCCTTGAGAGGGTCATGTATTATATTTATTTGATCATCAATGAGATTTTTGATCTTATGTTACAAGCTAAAGCATTTTTTCATAAAATGCCTTGGTCCATGATGATAATCACAATAAGCATTTGCATCATATCCATTTTGTATATGCCAACTCATATCAACATCTCTATGATGAGGGGGAGATATAAGTTGACATTATATTATCCATGGGAGTAATGAAGCTAGGGAATAAGGTAGACATGAGAATTGTATCTTTAGAACCTTAGATAGAAAAATCTACTTAGATTGTTGTACTAGTGTATTAATTTTGTACTCACATTTGTAGGATTGTGGTGTAAGATTATTTGTTTGTTTGGCCATTTCACAATGTTTTAAGGGATTAGTATCCATTAGAAATATGTAAATGAATCTTTGGTAATTAAATTTTAAGCACGTGTGAAAAGTATGGGGAGCCACATATCTCTTATATATCCAAGACCATCCTAATAGAATGTTATATTTTGAATCATTTGGCATAACTTGGCATAAGGTGGGTAACGTACAGGGACCCACCATAATATTCAATGTTATTTGTCTCAATACACTCATCATGAAATATTATAAAATTACTTGATACCCATATTATATTATTCCAAATATGAAGATGCAACACTAATTTTGGAGAGGAAATATATGTTGCAAATGTTGACCCCTAAACTATTATCCAAAATATCTTATTTATCATTTTATTACAAACACAAACCTTTATGTATGGTTAAAAATAAGTATTTACCAAAGGTTAAGATGGAATATCTTATTTTTTAAATGATATATTATTTTTGCTATATTTTATGGAATTTAACATGAAGGCCACATGTGGTGGATCTACATTCTATAACAAGGTTATCATCTTTAATATTCTAAAAAAAAAAAACATTATAAGGTGGTGACTTGTTTAATAAGTATAAAAGTGAAATAACATCCTTATATGTCTTTGAAATTTATGGAATATGCTCATGTTTATTTTCTTGATTGAAATTAGGATTTTTGGTTGAGGGAGGCAAGTTTTGATAAATGATATTCTTTTAGTTCACCTCCTTACAACCAAATGTAATAATGTTTGCATTTTATGTTATATTTTTCATAATAGCTATGAAATCAACTAATGTTATATCATTTGGTACTTAAGTATCATATAATGCCTAATATAGGATATATTTATAAATTATGGAGCACTTTATAAGATTTAATAATGAAATTTTATGATACATGTTGCCTAATTTATCAATAAGACCACTGCCTAGGGTGTTAGGTGGAGAAGGCACTTACTATATTTTATTACAAAAGGAATATTGAAAAGAGATCAAATGTTATTTTTACTTTAAAACCCTCTCATTATCAACACATATTTTCTTAATATATCTGACAAGGTAACTAATGTAGCAAACCATAACAACTAAGACATATTAGACCCAAAATAGGTGATAGATGAATCCATGTTGCACACATTTTATAGCAGTCAAGGATCAACAATAGAAAAATAGAAAATCCTAGTTGACCTAGGGTTTGGATTTTAAATATTAGGTTCACCAAATGTTTAACCCTAAAATGATCTAGATTGGGTTTATCTAGGGTTAAATGGGATAGAGCTAGCCTAAGGTACAAGGGTGATGAATTATATCTATAACAAACCAATTAAATTCTAAACATAGATATAATATATTTTTTGAACTCATTAAATTAAGACAAGATAAAAATAATAAGTAAAAATATGTTAGATATGTAAATAACAAATAAATAATGTATTTATTTGTTTTTTATGCTAATGTAGTTCTAGATCTAGAACAGGTAAGAAGCAAACAAGAAAAAGATTCTAGAACAATTGCCAAATTTTGGATTGAATGCCTCTAGATCTTTGGACACTAGAGTAAGCCTTGGATAGTTACATCAACATTAATATTTGAACTTGATGTAGGTGTATTGTATTAAATACCTAATGGAAATGGATGTGACCACTTGGAAAATTTTAGGTTTGTCTTCATCTTAACTTTAGTGCATTTATATCTAGGCCATGGACTATTGCTCCTTATGAAATTACAAAGCCCTAGTTATTCATATTCATAGTGACCTTGGGGAAAAATGTTTTTGTGGGAACATAGTGTCAATATGACCCCAATGAACCCTCTATAAATGAGAACTACCTACATAATCAATACTCTAAAGAGGGACTCAAACTGATGGATTTCTTTCTTATGTGTTGGCTTGTGTGTGAATCATGTAATATGTGAAAAGAAAGTATAATAGTGACCTAGGTTGTAACTTGGAAAATTAGGCTCTTAGGATACTAATTAATTACTCCAAACCTATGTATGTGATGTGACTATGATTTATATGAAAATAGGAAAAAATAAGGAAGCTTTACTCAATTAAATGCTCTTTGGTATGAATGTTAGGCTTTGTTGGTTTTCCCTTAGGTGAAAAATGAAATAAGGTTGATATTGTATTTATATAAATTCCTTTGGAGAATTAAATTACATTAAATGACTTATGCCAACCATTAGGATATGTTTCATTTGAAAATTAGATGACTTTACAACACTAGACACTTGCATCAGAGTAGGACACATGCATCGACATAGGTGTATGTCTGAGATGATAGTGTTCAAGGAGTAGGAAAGTAGGTATAGACACATAACTTGTAAAGGGGGAAAATATGTAGGTTTTAATAATTTTTTAAAGATAGAAGGTATGGGTCATCAAGATAAAATTATTCACAATTTGAGACTTATGAAATCAAGAAAGGTCCAAAACTAAGAGGAACAACCAAGTTATAAGTTTTCCAAGTGTACAATATTGAGGTGATATATAATACATAAAATAGTGTCTATAACTTTAATCTCTTCATGGTGCTTTTATCCTATCTATTTGGATCTATTTAGTTTGTCTTATGTGTACCAATAATTCCCTAGTTTAAAATTGATAGTATTATATATATAAATCCATAAGAACATTATAAAGACAAGCATTGATTAAAAGTTAATTAATTTATAATGAAAACTAGTATATACATTATTGATATTCTACTTAAACATATAAGTAAAGCCTTATAATAGAATAAATCTGGTTATGCATAACAATTGCATGTTTATACGAAAGGTAAACCTTGGAAAAATTATATTAGGTTTTCATTCCAATGATTTAGCACACACAAATATAAGTGGAATATGTATGTGCACTTTATGCCCTATTTTTAGTATTGGAATATGGTAAATTATTAGTTACTTATAGAAGAGTGTCTTGGATGAGTCCAACCCAACAATATAAACCATTTTAGGTCATTATATGGTCAAAAGTGAGATTAAGGTTTCAAATGAATATGAAAGAAAACACATATCACCATAAAATAAAATCAATGCATACCTAGGAAACATATACATGAAAAAATGTAGTAATGTAAGGCATCATAGACTTACATAGTCCATAGGTACACTACCGATATATACAATAAAGTATTAGTCATTGCAAGGGTCTCACTATTATTAGTATCTTCTAGGGAAAAAAATATTTACATTTTTAAATTTGAGTATTGAAAAATTGTATGCATAATTATATGATAAAAAATGATAAATTTTATGAGTGATAGAAGACATAAATAATTTAGTTATATTCCCCCCTTTGCTTTGTCAATTTCAAATCTTCCATCTATTTATAAATTAATATTTTTAGGCCATCAATATATTTTACATAATTTTAATATATTTAATTTTACATTATTTAGATAATATTAATCCAAAATAATTTTAACATCTGTCCATTTCTCAATTCAAATTAGGTTATCATTTGTGCATTTTACACAATCTAAATTATCCTTAGTTTTATCTTATGTAGATCACACAAATACAAAATAAGTAAAACATCCTCATAAACTCGATAATTTAATTAAGCATGAAAATACCTAGGTTTATTCTAGGTGTAAACACATAAATTTAGTCATAATTTTTTTGATAATGTTTAAACTTGGCATCCTTACCATACTTGGCCAATCTTCCATTTCACTAATTTATATTCTCCATAGGAGAATTCATTATTATAAAAACTATTTTGATACTAATCAGAATGTCACTCAGACATCCATATTTTTATTATAGACTCATATTAAATTATTTCAAGTAGTATTTGTCCTTTTGGGACAAGACTATGATAGGTTGGATAGGGCTACACTGTGGATGTGTCCACTAGCATGACCTTGTCCCCCACACCCCAATGGTGAATTTTTAAATATGAGATTTTTCATTTTACCCCTCATAAAATTTTATAAAGGTCACCAAGTAGTAATATTCAAATTATTAATATGTATAATCACATAATTTTTTTTCAAATCATATCTAATAGTCACTTGGTATTTCTATTGCAAATTGAACAAAAGAGGACTATTTATTCTAATTTCAATTATGAAGCATTATAATAGTTATAGGCCAAATTTGAATATATTTTATTGGAGGTCAAGGGAACTCATTTTTAAATAATCAAATAAATATTTATAGTTATATTCATATAATAAATTCAAGATTCACATGCTCACTGTAAGGAAAACTACATCAGCCTAAGCCCCATCTGGGATATGTAGGTAACACTTAGATTATTTAAAGTTTTCTAAGGGTATCTCAACTATTCCCATTACATTATTCCAATTTGGAATTTGAAATTTATTATGTTTATTGTATAAGAACTAGGGTTTGTATCAAGTATTACACACATCAAATAGGTACATACAGTCAGATTAAAAACTCTCATAGATAAGTGCATACACCTAGATCAAAAAATTAGTCAGAGAGTCAACCAAGATACATTCATAGTCAATAGACAAAGCCATAGTGCATCCTTTTCCTCCTAGCACATCCTTGTCCTCCTAGTGAAAAATTGTCCTTGTACTAAATAAACAAAGTCCAAGTGCATCCATGTCCTCATATGTGACATAATTCACAAGTATTTTTAGGTAGTTTCTAGTTTCAGTCAACCTATAAAGTCAAAAATAAATTATATCCGAGATAGGTTTGCATATCTATTAGTTAATTTATTAATTTTATCTCATTTATAATTTTGTAAATTATGCATTTTTATATTCAAATTTTTATCTTCATTGGAATTTAGTTTCAATATTTTAGTTCTATTTATTTAAGTCTTTTCAATTCAAAATAGATTAAACATTCATGTAAACCTACAATATTATATTAAGAATGTTGTTTTCTTGATTTTTATGTGGTAAGGGGTTTTCTCTAGATTTTTAATTTCATGAAAAACATAAATTATTGATTCCTTGCATAAAAATATTTCTATTTTATTTTCTCCTTATTTTTCATTTTCTTGTGCTTGTTTTACAAAACTATGTTATGGTACTTTTAAAACTACTTAGTGTCTATCATTACAATCTATGCAGTGATCTATTTTACATATGTCATGATATGAGGGGTACTTACCCAATACTCATAGTCATTTTATATTACTAAAAATAGTGTTTAGTTTCCATGTACTTCACAGTATACCATAAATTCATAGGGTCCCTTATTTATGCCATAAGAAAACCTTTTTATATGTTTGATTTATGGTTCACTTGAGATGAGCATATCACTTAAGTAAATATCATTGTACCTTCAAAAACAAGATTATTAGGCTATAGGCATAGTTTATCATCTATAGTTAGTGATCTAAAAATATTGGGTAGACAATAATCTATGAAAGAATAAGTATATTTGAGAGCCTACTCAATGATTCAAACCCTTGTCTAAATCACCCTTTATAACTTGAATTTTTATTTTATTGTAGTCTTAATCATTAGTAGTTTTTATTTATATTGTAATGTACTCATAAGTAATTTTATCTTTTGTGGCTAAAATATTTGTTAATTATAATAAGTGTTCTAATTTTTATATTTATTGTATTCAAATTCAATGTGTATATCATGGATAGTAAAATACACATGCTAATGATGTTCATCCTCTAGGTAAGTTATTTTATACTCATGATGTGGATTTTAGTTATGATGATGAATGAACAAACTAAAATAAGAAAAAACTTATGGAAGAAGCATATATGGATCATTATTATGGTTTTGATTTTGATGGATCTTAAGAATGAGAATACATAAAACCAACTGGCCAATTTTACATTGAGAAAAATAAGCTCTTGTTTCATCTTTAGATTCACCTTTAGAATCCTTTCTGGATATACCTCTTTATTTAACATTGAACCCATCCTTAGATACATATCTATATCCTTATTTGGATATCCCTCTACATTCATCAGTTAATCCCTTTTTGGATTCACCTCTAACTTCCCCTCTAGATTCGCCCCTAGGTCCTTCTTTGGATAACCCTCTTGATTCATGTTTGGTCTCATATTTATACTCCTATTTGAATACACCTATAAATTCATCCTTGGATTAATATTTAATATTTTCTATAGATCTACATTTATATTCCACTAAGGATTAATATTACTTTCATCATTTACTAATACTCTAGAGTAAACAGAGCATTCTAAAAATGAATATATACTCTCTTTTAAATTTCCACCTACTATTACATAGGAGTAACCTTTCCATTACACACCTAAATTAACTTTCTAATTTTTTAATTCTTTTTATCACACTTATAAAATATATACACTTAAAAAAATCCTAAATAATGATGAGATTCATGAGCCAATCTTATTTCCCCTTCTATTGAAGTGTGAGGAAGTACTAAAAACAATTATCTCATCCCTCTTTAAAATTAGTATATATTGATGCTACATGTCATATCACTTTCCATTATTCAACCAAGGAGGATGAAATTAATCCATCTTACCATAACACATCACAAGAAACAATTCAAAGTAATGATATTCCTTTTAACATATATTGTGATGTTACTCCCACTTCAACCTCATGCTTGTCTTCACATGATGATACTCTTATGCCACAATTTCATGATCTTAGTATTCATTTATCACATGATGACAATACATCTCATGATCATGACACTTCTTATCATGTTATCAATCCATAATAACCAAATGATTCATATATATCAAATGAATCTCCTAAACCAAAAGAAGAGATTACCCTTCCACACTTTCTCTTATTCAAACTAATATTACCATGGCTAAATTTAAAAATATAATTCAACCCTTAAATGAATCTATTAAAAAACTCAACATAAATAACCAAATGATCATGACACTTCTTATGATGTTATCAATCCATAATAACCAAATGATTCATATATATCAAATGAATCTCCTAAACCAAAAGAAGATATTACCCTTCCACACTTTCTCTTATTCAAACTAATATTCTAATGGATTCATAATATTTCTTATCCTAAATACATGTTTTATGTGATTTTTAATCCCAAGTACATTAATTATCCTTATAAAATAAAGTGTATTACACTTGGGTTGACTCTAATGTAGTCCATGGTAATCATATTATGTAAAACATTTTGTATGTAACTTTACCTCATAATTTCAAAATTCATAAATTTATACATTTGATGGATGTGGGGACCCTGATTTACATCTTAACATTTTTTGAGAAACTATGAATGGTTACAATGGTAGTCACATGTTACTATAATTTTTTCCTAAGATACTAGAGGGTTGTGTACTTGCTTGGTTTCATTTTCTCCATATTGGATCCCTAAATACTTATCTATAACTATAAGAAGCATTATTTCAAAAATAATTATCAAAATAAGTGACTTAGGGTCATTTATGAAAAATTGATTTCTTTACATCAAGGCAAACTTGAACAAGTTTGTGACTACATTCTAATATTTAACACTACTATGCATCAATTAATTTACCAGCTAATTGATTTAGAATTAAAATTTATTTTTTATAAAGGTATAATTTATACATTAAAATTTAATATACTTATTATAATTTTTAATCATTTACACCTCTTCGTTATGAGGCA
Source organism: Torreya grandis (assembly GCA_037957365.1). NCBI lineage: Eukaryota > Viridiplantae > Streptophyta > Pinopsida > Cupressales > Taxaceae > Torreya > Torreya grandis. Next base: position 3,698,534 of record JARHVA010000192.1, on the reverse strand, counting down.
TTTTCATTAGAATAAAATTAGGTCTTGTTCAAGTATCAAATAATATGGATGGGGAAATTAAGATACATTAAAAAACTCCATATAATGAAGTACAATAAAAAAATAATGAACATCTACAAATCATGTACAAGCATAAAATTATAAAAAAATATTCTAGTAATGTATACACTAAATAACCCCCTAACAAAAAAAGATACCTTAATGTTAAACATCTAGTTTTTAAAGTACAATATACTTATGAAAAAGTCAAAATTTTTCATAAAGGAAAGGAATCCATCCATAAAGATACTAATAATATTTATTCATATACATAAAATAAGGGTCAACCACTCCAATTTGATTTCAATGATTCACCACATCATATTTTAAATACATATTACATAAAAAGTTGATCAATGTTTACGTTAACTAGCATCATGCTCTTCATTAATTGGAAACAATTAAAGGTCAACCATTTTGTATTTATCATGGAATTAATATAAATCATGATAATTATTACTATGTATTACAATATAAATTAAAAATAAGTTAATAATCTTATTTTTAAAAATTGATAGCAAGCCACAATAGTTTTCATATTTTTTGTTCAAAATATCCTACTATTAAACACAATATTTATCAAAAATATCTAATACAAGATACAATGGTTTCAAATAATTATATTAATGATGAATATCAAGGTAAATATATTTTTTTCCCAAATTCACAATATAAGCAATGAAAATCATTTATGCAAGAATTTTCTAATTAAAAATTCCAAAAATGTTGACTAAGTTTCCTAAAAAAATATGGATTCCTAAGATACAATAATCATAAATTAATCATAATGAAACACATGTGCATAATGAAGAACTATTATAAATTAAAGAAATAAAAATCAACTTATTATTTCACATTATTGTTATTATCAAGTTGGAAATTTTATTAAGATTTAAATGCTAAAATTCTAAAGTAAAGTTGCAATGAATTAGTCCTAAACCTATCAACTGATACTAATATAATATAATTCAAGTATACACATAAAATAAATTATCACATGCACACATGTGCATGATCATGCACTCACACACACGTGCGCGCGCGCGCACACACACACACACACACACACACACACACACACACACACACACACACACACACACACACACACACACACACACACACACACACACACACACACACACACACACACACACACACACACACACACACACACACACACACACACACACACACACACACACACCACACACACACACACACACACACACACACACACACACACACACACACACACACACACATCTTCCAAAATTATATCCCTTAGATTTATTTTCACTCTGGATACTTGCCCTATAGATTTTCCAATTGATTCAACTAATACAAAATAGCTATCTTATAAGGCTTCTAATGCATATTATTTTATGGCACTCCACTTTATTACTATCACATTAAAATTATGCTATGGATTCCTCTACAATTAAATATTCACATATATTTATCTACATTCTCCATGAGTACACATATATTCTTTCACATTGGGGGCATGGACATCCTTATCTACATTGATATAAATATTTCTACACATGCATTACGGGTACATGGCTTGTCTACCTTATAATTGTAGTATTATTTATCACCTTTTTATGGATTGTTTTAATCCCTTCCTTTTCCAATATTTTCTAAGCCTTTATTCTTATAACCTTTTCAAGTCTTTTAAAATCAAATATTTTCCATAATTCAAAAAAAATCAAGTACGTCAAGAAACAAAAAAAACAAAATATTTTAAAAAATTCAAAATCAAGACCTTAAAATAATTTTATTATGTTTTTAGCTTACCTATATATCATATTACATATTTAGTTTTTAATTCATAATTATTTTCATGGGGTATTTGAGTGTGATCCAAGATATATTTTTACATGGTTATTTGATGTCTAGATTATTTTTATTACCTAATAACCTTTATAAATTGGGGGAATATCATTGATATATATATGAACATTTCAACAAGTTTTATATATCCATAATATATCTACCATGTTGAGCTATACATACAATTTTTTTTCTAAACACTCATTATTTGTATTGTGTTATATGGACATGTTAATTGCTAACAATAACATTGGTACATATGATGGATGTAAAGTAGTTTCATTTCCTCTATTCTTCTAAATTTATACTTTATGACATGATAAGATAGGACTTTATTTCCTAGTTTGTATGACCCTTAGCCTTGTGTGTGCAACATTGTTTTATCAAAATGGAAAACATAGAAACTAATTACGTAAATGAGATAAATAATTATGTAAAATTGTTATAGATATGCAATAAATGAAAAACTAATTTGGAACTTGCCATATTTGGAAAAACTATAAAAGGGGGAATGAAAAATAAATACAAATTAGCTATAAATTTTACAATGATAGGACTAAGAAAAAAACTATGAAACTGACTAGAAGACTCTATGATGATGATATGAATTAGGAACAATGTTTTGATTTATCTCTTCATAAGGATGCCATAATTAGATAGAGGCATAATGTATTGTTGTCCTTAGATCACATCAACATCCTATAGGGTTTTATGTTTTGTGACTAATATGTTAATTTCACTTTTCCTATATGTTTTGCCTAACTATGCGGGAGCTTCTTATCTATTGTAAAAGCCACTTTGTGTCATCTTCTTCACTTAAAACCTTATTTTAATAGACCAAAAATGATAAGTTGAATAAATATAAAAATGGTTATCATTTGAATTTATTCTAGATCAAAACACCCCTTGTGTTCAGTGTTACCTACATATCAATACTATGAAGAGGGATAAAACTCCATGTAATTATCTCATGATATAGTGGTGTGTGTGAAAGACTTAATTCTAGATGCTTCTACATTTATAGTGTGATTAAGATCTTCAACCATGACTTTTGAACTTGGATGTGTACTCATAATTTAGCTCAAGGATATTATGGTTGTATGTAATCAAAATTAGGAGAAATAGGGAAATTACTCTCAATGTGCAATTAGAATTTTGGTGATTTTTGTCAAGGTGCACAACACCGGAAGCACACAGTTGATTACCAAACCAAGCAACTTAATATGCAAAAATTAACCAGATTCAACAAGTAACTAGAATTCAAAATAACACAGAATATGAGAGACAATACACAACTTGTATTAATAACTCTTACAGAAAAGAATACAATAAAGAAGATGCCACTTCTTCTCCACCACCTCTTCAGAGGTTTCCCACACCTCAAGTGAACAGTAATTCTCTACTCAAAGTTCTCTCTACTAGGTCCCAACACCCAACTCAAACACAGAGTTGGTGTTCACCTTACACCTATGCTCCACACACTCCACAAGTACTCAAAGTACTTTAAGTAGATCTCCCATGAACCTGCAACAACCTGTAATTCAATAGACCATACTTATGGAAAGAACTACCTTGCCTTCCTCTTATCTCTCCATGTTCTCCACGTACATACCAATGAGTACACACTGTACTCCAAGTAGATCCTGCCTGATTCTGCTCCCTGTTGTGTTGCCGTCCTATCTGATCTCCAACCTACAGATCAATACTGGTTCTGCGCACCTGTGAACCTTGACCTTGCACAACACACACACACACCTACAGATCAATGATCTTACTTACCATGTAGATCTCCTATAAGGGCCATGCTCACCTGATGACCAAGATCATACATACCTAAAGAATCTAGCTGACTCTCCAATCCAGCACCTACCTTGGTACTGCTATGGAACTAGGAGGAACACCCTTGCTCACCTCACACACAGAAGGAGCTAACTTTGCTCAACTCAAACTAGAACAACTTTACAATACAACCATGAGTCTATTATATAGATCTCATCCAAACAATAATTAGACATCTAATTACAATAATTAGATCTGTAGCTCTCAGTCTATAATTAGCACTAAGCATGCAAACACTTGGTTCATTAGTTAACTACTCGTAATAAACTCGCAGTTGAACCATACAGGCGACCGACATCGGTCCCTATCCGCCTGGAGGTGACCGATGCCAGCTGATCCCTGATCGACATCGGTTGCTTCTCTTCACTATCCTATCAACGTCAGCTGATCAGACCGATGCCGGTTGCTCTACAACTCAGCAACCCTCAGCAACCTCCTCCCTTATTTACATTAGTGAATCTTTAGCTCCATAACCTAACAATCTCCCACTTGGAGATAAACAGTTGCATTGTACCTATACCTGTACTCCATCTAATTTGTTTCCTGGTTTGTATCCCTCTTCAAGCTCAATCTTGAAGACAACCCACCACACATCCCATGGTGCACCACCTATCATCTGAGTACCTTACCACATCTAAACCTACAAATACATGTAGTGAAGTCCTGACCCTGCATGTATACCTACTGCTGGTCCCTCTCAAAATCCATGAGAACCCACTTCCCCGAATTGGCTCCTAACTCTCTGACAGCTCCCACTGCATGGGAATACTCACGTCTATACTAGACCTCATGTGATTTCGAACACTGTACCTGTCCAGCCCTTAGTGTGCTTTGAATTTGCATCTTGCATAATGAACCTCACCAACACCTGATTCACATCAGCTCCCACTGGAGACAAAATCTACCTGTGATCTCCATGTCTCCCATGTCAAAGAATTTTGCTGCTCCAAACTCCTCTTGACATGCCACTAAACTAATCTTACCCTTAGCTCAGCAAAACCTTGTATGTACAAACCTGCTAGCTAGCATACTATCCACATACATCAATAGAATGATGTTGCAATCATCATCCCCTTGGTAAGTCAAAACCACAGTAGTTACCCTGACATTGACTGAAGCCATGCTTCATCCTCCACCTATCAAAACCTGTACCACTGTCTTGCAGCTCCTCAAGACCATATGTCTGGTCTTCCATCTCACGTGTCCATTCTCTCTATTCTTCAACTAAGGAATCCATTCATCTCTATGCTTTCGCATCGACTGACAACCCTACCAAAACTCCCATTTGGTTCTGCATCATATCCCTGCCATACTCCCACCTGTTTCCTAGATCCTTCCTACTCTACAATCAGCAATAAGTATAAAGAAGAGGAACAACAAACTTGAGGGCCTACTTACATCTTCAGTCCTCTGTATGGGTGTTTGAGACTCCTTGACAGCATGCTGTCCACCCAAAATCTGTTACAGTGACCAACCTCGGTCACTCCACAGTTTGCATCTGATCGACATCAGTTCCCATGCATCTGTCCCTAACTACCAACCTGCTATCGTCAGTGTCCCTATTGTCGACGTCGGTCCCCCTGACTGACGTCGGTCTTACCTACTGCCGACATCGGTCCTTCTGATCGACATCAGTCTTACCCTGCCTGACATCACCGGCTTTGGTCTACACATGACCGACATCGGCACCTATCTGTTTGATGCTGGTTCTTCCTGACCGATGCTGGTATCTGTGTTTGCCTATGAGTGATGAATTTTTACCTACGAGCTTTTTTGAATCAATATCCATGTCCAAACTGCCCTGCTTAGAAGTATCCAGCACCATCCACTGGTTTTTGTCTACCATCTCCTCCAAGAACACTAAGGTTTTCCAGTTCTTAAGCCTGTCAAATATATCTGTCTTCTACTTAAGAACATGCATCTCCTTCCTGCTCATGTGACCAAGCCTATGAAGCCACATCTCTGCAATAGAAGAAGAATCAATAATATAAACAAGTAGATAAAGGGTACCTATTTTCTTACCACCAGCTAATTCAAGTGCACCCGTTGTGAGAGTTCTTATGCATCTCTCATCACCCAATCTTTTTGAATAAATTAGCCATATCTCCAAACCTGGGACCTGCATGGCCTTCATCAACACCTGTGTGTTGGCCGCCTACAATTTCAGCTTTACTTTCCCTTTGCCAATTCTTTGGCAAGGCTTACCAGCTCCTCTACCTGGGGCTACATGGAAAGAGGCAACCGAATCTTTTATCCAAGATTCAACTTTATCCAAGAAACCTCCCAGAGCATCCTGTGCAACATCACCTACAACATTTGCTTCTTTAGTTTCTTCATGCTGATCTTCCACAAACCAACAATATTCTTTTACCTGCTCTTTCTTTCCATGGGACCTTAAGTGACCATCTGTGCTTTTCAACTCCTCCATTCTTAGCTTACTTTCATCTGCCATTGCTCTGTTCCCACTCAATCAGAAACCCCTGAGAGTGACCTGTAACCAAACACAAAACCTGCTCCATGCAACCTTAGCTCTGATACCACTTGTCAGGGTGCACGGCACTGGAAGCACACAGTTGATTACCAAACCAAGCAACTTAATATGCAGAAATTAACCAGATTCAACAAGTAACTAGAATTCAGAATAACACAGAATATGAGAGACAATACACAACTTGTATTAATAACTCTTACAGAAAAGAATACAATAAAGAAGATGCCACTTCTTCTCCACCACCTCTTCAGAGGTTTCCCACACCTCAAGTGAACAGTAATTCTCTCCTCAAAGCTCTCTCTACTAGGTCCCAACACCCAACTCAAACACAGAGTTGGTGTTCACCTTACACCTATGCTCCATGCACTCCATAAGTGCTCCACGCACTCCACAAGTACTCAAAGTACTTCAAGTAGATCTCCCATGAACCTGTAACAACCTGCAATTCAACAGACCATACTTATGGAAGGAACTGCCTTGCCTTCCTCTTAGCTCTCCATGTACTCCACGTACATACCAATGAGTACACACTGTACTCCAAATAGATCCTACCTGATTCTACTCCCTGTTGTGTTGTTGTCCTATCTAATCTCCAATCTACAGATCAATACTGGTTCTGCGCACCTGTGAACCTTGACCTTGCACACACACACACCTGCAGATCAATGATCTTACTTACCATGTAGATCTCCTATAAGGGCCATGCTCACCTGATGACCAAGATCATACATACCTAAAGAATCCAGCTGACTCTCCAATCCAGCACCCACCTTGGTACTGCTATGGAACTAGGAGGAACACCCTTGCTCACCTCACACACAGAAGGAGCTAACTTTGTTCAACTCAAACTAGAACAACTTTACAATACAACCATGAGTCTATTATATAGATCTCATCCAAACAATAATTAGACATCTAATTACAATAATTAGATCCATAGATCTCAGTCTATAATTAGCACTAAGCATGCAAACACTTTGTTCGTTAGCTAACTACTCGTAATAAACTAACAGTCAAACCATACAGGCGACCGACGTCGGTCCCTGTCCACCTGGAGGTGACCGACGTCGGCTGATCCCTGACCGATGTCGGTTGCTTCTCTTCACTGTCCTGCCAACTTCGGCTGATCAGACCGACGCCGGTTGCTCTACAACTCAGCAATCCTCAGCAACCTCCTCCCCTGTTTGCATCAGTGAAGCTTTTAGCTCCACAACCTAACAATTTTTAATGTGTGATCCTCTTATGTGAAAAATGACTTGAAATTATGAATTTATAGTGACAAATTAGGAACTAATTGAGATATGTATTTTAAAAACTATGAGAGGAGCCATTACATTAATTTTTATTTGAGAAATTAGATAGTATTTGGTGGGAGGATGTGACCAACATAACTGGATAACACTGGCGAGTGGGATAAACCAAATGGGGTGTTGTTGTCTAAGGAGAAAAAATATCTAAGATAGGAGTATGTATTATTAAGGGGATAATATTGAGATATTTTTAATTAATAATAGGTACATTTAGATATAATTATTTACTTGTAAGAATAGATCATCCACATAGTAAGTGAAGGAAGGGCAGTCAAAATACTGTGTAATAAGAAATGAGCTAAGTGATCAAAATGAGAGGTCACAATTATATTGTTTTAAATTATATTTTAATTTATTCATCTAAATTTGAACCTATTTTATTTTAATAATGTATAAAAATTAAATTACAAGAGTAAAAGGGAAAGCATGTACTTGAACTTAAGAATAATAGTCTTGAATGTAGGAAAAAACACTTGATTGTGCTTCATGTATAACCTAAAATGAAACATGTATAAAATAATTCATTAATTAAGATAAAAAATAAAGAATTAAAGACAAGAAAAATTATAGATATAATATCAAGGAATGAATACACCTTATTGGGTACATGAAGTGTTGTATTTTCTAGTGAAAGAATTGGTGACCAAAGAGGGTTGAACCCTTAGATATTTGTTTTAGTTAAAAAAATTGTATTGAACTATAGATGCCCCAATGCTCATTTATAAGTGAGTGTTATTAATAACTCAAGATGTTATTTAATCCATAATTTCATACCCAAAGTGATGAGTTAGTTTGGAATCCTTGTATGAATTCTAATAAATTATTTAGTGTAAAAATTGGTGAAAAAAACTTGTGTAAAATATGAACCAACTGTTGATGAAATAACAAGGTTCATTTCTAGTTAAAAATATCTTAAAATCTAATTATAATGTATACAACATGGATAATGACATGGATTTCCCTTACATCTATGAAACTAGTATAAAATTGAGTAAGAAGGTGGTCATGTACCACACACATACACCCAATCTAATATCTAGGTGTACATAGGTTATAGAAATAAGTAATAATATTTAATTTTATTATAAAAAAAACTATACAAAACCTATAAAATATGTCATTCATGATGTCCCCAAATTGAGTAAATCTGAGACAAACATGAGTGTTTTTTTGAAAATATGACTAGGTACATGTCAGATACCACTTTGTACTACTTATGATTCTAATAATGTTTTATAATGACTATTTTATACCTATTAGGACACCAATGCACTCTTTTGGACATGGATATATTTCACCCTTGTCTAAATGAATATTTTTTTATCTAAATATTATTTTTAGATGATTTTTGGTATGAATCGTAATCAACTATGTAAAAACTACAAAATTATGTATGTCTATTATACTTTAGGAGCTTAGTATCAAAGACAAGCCAATGTTTATGTCTCTCTTTAGAGGTGAGAAGTGGAGCCTATGCAATAACTTAACTCAAAAAAAAAAAATTGTGTGAGAGATGTTATGAAAATATGTAAATCAAAGTATTAATGTTAACATGGAAGAGGATGTCATCATCATATGTAAACTGAGAAAATTAGTTATAATGTAATATACATGTGGAAACAAACATACATAGTGACATTTTCAAGATAGATGTTAACAATGGATCATGTCAATAAGTGATCAACTATTAGTACTGAATGCTAAATATAAATGCTTAAGGAGGGGTGCATGATATTTTTCATGGAATCAAGAAATGGCTAATATGCATGATGGCCATCATGGAATCAAAAATTGACTAAGAAAAAACAAGTTTCATGGTCATGACGCATAAACACAGAGTATACACAAACCATACAAATACTGTAATAAAATTCCAAGTGGAATATATAAGGGAAATATTAAAATTTCACTCACACAATTAGAAAAACATATAATAGGTTTATATCCAAACATAAAGACATGTTTAAATGTATGAAATCAAAAATAAGGATACACATAAGACATGAAGCAATAAAATCAAACATGAAAAACATTAATGAGTATATGTGATTGATCAATGTTAATAATTTATAAATATCAAGATATTCAGTAACTTAAGTATCCAAGAAGATATAAATATGAATGTAAATTAACAATATCAATAGATTTTGTGCAATGTAAAGAATTGAGAAATAGACAAGGCATAGCCAAAGAATGATATAAATTGTGTAAAAGGACACCCTAGTTACCTCTTGCTCTTTATAAATGTTAAATTTGAGAAAAATTTTAAACTATGGGACACTTTATAGAACTATATATTGTATAATAAATATATGGAAACAAATATTATTACCTTTATCCAAATTTGAAGAGATTATTTTCCTATATTTGTATGTATTATAATGATTTCCTTTAAATCATATATGTGTTCACCTAGACCAACTAGTGTAATATTCAAACCACAAAAATAATCACCAATGTTAATTTGTATTTCCACCATAAATATCATCATAATAATCATCAATATCCTTGATATATATGAACTTTGGTTATTCTAATTAACTAATAAAGGTAATTCTTGTACATGTTCCTTATGATCCACATTTGAGGTGAAAGTTGTGGTTTTGAGCTATTTGGAAATTCTAACTTTTGATCATTTTTACTAGACTCACCAACCTCATATGTGTACATTTTATATATGGTAATGATCTCTTGTTGTGTCACTATCAGAGATTGAGGTGCCCCCATCTATGATAAACTCTTAGTAGTAGACTTTGTAATATTAAAACATCTAAATGGTTGATTATCAATTGGGTATGTATATAAATATCAATCATGTATAATTTTGGTACACCTATGTAAAATATAAGGTAAAATTTCCATGTCATGTATCCATGTCCTTCCCAAAAATAAATTATAATGAAAATGATTAGGCATTTTTTGGAACCATGTAGATAGAGTTTTCGGCCCTACCATAATATCTAAAGTGATAGAACCCAAAGCTTAGTGAGGAAAATAATCAAATCCTTTGATATTATTATATGTATTTTGAGAGTATCCATGTTGATACCCATTGTCTTTAATAATTTAAGATTGAAAATATTAAACCTTAAACCATTATTAATTAAAATCCTTCTTATTATTGTTTTTTTAATTTTAACTTATATGAACAAAGGTAAATTCTTATCAATAGTTGACTATAAAGGCAAGTATTAATTTATAAAAGAGATAGCATCCCCAATATCCTTAAAAGTGTTTAAAATAGAATAAAATAAAGAAGTCTCTGTGCCATAAGGCATAGTTGTCTGATTCAATGCTTGGTATAGAATGTCCTTGAAAATAGTAGATTTTTTAATTAGTTTTAACATGGAAATATTATGTTGGTGTATTCCTTAACTGATCAACAAAATCATATCCTCTAGATTGATTAATTTTTCATGTTATATTAGGTTGGGATGAGGAAGAATTATCTAAATGTGTTCCACTTTCCTTACTTTATGAGTCACTTGACTTCATATAGTAAAAACAACTTAGATCATTGGGTATATTATAAGCCTAGGGTGAATAGTAGAAGTGGGGTATTAGATAATATAGTTGTGAGGTTTATGGGTAGGATATATAAAAGGAACCATCTAAGCCCTATGACATTTAGTAGTAATAGGTGGCAACTCAAATTGAACCATGTAATAATAAGCATCATATAATTATTCATTACTAAGCTCTTGCCTGATATAGGATGTTATATTTACCTTTAAATTATGTATCCATGGGATTACATAAACATGAAATATTTCAAAAGGAGCATGTAAATACCACCAATAAAATCTTAAATATGAAATATTAAATAGATTCATTCATTATAATCATGATGAATATGGAAAGTAAAAAATCAAGCATATGAAATCCTAATGGAAGTGATAAAAATAGTAGGAACCATAATGGTAAGATAGGATTTTTGGAAATGTTTAAAAATAAGTGGGTTCACCAATATGTTTTATCAAAATTTCCAAAATATAAACTAGTTACCTAAATGAGATAAATTACTATGTAAAATTAAAATGATATATATATATATATATATATATATCATTTTAATTTTACATAGTAATTTATCTCATTTAGGTAACTAGTTTCTATTTTGTATATATATATATATATATATATATATATATATATGTAATAAATGACACAAACTAATTTGGAACTTACTATAATTGGAAAATATATAAAACGGGAAATGATAAAGTAATATAACTTAGAATTTTTTTTGAATATTTAGGACTAAGATAAAAATGTGAAATTAACTCAGAAGCTTTGTGAAAAAGTTATGAATAAGGAATAATGTTTTTATTACTTTATAGACAAGGCTATTGGAATTGCATAAAGGCATGGTGCACTAGTATCTTTAGGGAATGCCTATGTCCTTTAGGGTTTTATAATTTGTGACTAATATGTTAGGTTTTCTTCACTTGTGTGTTATGTCTAACTTTGTGGGAACTCTCATTCTATTAAAAGAACATTGTGTGTCATCTTATTCACTTATAACCCTATCTCAATAGACCATGAATGATAAAATATAATATAATATAAAAGGAGGTTAGTTTTTGAAGTTGTGTTATACCTCAACACCCCCTATGTTTAGTGTTACATACATACCAATACTTTGAAAAGGGATCAAACTCAATGTAGTTCTCCTATGTTATGGTGGTGTGTGAAAGAATTAATGATAAATTCTTGTGTAATTTTTGTGTGAGTAAGTACTTCAACCATGACACATAACCTTGGATGTGTAATTAGACTTTAGCTCAAGGCTACTAGGGTTTTATGTATTCATAATTTGGGAAAATATGGAACTTACTCTAGATTTCTAGTTAGAATTCTAGGATTTTTAATGTGTGTGCCTCTTATGTGTAAAATGACTTGAAATTATGGTTTTATAGTGACCAATTAGGAATTACTTAAAATATGTCTTGATAAACTTATAGGATGACCTATTAAATAAATTTAAATTTAAACAACTAACTCTTCTTTGGTTGAAATATAATACTAATGGAATTGGATAGGAATGGGGAATAAGATAATCCAAATAACACATTATTATCTGAGGAGAAAATAAATTTGAGTTAGGAATATGGATCATTTAGGGGATAATATTAAAATATTTTGGATGATAACTAAGAACATTTTGAGATCATGAGTTTCTTGTAAGAATTTATCATTTACATAGAAAGTGAAAGAAGTGTGGTGAAAATTGAGACATGAGCTAAGTGCAAAAAAGGATTGGTTACAAGTACATTATTTTATCTTAAAAATTAATTTACGTGTCTAAAAATATATATACATATTCTTATTTTAGTGTTATTATCATACCATTTATGTGTGGCCCTTGGTATTGCATGTTTATTTGACATTTTCATGTTCTTTGTATATGGCCTTTAGGCCTTATGTGTGACATTATATGAAAATTGTGTGATATTGTATGTCATTTATTTTATGTTCATAAATTTTTACTATATTTCCATGATTCATATAATAAATTAATTCTAATCTCTTATTTTTACTATTATTCCGTGATACATGTCATGCATATGATGTTTATTTGCTTCAATGTTATATTTTTTAACACATGTTTCATGTATAATTTAATGTTATATTCAATAATATGATGCACTCCAATTAAAATTTTCAAATTTAAAATACACCATTATATATTTCACATATTATTTATTTTTAGATAAGTCACAAGCTATGTCACTCATCTCAAAAGTGGGGATTCATAATGGGATTGTCTTGTGAATTCAAGCCTCAAGAGCAATAAAATTTCATATTTATGACATTATACAATTTTATATTGTAATATTATTTAACATTTTCATATTATGGTGGCATGTGGCATACATGTAAACTCATTACTACAATTAATTCAATAAAAATTCACATATACTTGATGCATATGAATTACAAGTTACAAATTTCAAGTAGTTACAATTATATCTTTTTAAAATAGTTTCAAGTTAAATTAGTATTTAAATATAAATTACATCCAACATAGGGACATGATATTAATTCATGTTTAATACTACATGAAAATTTAAAATTTCTAAATTTTAAAAGTGTCAAAGTTGAAAAGTTTCAAATAGAATATTATTATGCCCTTAACCGTTGGTGTGTCTAGGGATATGTGTAGTCAACTTGGGGCTTGTATAACCCTTTTAAATATTATTTTACATTTATTTATGAATTAATATACTTATTATGTTCGAATATGGGTGGCACATGGCCTTGGTAGACTATAGATGGAGGTAGGGTTAGTTATTCATCATCATATTTGAGTATTCATTCTTATTGCAAGCATTTGGGAAGTTGCCCCCTCAAAGTGGCTTATCTATTATTCATATTTTCAGATATATTTAAATATAATTATGATATAATATTATATATCTACTTATTTGGTTAATTAATATCAAAGCAAGTGGTATCAAAGCATCAATTTGGGCCATAATCAGGGTTAAAACCCTAGTTCTTAAAATTTGGATATATATAGCAAATGGGTGTGAATTTCTATGAAATTTTTTACTAGAGTTTAAAAATAAATAAAGTAAATTTAAATTAAATTTTCAGATCATTTGGATCTTTGTTTCAAAATTTATCACCATTTTATGTTTTTTCATAAATTTTCTCCATAGCATGTAATTTGTAAATTTTTTCAAATTGTTTTATATTTTTTGAAACCTTGGAAAAAATAGTTTGGGTCTATTATTTGATATTTGTGATTTGAGTCTGAAATATTTAAAAGAATTAGTGGTAAAATTTGGGTCAATATGTAAAAATAAGGTTCACCATCAAGTCTTTGTATGTCTGGTCCAAATTAAGGAGAAACATGCCAAAGGGTTGTGTTATAGTTGTGACTGTAAATGAAACAAAGTCATTGATGTGCTAAAAAGAAGTTATTTTAAATTTAAGGGGATAAAAAGGATGAATAAGATGAGGATGCATCTATTTAGGGTTTTTAATGACCCAAAAATGAAGCTATATATTCTCAACCTACTATCTGCTGCCATGCCCTTATAGGTATTTCTACTCCTTAGATTCTTAAGGTGGTGGGTTTTATTAAGAAACAAAAGGTCACAATGTTGATTAACTTAGGTATTACACATAATTTCTTTAATAGTAAGTTGGTTGATCATTTGAATTATTTCATCTACCCAACCCCAAAATTTCATGTCATGATTGTAGATGGTGGTATAGTTAATTTTTCTAGAAAATGCCATAATATCAAGTTAGAAATGGGGAAATATTTGATATATTATCCTATGTGTTTTATTCCTTGGGTAGGATTGACATTATTTTAGGATTATAATGGCTCACCACATCAGGTACTATTGAGATTAATTTCCATGAAATGTTCATGCTTTTTTATTCTAAAGGTAAGCACGTGGAACTATAGGGATTAAGATTTAAATATTCACAAATGTTTAGTTCACATCAAATGATCAAGATGCTGAAAAAAGGTACTAAAGGATTTTTGGCATGTTTGTTTTCCATTAATGTTCAACAAACTAAGGAGTCTACCCATCCTGAGTTACAACAAGTATTGGATGAGAATTCAATTATTTTTAGACCCATGCCAAAAGGTGTTCCTCCTAGTTGTACTCATGATCATGCCATCAGACTCATTCCTAGAAGTAAGCCACCAACATCAGACCATACAGATATATTTATGTCCAAAAGAGTGAAATTGAAAAATGGTACAAAAATTATTGGAGGTAGGTACTATTTACCATGGCCAAAGTGAATATTCTTCTCTAGTAGTCATGGTGTGAAAGAAGGATGAAACTTGGAGGATGTGCCTAGATTATAGACAACTCAACAAGTTCACTATCAAAGATAACTTGCTATTATTATAATTGATGATTTGTTAGATGAATTACATGGTGATGTTTATTTTACCAAATTAGATCTTTTTTGGGTTCATTAAATTTGGATCCATAAAGATGACATTCATAAAACTACCTTTCATACTCATGAAATCCATTATGAATTTTTGGTCATGCCTTTTGGTCTCACCAGTGCACCATTCACCTTTTATATTTTGATGAGTACAATTTTTAGGCCATTTTTGAGAAAGTTTGTACTTATTTTTTTCTATGACATCCTTATTTATATAAAAAATTAGGAAGACCACTTGCATCATGTGAAACAAGTACTCTCAATTTTTGAGTAACATCATTGTATGCTAAACCATCCAAATATGATTTTGGAGTTTGGGAAGTGAAATATTTGGGTCATATTGTATCACATAATGGATTAAAATTTGATCCTAAAAATATATAAGCCATCATGGAGTGGCAGATTCCCAAGACACTTAAGAAACTAAGGGGATTTCTAGAGCTAACTAGTTATTATCATAGGTTTGTCAAATACTATGGTAGTATTACAACACCGTTCACTTCTTTTTTGAAAAAATACTCCTTTTAGTGGACTGATATAGATACCAAGGCATTTTAACAACAAAAATTGGCTCTATGTATGACCCTAATATTTTCTAATCCATATTTTCTTAAAACTTTTGTGGTTAAATGTAATACATCCAGATATGTATGGGTAAAGTACTCATGCAATAGGGTAGATCCATTTCCTTTAAAAGTCATCAACTAAAGGGTAAAAATAATTTCAAAACCATCTACAAAAAAGAGATGATGGCTATTCTACATTCATTCAAATAATGGAGACCTTATCTATTGGGTCATCACTTTTAGGTAAAGACCGATCATGATAGCCTAATTTTTTTTTGGAACAATGGTTATCCTCTAAATAATAACAAAAATGGGTGATGAAAATGTTAGGTTTTGATTTTTATATAGTCTACAAGAAAGGAAAATAAAATGTGGTGTTTGATGCACTCTCTAGGTGAGATTAACCAGTTGAGGCATTGTTCTATGCTATGACCATTTGGTAGGTAGACTAGCTCAAAGAAGTAAGGGAAGAATAAGAGAATGATAGTTTTACCCGTGCATTGATTTAGAATCTATAGTAGGGTTCTGATGGGATTGAAAAATTTACATGGAAGGGGAATGTATTATAGTACAAAGATAGATTATATCTGTGTCATAATTCTCTTCTCAAATAGAAAATACTTCAAGAACTTCATGCATCTCCACTTGGTAGTTACTCAAGGTTTTTGAAAACCTATCATAGAGTTAAGAAGGATTTTTTTGGAAAGGACTCAAAGGGGATGTACATAAATATGTGGTTGAATGTATGGTTTATCAGCAAAATAAAAGTGAAACCATTAAAATCCCAAGTCTTTTACAACCCTTATCCATCCCTAGTCAATGACGGGAAGAGGTATCTATGAATTTCATTACTGCGTTACCATGATATGAAGGTATAAATGTTATCATGGTTGTTATGGATAGACTCATAAAGTATGATCATTTTTTTATTTATCTCAACCATTAGGTGTTAGTATAGTAGCTTCCACCTTCCTCAATATAATTTAAAAATTGCATGGTACTCCCAAGATTATTGTTAATAATAGACGTCCCATATTTACTAGTAATTATTGGATAGAATTATTTTCATGTTTGGGAAGCTAATTGGCTCATATCTCATCCTATCATACTCAATCCTATTGATAAATTGAGGTAGTAAAAAAGTGTCTGAAAGTTTACCTTCATTATTTTATGTTAGATAAATAGGATAAATGGGTTTAGTGGCTGCCTTTAGCTGAATGGTGGTATAATGCTTCAGTGCATAGTTCATCCAAAATGTATCCTTTTATGGCATTATATGGATACCATCCTCCATCCCTAACTTCACCCTTGAGGACCCACCTAAAGGTACGTACAGTGGAGGAACACCTTCAACATCAATAGGAAGTCCTTGATAGTTTGCATGAAAATTTAGCTTTAGCCTATAACCACATGAATCAATAGGTAGATCAACACAAAAGTGAGAAGAATTTTAAATTATTGATTCAATATTTGTTTACTTTTATCCATATAATTATATGTCCTTAGAGAAATAGAAAAAGGATAATAAGTTGTCTCCCAAGTATTATGGCCCTTATTAGATCATGCAAAAAATTTGTAGTGTGGCCTACAAGCTAGAATTTCCTCCATCCACTCATATTCATCTAGTATTTCATGTATATTACCTTAATAAGGTCATTGGATATATATTTACTACTCAAATTGAGTTACTAGAATTATATGAGGAAGGGAGGGTTATTCTTGATCTTGAAGTGGTCCTTCAAACACACACTAAGTAGATATGACTGGATTGATTATTAAGTATATGATCAAATGGAATAGTTTACCTTATAAAGATGCTAATTGGGAGGATTAATCATTCATATAACAACATCCAAGATTTATTCAATGTTGAGGATAATGTTTTTTTGAAGGGGAGGGGCATGCTACAACCTTAACTATTGGTGTGTCTAGGGATATGTGTAGTCAAATTTTGGCTTGCATAACCCTTTTAAATATTATTTTACATTTATTTATACATTAATACACTTATTAGGTTGTCCTATGGGTGAAACATGGACTTGTTAGACTATATATATGAGGTAGGGTTAGTTATTCATCATCATATTTGAGCATTTGGGAGGTTGCCCCCTCAAAGTGGCTTATCTATTATTCATATTTTATGTTATATTTATATATCATTGTGATATACTACTATGTATATAATTATTTGGTGAATTAATATCATACCAAATATATATCCATATGTCTTGATATGATTTATATTCATGTTGCATATGGTACACATTAGAGTTTAGTGACACTCAACATTTATAGCTACATGTTTTCTATGTAGTGAGCCATATTTGGAGGTTCCACCCTTTCTTGAGTTATAAAGTAGTGAGACACATTTTTTGGTTTCATCCTTAAATTATTTTATAGAGTAATCTACATATTTAAAATGAGATTTGGAGCATCTAATATTTCAAACTCAAGGGATTTTAATGGTTTCAAAATTGTTACTTCACTCTTAATTCACCACAAGTTCAACATTTCTAAAAAAATACTCAACATGGGGGCATGTACTTATCCATTTATATGTTACATGGAAATTAGACTACATACTCCTTCTAGTGTATACTTTACTTACTCTCTTTTAAAATTTATAATTTTAATTTTCATATTCTTAATTCTCAAATATGGGGAGTAACTAATTTTAGTATCACTATTATAGGTTTTTCATTAAGGCATCTTTCACGATTAGGTTTTACATCAAAATAAAAAGTGTGTTTACACACTCAGGTTCACATTGAATTTACTCTAGTAATTTTATTCATTACATCACTATAATAAATTTGGTGAAAATATAGACACATAAATTTAATCATTAAGTTAGTGGTAGTGTTTAAACTTGAGACCCTTACCTTATTGATCCAATTCACCACTCCATTAACTTATAGTCTCTATGGGAGCATTCATTATTCTAAAAATTATCTCTCTTATTTAGAACATCACTCAATCATCCCTATTTTTATGATATACTCTTGTTATACTAGTTTTATTAGTCTTTGTTCTTCTAGGATATGACCACATTGGGTCAAATAGAGTCGTACTAAAACCTTGTTCACTATCACAACCATATAAACATGCTCTAATGGTAATTTTTTAAATTAAAAACTTTAAATTTTACCTTTACCACACTTTTATCAAGGTTTATTAGTGTAAATATTCAAAATAATTTTCTATATAATTACATCAAGGCCTCTCAAATCATATTTACTTATCACTTGGTAATTCTATTTCACCTTGAGCAAAATATCACTATTTATTCCAATTCCAAGTCTAAAGCATTATAATAATCATAGGTCAAGTATAAATATATTTTATTTTAAGTTAATGAAACTAATTATAAAGCAATAAAATAAAAATATCTTGTTACTTTCATATAAAAAAGTAAATATTTTTGCACTCACTCTATGAGTAAGAACTACATCAACCTAAGGCCCTTTTGGGATATGTAGGTAGTACTTAGATTACATGGGGTTTTATGAGGGTAAATCAACTATCCCCCTAACCCTATTCCCATATTTATAAATTATACATACTTTTTATTTAATTTAAAGGATCTAGGGTTTATATTTTTTGGGTCTTCCATGCATCAAATCAACACACACAATTAAAAAACAAACCCTTGCAGATAGGAACATATAAATAGATCATAAAATCAATCAAAAAATAAAACACAATGTCACTATAGTCAACCAAAAATTTCATAATGTCTTTGTACTCCTAGTTTGGCCTTTTCCCAACACAATTTTAATTATTAATTATAGATTTGACACATTTCATAGGTATTTTTAGGTAGTTTCTATATGCAATTAGAAATGCATCATGTCTATAAATCAATCCTAGTTCAGAGAAGATAGAGTATACCTAAACCTCTTAATCTGAAGATAAATTCATAAAATGTATTGAATTAGATTGAAACCTACACCATCACATATAGCCCATTGAGACTTTTCCAATGATATGTAAAATGCAAAAAAAGGAGCTCATATGCTCCTTATGCAGTTGGTCAAAGTTTTAGTCAAAGCTAGTCAACATTAGTAAAAAAGAGTCAAAATACAAAAAAATGACCATTATGAAACAATTTAAAATTATTTCCATAATTTATAGATCATCACAATCTTTCCAACTCATTTTATGGTTCAAAAAATGGACTCTGTATGTGCATGTTCTGACCAGTCAAAGTTATGGTAAAAATGACATGGTAATAAAGTGACATGGCAATATGATTCAACCCAAGTCTTTAATATTTGGGGATAAATATATTTCCATCGTATAATAGGGAATAATTATCACCCAATATTTTAAAATTTGATGGATAATTTAAAATTCCATAAAAATTAGGTATGGGATAATTATGAAATTTATTTTGAAAAGATTGTGGATAATCATCCCAAATAGAAAAAGTGAACCTCCCACAAGTATATAAAGGGGTGAGGAGTTAAATGGAAATAATTCCAAGGTTCCAAATCTTTAGAGAGCTAAAGATTTAAAGAGCCATAGAGTCAAAGAGCTAAAGATCCAAGAGCCAAAGATTTTTAGAGCCGAAGAATTGGAGAGCCAAGAGCTAGAGCTAGAGCTAGAGATGATTCCAACCATTTACTACATGTCTAGATTTGAGGTATTTTTATATAATTTATAATGCCTCAAAGTGAATAATAGAGTAGATTGTGTAAAATTAAATATAGATACCTATCTGCATATAATCCAAGTTTTGAATCACTTGGAGAGATTTTCACTTCTCGATGTAAACTAGGGATTTGTCCTAGACTCCGAGATGAAATGGTGTGTTGAAATCCCTATGATGATTTTTATAACACCATATTTAAAGTTTTTATTTTATATTTTTGGCAAAAAATCCATAGGATTGTGAGATTTTATTGGTAGCAGAGGCTTGAAAGATTTGTTTGTGGTCTAGATCTTTCAAGATTTCAGATCTATTACAAAATTATAAGCATTCTAAAGTATCCATTTGACAATCATGAGGGAAGGCTATGTACTCACTTTTCATGGAAATGGATCGGTTCATACTATAAGTAAACCTAGAGATGTAGGCATTATTGAAATCTATAACCAACTCTTGTGCAGTGTGGATATGTGCTTGTTGTGAGTTTATTTTTATTTGTGCATTCTTTTCCACATTTTGATTGACTTTGTTGATTAATCATTATTGAATGCATAATTAAATTTAACAAGAAATTAAGATATATTGTTAAACTTTTTGCATGAAAATAAGTGCCAATTTATGGATCACTTTTGATTGGGAATACATTTGTTAAGCAAGATCATGACCAAGATGGGGATTTGATAGACCCAATTAGGGGATCACTTTTCATAATACACCATGATAGGAAGGGTTCCAAATCCTATAGTCTAACACAATCACACAAAAACCCTAAAAGAGTCTTAGGTTTAATGTTCACTCTATATCGAATAAATAAGAAAGTAAATCTAATATAGTAAACAACAAAGCTTGTAGCACAAAGTGTGGGTTAGAAATAAAACAAACTAAACTAAACATGCATAAAATATATATACTCATGTCAAAGCATATAGAATCCTAATTCATGGGAGTGAAACACAATTGCATTATCTATTTACTCTTGTAGAGGAGAAATAAAGTTAGGAATACTTACCTTGAAGATGAACCCTCTGAGCCTCAATCTCTCCTTTGGCCAAGGTGATTTACAAGAGATTATTGTGGTATGTAAGGATAAAAAATACAAATCAAATATAGGCTACACAACCTACCTATGCATCTAAAAGACACGATCTATATCTCCAAAGAAAGTATGTAACCCTAAGCTTTATTCTTCAAGTAGAATGGTAAATAAGTAGATGTTCATTCTCACTTATTATTTTTCCCTTCTCTATTCTCAAATGGTTGGAAATGAACTTGTATATATAGGCATATCTTGTCCAAAATTATTTTGAATATGTTAGTTGTATAGGGTCAACCTAGTTGACCTTGTATGTTTTTAGGAGGTAAATCACTAAGTCTTAAACTAGGTCAGCCAAAGGGATAAAATAATCCAAGTGAAAAATATCCATAAATAGTATAGGGTTGACCCTATTTACCATGTACAATAATTAGAGGATGAAAATTGTATAAGGTCGACCTAGTCGACCTAGTATAGTCAACTAGTGAAAGGGGGTCAAGGCAAGAAATAGAAGGATAAAGCATGATAAATGCTTATCATGGGTAAAATTGAGAAGAACAATCTTAGGGTAAATAGTTTTAGGATATAAGTGTGTAGATGACAAGTGGAAAAAGAGACAACAATCTTACAAATAACTAATGGTCTGCCCACACCTTTCCTAATGCACCCCTTAAGGCATGCACTCAGAGAGATTGAGACTCAATGGGTTCCTACAAGATACAAAATGTTAGTAATCAATAAAATTTTGAAAATATTATGTGTATACATATGCCCCACTCAAATCTCATCATGTGTCATGTAAGTGAAACTCGATATGGTGCTTTCAAAAATAAAACATGATAACACACAATTTTGATGCTAAGTGTAGTAAGCAACAAATAAGATAAATGAAAGGACAAAATTGAAAAACACATACCCTTATTGTAATGTTGTAGATAAAGAATTAGACGTAAAGATAAAGTGAAGGAATATAATGTGAATAATACTAGGCAAACATGTATAAGTTAGTGCAAAAAATAACCAAAAAATTGAAATTTTTGGAAAATAGGAATATAGTAATAAAAAATGATTTTCTACATCATCATGAATCCAATAGATTTTATGGTTTTAAAAATATATGAGTAGAAACAAATATATAAGAAAAATAAGGAATCTACCTGGAAAATAATTACAAAATTTGAATTTTGAAAAGGTGTTTTAAAAAGGGGGAAATACAATTCATTTGGTTATTTTGACTTGTGAAGGAGAGAAAAAGAGCTCTAGAGACTAAACGAGCTAGGATTGAGAGGAGATGATAGGCTAGATGAGGAGGGGCTCTAAGAGTGGTATCAAGTGCACTATAAGTATGCAACTATGAATCTTAAGATAGTTTTTGGAGAAATTTAATGGATTAAGTGTATTTTAAGAAAAAAATAATTTTTAGATGTCAAAATGAAGCCAAATTAGATTCTATAGGTATGAAAAACTAATATGGGAAATGGGTTTGAAGGAATTAGGGAGAAAATTGAAAGAAGGCAATTTGTTAGGAAAATGTAAGGGGTCGGTAGTGAAAAGCAATTAGGTCAACTGAGTTGACCAAGTAGGCTAAAAATGGCCTAAATCCACACTACCAACCCAGTAGGTATGTGTCGACCCTGTATGTTTTGTAGACTACTGACCTAGTATAGTTTGCCAACTAATCCAAAAAGTCTAAAATGATAATGTAGTACTAGGTAAAGGAAAAGAAGAGGGTTGACTTATATTTTTAAGTCATCTAGGTCAAGAATAGGGAAATTTTGGTCAAACTAGGTTGACCAAAGAACCAAAATGGTACAAAAATGAGTACAAAAGGTCAAAAGAGGGCTAGAATGGCCCGAAATGATCAAGGGTAGAAAAGACCAAGTAGGCTAAAAATAGGTAAAAATGAATAGATTTTAACAATTTAGACTTATTTTTTATTGAAATTGTAAAAATAATGTATTGTGATTATAAATGACATGTAGGATCTAATACATATTTCATTGTTTCTTAGTTATAGGTATGACCCAAATTTTGGTGATTGATGAACATATCTTGGCTACCAGATCAACTAGAGCATTTGATGATAGGAGATAAAACTAGACTAGTATCTTTAGGCCTAAGAGGGATAGATGATATGTGTAAGATTCCCTTGAGTGTGGATTTGTTAGTCATGTTCTTGGGATGCTAGGAATTTCTAACACCTTCATATGGGAGGTGTATAGGGATGTGGTAGAGGTAGATATCACTCTATAATATGTGTATGGCATCCTAGGGCTATCGATAGCAAGAACACTAGTGAATATAGGTATGCCAAACAACATGGAGGAGAGGAGAACCTTGGCCATGTGGGATATAGGCTCAGAGATGATATTGGTGGGTAAGAAAGTATGTTTGATGTATATACATAAAAAATTCTAGATATTAAAAAATATATGATAAGGCTTTTAACTTATCGAGTGCTATGTCACAAGTTGGATGGCAATATACCACAATTTATGGTAGCCTTGAGTAAGATGATCCTAGAGGAGGGAGTACTATATGAACTAGGTTCTTTCATCTAGGTCTAACTCATACATGATATGTATGAGGTGTTAGTCAGAGGGTAAAAGTGGATAAAATTGATCATATTACTGATGGCCTGGATATATGTGAGGTTTCCCATATATCGACTGGCTGGGTTGCCCCATATGATCAATGATAGGCAACCTCAAGTGTAGAGATAAAGAGGTCTTGGTATCATGGGTCATGTCCCACATTTCAGTGCTATATATGATGAGATGTATAGACATAGTGTGGTATCTATATGGACATATAAAAAATACATGGCTGAGTTAAGACATAGTGTCACTAGATATAGTGAGGATATAGATGGTTGGACACTACACCTAGTGGAGACAACCACATTCAGTGGTATGAGTGTAAGGATATATGGGCTTACCTCATCGAATGGCACCAACATTGATGCCAAGTAGTGGTCTTGGCATGTGAGAGAGCCATGGGGGAAGAGGGGACTAGGGATACTAGTGATGAGGTTGACACTCAAACCATATCATGAGAAACTATGGACCAGGCGAGCATGACAAAGAGTAGAGAAAGAGGAGAGGGGTGCGGAGGTAGTAACACTAGAGATACCACAACTAGAAATATAGAGATATGAGTAGTGACCACTAAGGACATGACATCAATGGAGGTAGGAGTAAGAGAGTGGATATTATCACCATCTTTGATGACCCAATAAGTGAGCCAAATGAGAGTTGGATGATAGAAAGTCCACTCAAGCACATGCTAAGGAAGATATGATCCATGATAGCCAAAAGAGGTCACCTACAAAGGAGGTGGTAGGAGGCCACATGGATAGAGATACTATGATAGGTAGTCATGAATATGATGATACCATAGTAGTCAAGACACATATAGTTAATAAAGATGATTAAATTATTGCTTAAATTTTTATTTTGAAATAGAGACTAGAGATAGATAGATATTATGAGATATAAAAGTGATATAATATATATTTGGGTGTGATTTTTTAGGCATAGCTATAGATGAGGAGGAGAGATGGAGGTCCATTATAAGGGGATCAATCCATGATATCCTAGATGAGACTCTTCAGCCAATGACCCTATTGTATTAGAGGATCCTAGTTTACCATCTACCCCAGCTCAGGTGAGCTAGTTCAGATTAGTAAGAGAGGTAGTGACTTTTATTGATTACTGATACTTTGTATCTTATAGGAACCCATCGAGTCTCAATCTATCTGAGTGTATGCCTTAAGGAGTACACCAAGAAAGGGGTGGGTAGACCATTGGTGCTTTGTAAGATTATTGTCCCTTTTCCCACTTTCCATCTACACACTTATCTCCTACAACCATTTAACCTAAGTTTATTATTCTTAGTTGTACCCATTTTTTTCATGCTTTATCCTCCTTTTTCTTGCCTTGACCCCCTTTCACCAATTGACTATAATATGTTGACTGGCTCAATCTTGTGTAGTTTTTAGCCTCTAATTACTATACAGAGTCAACATGGTCAACTTTATACTATTTAGGTATATTTTTCACCTAGTGATTTACCTCCTAACAATATATAGGGTTGAATGGGTCAACCTTGTACAAATTATATATTTAAAAGGATTTAGGGAAAGATATACCTCAACCATTTTAGAATAAAAAAGTAAAAAAGAATAAGTGTGAATGAACATCTACTTATTGAACATTCTAGTTGAGGAATAAAGCTTAGGGTTCCATACTTTCTCTGGAGATATGGATCTTATCTCATGGACAGTATTTTGGATGCATAGATAGATTGTGCAGCCTAGATTTGATTTGTATTTGTTATCCTTACATACCATAACAATCTCTTGCAAAACACCATAGCCAAGGGAGAGATTGAGGCTTGATGGGTTCATCTTCAAGGTAAGCATTCCTAAACTTATTTCTCCTTCATAAGAGTAGATAGATAATGCAGCTATGCTTCTCTACCATGCATTAGGATTCCATATACATTGATGTGAGTATATGTCTTCTATGCATGTTTATTATAATTTATTGTAATGATCTTGATATTCAATATATGTAAAAATACCCTTAAGGTAGGGAAACACCATATAATACTCGTTTAGAAATGAATAACTCCACAATGTCTCTTCGAGGGGACAACCTCCAATATCCTCTTAAACTAGAAGACTCAATGCTTACTTGATATCTTTCCCATGATAATCATCTCCTATATATATACATCTATCTAACCCATGGATGGGTAACCTCCTAATCCAATGTAGGCTGACCATTACCCAATGTACTACTTCCATAAGTTACTCTATTATCCTAATATAGTGTACCCATTTAACAAAGGGGATGTGTACCACATGTCAGCATCTCCATCAACCCATATACATCAATATATCATATCCCTAGGTACATATCATTCCTTCCCTCCTTGACATGTTTTGTCCCTAAAACATAAGAAGAAACCAAATAATGAGTGTGCTTCAAATCATTGCACACTTGTCTCCAATCTCAATCATCTAGCCATCCATATGTGATCTTGGCAGGTGATAGCTCTCCAAGCTTGTTTCCAAATTTTATTGTGCTCCTTTGATTTTGTTCATGATCATAATTATACTGCTTTGGT
The DNA here is from genome assembly GCA_037957365.1 of Torreya grandis. NCBI lineage: Eukaryota > Viridiplantae > Streptophyta > Pinopsida > Cupressales > Taxaceae > Torreya > Torreya grandis. Next base: position 3,671,707 of record JARHVA010000192.1, on the reverse strand, counting down.
GTCCAAGCATAATTATTCCTCTTTTTATTCCATGTACCATATTCCACTGTGCTACTCTGATTCCAACCATGACCATAGTAGGTATTCTTCCATGCATAGTCATAGTGTTTTCCCCATTCATTCCATGTGCCATAGTATTTTTTCTTTGAATTCCATGCATATCCATAATGATTGGAAATTTTATTTCTTGTATAGACAAAATGATTGTTGTTATGACACTTCCTCATTTGGTTCCATGATTTTTTCCTCTCATGATGATGTGGGTGTCTATATACCTCAACCTTTTCTAATACTTTGACCTTATCCACCTTTTCTTCTACCTCTTCCACCTTTTCCTTATTTGTCTCTTGAGTAGATGAATTATTCATTTGTAGTGTGTCTTTATCTATATCATCTGCATCTTCATCATGATCTTCATCAACTGTTTTCATCTCATCCTCACGATCTACCTGGATTGTTATTGGTGCCTTTTTCACTATGATATCTTGTAAAGTGATCTTATTTTTCTTATACCAAAAATTCATGAACTTTTTATGAACATTGATATTCATTGTTCCCAAAGTCTCTAACCATAGATATCCAAGAACTATATCCACATCATCCATATCCAAAGCATAAAAATCTAAATGCAAAACATATTTTTCCATAATGAGCTTCAGATCTTTAAACATTGAAATATTCTTACCATCTACTTGAACCTCTTTGATATTCTTTGCTTGAACATGTAGATGCTTGGCCACATTCATGTTAATGAAGTTATACTTGCTGGTAGGGTTTATGGACACAACCACCTTCTTCTTTTGAATGCATCCATGAAATTGAAAAATTGACTCAGATTTCTTTGGAGCCAAATTATTTGAACCCTTATCATCCAATTCTTCTTCTTCTTCTTCTTCTTCAATTACTTCTTCTACTTCTTCTTCTTGTTCTTCTACTGATTCTTCTATTTCTTCTTCTTCTTTTTCTACTTCTTCTTATTCTTCTTTATCATCATGATTTTCTTCCTCTTCTACATCCTCTTTTTTGTTTATATCCCATCGATATAGGAAGGTTTTCTCCATTATTTCCCATGAAGAATACTATTTTGCAAAGCTCAATTCATTAGTCCATCAATGTTTTGCAAGCCCAAACAAAGAAAAACATAATTCTATTTTCCATAAAAATTTTGTAGTATTCTTCTCCTTAAAATTTATCCACCATTCTCTAGCATCAACATCATCCTCCCTTGAAAATTTTTGCAACTCCATGATCCACAAAAAAATTAAGGTTCATGAAACCCTAAAATGTCAAAATTGATCCATAAAATCGCAAAACATCACTCAAAATAGCTCCAAAAATTCTGAAATTTTGATTGAACTTCTCTTAAACCTGGCTACATCTTCAGTAAAGATTTTAAATATAAATTCCCTATATTTTGGAAGATATATCAAAATTATTATAAACCCTAAAATAGAAATAAATCGCTCAAAACAAATCAAAAATTTTTGAAATTTTTACTAAGCTTCTCTTATATTTTCTTACATCTCCAGTAAAAATTTCAAATAAAAATTCTCTATATTTCAGAAGATATAGTGAAATTAAGGTTTCGATCCACACAAATTATGCAAATCGAAGCTCTGATACCACTTGTATTGATCTTGATATTCAATATATGTAGAAATACCCTTAAGGTAGGGAAACACCATATAATACTCATTTAGGAATGAATAACTCCACAATGTCTCTTGAAGGGGACAACTTCCAATATCCTCTTACAATAGAAGACTCAATGCTTACTTGATATCCTTCCCATGATAATCATCTCCTATATATATACATCTATCTAACCCATGGATGGGTAACCTCCTAATCCAATGTAGGCCGACCATTACCCAATGTACTACTTCCATAAGTTACTCTATTATCCTAATATAGTGTACCCATATAATAAAGGGGATGTGTACCACATGTCAGCATCTCCATCAACCCATATACATCAATATATCATATCCCTAGGTACATAGCATTTATTTTATTTCTAAACCCCACTTTGTGTCACAAGCTTTTGTGTGCACTCTATTAGATTTACTTTCTTTTTTATTAGATATATAGTGAACATTAAACTGAGGAATATTTTAGGTTTGATTCATGATAATGTTAGACTGTAAGATTTGGAACCCTTCCTAACATGGTGTATTATGACAACTAATTCCCTAATTAGGTCTAGTAGATCCCCATCCTGGTCATGCTCCTACTTAACAAATATATTCTCAATCAAAAGTGTAGGTTTGCTCTATCTTCTTCAAGCTAAGATTGATTTATAAATATGATGCATTTATGATTGCATACATTCTTGTGAACTTAATGTGAGATAACCCTTATAAGATTTATTCACATTATTTCATTATTTCATTCTTTTATCATATATTTTCCATACTAGTTCGAATCTATCAACCCAACTCTAATTTCTATGTGAAAGATTTCAAGTACAAGCTACTAGATCAACCCTATCAACCTAATATGGGTTTTTAACTCTTCAAACATCTAGTCTAGACTACTAGGTCAACCCAGTTGACCTTGTACATTTTCAAGCAATCAAAAATAGGTTTTTGTAAAGCTTGATTGGCCTAGTTTACTTAGTTAGCATACTTTGCAAGCATACATCAAGGTTCTTGAATAAAAATCTTCATTTTTTGCATCTCTAATCCACCAAGGTTCCTCTCTATCTCTCTATCTCTTTCTTTATAGTCTTTTATTTTATAGTTTGAAGTCTTCAAAACTGACCCTACATAGTCAACTAGACTGACCCTACTAACCTAGTTCTATGTTTTATGTGTTGTCTGGATAATTGGGTCAACTCTACCAACCTTTTTCATTTGTAGACCTTGCTTCCCGAGTATAGGTTCAACCCTATCAACCTTGTTTTATATTCTATGCATATACTATTAAATATATTAACATTGTACATTGTTTCAAAGTTGGAATTAACCTTATATGCTAGTAATTAATTCACAGTTTATTTTCTTATTGATTGCATGCTTAGAATAGATAACATAGATTAATTATGTGGTTTTTAGTTAATAATTTAGCTTTAATATTTTTTATTTTATGCACACACAACTAGATCACAAAATTTAAACAAGCATTTTAACATTTGACTACCTAAGGCCAACCTATTGTACTTCATCACCAAGGGGGAAGTCAACTTGATAGTCTGGTCAAGTATAAACCATGGTTAATGGTATATTTTGGCTAAGCACCCAACACCCTTATCATTATGGTGTGTGAAGTGATGGGGTAGGCCACAATACCAAGCCTATATCATTATCACTATAGATCCCTTTCAGCCTAAACTACCTAAAACCATCCTTGGATTGTCATTATAGTTCCTTGCTTATAGCCAACTTTCCATCACATTTAAAATCATATTCTAATAATCTAATAAACATTTAGGGTGACCAACTAGTGATATATTTACTTTCTAAGTTGATTGATTGTTATTTTATCAATTATATTTTTTATTTCAAAAACTTGTATTAGCCAACATTGGTGCAATGTTTTGTGATGTGTGTTTCAATTGGATTGGCCAGTCCTAATCCAATTGATAGTTTGTTTCCCTTTAGTTATTTCTTTTCAATTTACTTTCAAAATTTATCTTATTTTAATTCACAATTTGTTATAGGCTTCTTAAATTTCTTTTTTTGTTGTAATGGGTCAACCCAGTCAACCCTGTACCTTTTTTAAGACTTTATTCACTATACAAGATTGAACCGAATGACCCTATACTATTATAAACCCTATTTTCTCTATTTATAGCCTCTGTTTATTGTGATAGATTGACCTAGTTGACCCTACACTATTTTTAGCCCCTGTTTCTATGCTAGGTCAACCTAGTCAACCCTATATTATTTCTCTCATTTCCTATTTCCTTTCCTTTATTTTTCATCTCTCTTTTTTTCCCTTCATCATGGACTTTCTGATTGATGACAATATTGAGTTATATTCAATAAACATCATGAATTTTACCAACCCTCATAGGGTCTCCCATAGACAGAGTAGGGATCCTCTCTTGGATGCTAGTAATTTTCATATTGCCACTTGCACAATGAACTATGGGACCCCTCCTAATACCTCTTCACAACGTAATCCTCTCTTTTCATTATAAGATCAACCTAAATTAGAGTATACCCCTAAAATGCTCTTCTTTATCACTAAATTTCCTCAACACCAAGGAAAATATCCTTATACCATTTATAATCTTATGATTAGTGGTCGAGTTGAAGAGCCTCATTCACCTATTCCTACATTCTCAATTGTATTTGGGGGTACTAATTTATTTGATTCTCAACCTCTTCCTTTGATTAGACCCCTTATCATACCATGACCTCTTCTTCTCTAACTTCTTCCACCTCCATACCTATTATATCCACTAATATGGTAGGTTCTACATCTACTGGGTCTCTCATAGGATCCACTATCCTTAATCCTTCTACTAGTGCATCATTTACTACCCAAGGTAATCATGATACTAGTGCTTCTTCTTATCAACCATTCACTAGTCCATATTTTGATACACAAGCAAATTTTTCCACTAGTGCCTCACATTCTCATAATTCTTCTCAAGCTCTTATCAACACCAATAGTGGCACCCAAGCCACTAATACCACATATAATTCTTCTAATAATTATAATCAAACACATCAACTATTTTTACAAACACTCAATCAAATGAATAACCTTCAATCTCATAACACAAATTGAATGATGAGAATGAAAAACCACCTTCTCCATCTTCAAACTCATCCTCAACCAATGGCTTTGGGCTCGCATAACTAGAATGTTCCTCCTCCTCCTCTTTGAGATTCTCAAGGTAATGTCATTCCTCAACCTTATTTAGTCAACAAAACCATTAAGCATCTCCAAAATTAATCTCTCACTACTCAAATTTATAACATTGATATAAGAGGTATCACACCTAAAATTTATTTTAATGGATCAAACTATCCCACCCTGTATCTTATAACATTTGGGATTATTTTTAAGGATTGGGTCAAATTGAACACCTTTATCGATACAAAACTCTTAGCCAAAATTCTCACTCATGATGCCTTGGATTGGTAAAACCAACTTAGAACTCATTCCATTACTAGTTTGGAGGATTTAGTGAATGCTTTAGTTTACGAATTCCAAAATAGTGATCTTTTTTAAAACACTTTGGCCCACTTCATAAATTGAAAACAACTTGAAAATAAAACTGGTCAAGCCTTTGTTAAAAGGTGGAAAACTTTTTCAAACAAAAGTGAACATAACATGGTTGATGATAATCTTTTCCATCTCTTTACCAATTCCCTTTTTCCTAAACATCAATGTTGGGCCCACATTATCTCTCTATGTACATTAGAGGAGGCTATTAACCAAGCTAAATGACAATATTTCCTTATACATCAATTTGATCGACCCCAACCTTCTGCAAATCCTCGTATCTTTCTTAAGATAAAAAATTTCAATGTTACCAATGATGGTGTTATAGATTCTTATGACACCATTCACAATGCTCAAGCTCTCATTCCTACCCCTTCATCGGAATCAACTCCCCCTTATCAAAAATATACCTATCCTCACTTATCTTCACCAAACAACATTAATGTTCATAAACTTATATCCTTAGTTGAACCTAGGCCCCTTCCATGAGAACTTCACCCTACCCATCCTATGAAATCTTGGTATGATCCTAACAAGTTTTGTTGGTTTAATGCTATTTGAAGTAATTCTCATGAGACCTATAGATAACTTCATAATTTAGCTATGGAATTTCTTCTTGGTCCTCATTTTGATCATGATCCTATCATTCAAAAGCATCAATAAGATTATGAAATTAATTTTAAGTATTATAAATCACATGATAAAAATCAAACATTGAATGAAGCCAATGCTTATTTGGATATCTACAAACACCCTTGTCCTAATCATCAACCTATCTAAGAAAATCAAGACATATCCACCCCTTCCACCAATAATGTAGAAATTCTTGTAGAACCCACTTCTGAAGAGAATGTGGTTAACATGACTAATATATAAAGGGTGGTTGATTTTATCAATTCCCAACCTATCTACACTCCTACTTCATCTCAAACATATTATGTTATATAATATTCTTCCCCAACTCATTTAAATGAGTTGGGGAAAGATGACCTTATTAATTTTGATGATCCAATTTATGATTCTCCCTTAGATAACACTTCCTTTTCTATTTCTACCATTATTCAATCATCTTCTAACACTGATGATACTCAAACCTCTACTAACATTTTTTATACCAATTCTTAAAATCAACTTGAACTAGCTACTTCAAAATCATAACATGATTTACAACCTTATTCCAATAATTCCTCCTCTTATCAACATAAATTCCAATATACTTTAGCTCCTCCTTCTGAGGACCTCCTTAATAATTATGCACCTATATATAACAATCTTCTTATGGGTTATGAAGAATGGGATCCCATCATGGAACTCACTCATCTCCCATACCAAATTTTATTTCTTGAGCTTATGTCAACTTTTCCACATCATAAAAACCATCTTATGCAACCATTATTTAATATGAATGTCCCTTATCCTCCCCTAGAAGGATGGGAAGTAGCCTTATCTAAATCTAAGGATAGTATATTACAATAATGTGAAGAGATGTGTATCAACATTGATGAAACTACAGACACTTCTCTTTCATTAAAATTTCCTATTGCTTCTATGACTCCCAATTAGATTTTTCTTCATGTGAATGATCCTCCCTTATTTATTAGTGTTCAAATAGGTGATATCTAATTTAATCATGCATTAATTGATGAGGATTTTGGCACATACATTACCTCTCTCAACTTCATTAAAACTCTTGGATATTCATAGTGCAATCTCAAGTCTACATGCAACACCTACCAAATATATGATAGAACGAAAATGCCTCCTCTAGGTTATGTGTGGCTTCCCATTACTATCCCACCTATCACCATTCATGTGAAGGTAATGATCTTTAACTTTTCCCTTTTTTATAAAATCTTGCTTGGTAGGCCATGGACTCACTTTATGAGAGATATTGATTATTATACCTACTAATGCATTAAATTTCCTCATTAGGGATCCATTTATAGGATTTAGGGTGACACTAACCCTTTAAATTTTGAATAATTCCAAGAGCATGGTGTCTTCGAGATTCCACTCTTGAACCTTTGCCTAGGATTCCATTCCATGAGTCTTAGTATCTTAATTTTCCCATTAATTCAACCTGAGGTTATAATGGGCATCTCAAAATAATTGGGAACATTCCTCCTAACCTCTTATATTTTGATGATGATGATCACAATTAGATCAAATTAAAAATCAAAACTTTTGATCTCTCATGTCACCTCATCTTGTAGCTTCCTACTTCTTTACAACTTCAATCTCTCACACCTCCTTACGATGATATTCCTGTAGTCTTAACCAAGACTTGGCATTATATTCACCACACTTCCTTAGATGACAAGGTCATCCATAATTGTGGCATTGATATGCACACCCTAGATTATGATGATGATTATTACTCAGATGATACATTATTAGATGTTCTTTTATAGGCCCATGATGTTGAGATTCTCTATTATCATTCTTCTTTATTTGAGTCTTTTCATGTATCTTCCTATCTTCCTTAGTTTATAGCTCCTATTTTTAGTATTTTTCCTCTTTATCATAGGGTAGAGATGTCTCCAACACCTCCAAGTTTTGAGGAGCCTCATAGGTGTATGCTCATGGATCATGCTATGACTAGGACTTACTAGTTTTCTAGGTTCCTTGATCTTCATAGTTGGTTTACTCCTGAGATTAGTGTAATCCTTCTTAGACCTTATATATATCTCACTTTTACCTTAGTATATCCCTTATCAAATCCCATTCATACTCTCACTATAGTTTAGCCCATTCTTTCTCCTCCTATAGTTAAGCCTATTCCCACTCCTACTCTTGTTAATCCTACACCTGCTTCTCATCCCATTACTCCTTATGTTGAGCCTAGTTCCATTCCTCCTCCATCACCACCTTCCCTTGGTGATGTTTTTCTTCCCCTACCTCATATGGCTCCATTTCCCACCAAATGGGCTGATGAGTCTTCCCTAGCTTCTTATACTCTTGTTACACATCCTTCTATGAGTGATTCTCATAATACCAATCATAAGCATATCTATTAATTCTATGGGATAGATAATCATTCTTTTACCCATTTTCATAAGCTACAATAATATAATGATAATTTGTATCCTTCTTCTCCTTCCTCAAACAAATCCATGCCTCCCATAAATGTTATGCCTGAATATATACCTAAGTATGGTGAGGTGTATTTTTTGTGGCACTAATGTGGCACCCATCACACTAATGGTTGCCATATCCTTCAACAACACCTTAAGGATCACCTTTTAGCTATTCTCAGACTATCTTTTATTCCTTCCATAGGTCATTATTATAATAAGGCTTCTATTTATTCTCCCATGGCTCCACCTCTAGTGGTTTCTTGCCCTAGTGTGGTCCCTTAATTACCTTATGTGCCTCCACCCATGATCCCTTCACCTATGGACCTTCCCTCACATCTAGATCCTTCTCAACCTGTGAGTCCCTCACCCATGGATTGTTCTCCACCAGTGATTCTTGCATATCCCATAGAGTCCTCTCCCATGCATTATCTCAAACATCCCTTGCCTAATTTCCCTTAGGACAATTCATTGAGTATTCCTAATTTTTAAGTTGAGGAGATTAGAAGAGAAGTATTTTCCCATTTTTCATTGTAGATTGGTGAGATATTAGCAATAATTCATGTCTAGCTTCATAAAGATTTATCTGATGTCTTGGATAATGTGTGTGGGTAGATTTATCAGTACTTATGAGCACATGCATAATGATTTTACATTTATATTTTGATTAGACATGTGTTCCAATTTTATTTTTATCTATCTATTATATCATTTGATGTTATGTCAAATTCATATTTTTAGTATATGGTGATTCTTTACCTTTAGTACTATATCTTACTTATATTGTTATTATATTTGCATATGATTATCTTTCTTTAACATTATTATCTCTTTATTTCTTGAGTTTTCTCAAAATTCCCTTCTTGACTTCATGATTATTTACTTTATTATCTCTATTTTTCATAGTTATTTATCATTGTGACTTGGTTATATAAACCCTATTCCCTTTGGTCATTATCTCCTTTTACCATATGATCAATTGACAAACAATGCATCTCATTATACTTTCCTTTTACCAATCCACCTTTGGATTTATTTTTCCCCTTCTTCCTTTTTTGTAAACTAAGTATATACATGGTTGATACTTGAGATCACATGGTAGGTCATTGTTAAGACTAAGTGTCCCAGTCAGTCTTTGTCTTTGGTCACTTGGCTTCCTTTAACCTTAGCCTAAAGCTCATTCATGTGTATCATCACATATCTCATGATTGGTCATTCCAAATTCATATGGAGGAGGAATGTTAAAAAGAGGTAAAAAGTTAAACACAAAATCATTTTATAAAAGGCAATGATATAAAAGGTAAAAATATTTTTAAAAGTCAAATCACACTAAAAGATGTGATTCAAAGCACATCTCCTTCTTATAATTGAAGCTCAAACTCCATAATTGGCTTCACAATAGATTTTAGGTCCTTTGGGGTATAGTAGGCTAGTATATTTGAAAAGAGAATAAAAAAATCTTTTAGTGCTACCTACTTTGTCATGCAAGTACCCAATATTCATAGTATACCGATGGCTCTATAAGGGGTCCTGAGGAATGAGGAACACATCATGGGAAGGTAGGTCCATTTTATATTTTATTGTACTAGTCTACCTTCACAAGTTGATCTTAGTATTGATACATCCAATTCCTAACACCATTTGTGTTGAAATTGTTAATCTTACTCAAATTGTACTCAAATGCACATTTTAGGTCAAAATCCATAAAATGCCTTAAATAGTTCAAACTTGTCACTTACAAGTGCCAGTTTAGGTCAAAGTATCCCTAAATAGGGTAATGTATTTTATGGGCCAGCTAACTTTGATCGAATCATTTCGAGTCAAAATAAATATTTCACCATTTAATGCTCTGGATCACTCTTTTCTTCTAATTCATTGGTACATGTTATGTACCTTTGTTATTTGTTTTTAGAAACATCCTGAAAGGGAATATGGTTCTAATGCATGTAACATTACCTTCTAATTCCTCTCTAGTCAAATTATAACCTAGTAATATGACTTTATGACCATTTTTATTAATTGACAGCCAATATTCAAATAATTGCAAAAATGTTGATTAACCTTGTTTAAGGCTAATTAATCTAAATCAAGAGATTAACTAGATTTTCCATGAGAGTTGTTGAATATTTATTTTTGAAAATTGATTTGTATTATCTATATCACCTAGTGACATCATCTATGGGGTGGCATCCATCAAGCCATAAATGCCACAAATATCAAGATTATGGGTCACCCATGCTTAGTTAATTCCTCCCATGCCTCTTTAATGCTTATTTATCTTAATGATATTTATAGATTTAATTCCATATATTAGGATTATCCTCAACCACATATATCCATCTCAAGATGGATGGTTCAGGTTAATCCTAATCAATCCTAAAAATATATAAATAGAAAGGACATGAACATCATGTTGGTTGATTATTTTGTCGATCAGTGTACTGATAAATAAAATAGGTCTGATCAGCCAAAGTAGGAAGATTGGTCATCCAAATGTGTAGGTTCACCACATCAAAAGGGGACCAATCTCTCCTCTCATCAAGGGGAGGTTCCCTATATATATATATATATATATATATATATATATATATATATATATATATATATATATATATATATAGGGAACCTCCCCTTGATGAGAGGAGAGATTGGTCCCCTTTTGATGTGGTGAACCTATATATATATATATATATATATTCAGGTTAATCCTAATCAATCTTAAAAATATATAAATAAAAAGGCCATGAACATCATGTTGGTTGATTATTTTGTTGATCAGTGTACTGATAAACAAAATAGGTCTGATTAGCCAAAGTAGGAAGATTGGTCATCCAAATGTGTAGGTTTACCACATCAAAAAGGGACCAATCTCTCCTCTCATCAAGGGGAGGTTCCCTATAGATATGCTATATATATATATATATATATATATATATATATATATATATATATATATATATATATATATATAATAATACTCAAGGGTAGGATAAACCATCCATCTCTCTTTCTTCAGAATGATGCATGTAAATCAAAGGAAAAAACTGAAGGGAAATGATAGAAAGCACTCTTCTTCTTTCAAAAGTACTATTCAACAAACCACAAGAATACTCCTAGTAGTAATTGCAAAATGTAACTAAGGATGTAGTAACCAGCAAATTGAGATGTAGCACAAAGTCTCCACTTGAATTGCCCAAGAGTGAGATACAAAGGATAATGAGGGAATAAAGTCATCCCAAGGTCCTTTACATAGAAACAAAAAGAAAACACACTAAAGGCAATTCTGGGGGCACAAAGTCTCTCCAAAGTTGACTTTAGGACACCCTCCTGACTACTTTCACTAATTTTGCTTGTTGAATTAAAGGAACAGAAAATATATTAAGGAATAAGACATAAGAATAGTTTCCCCAAAAATAAAGATATCAGAGCACAAAGTCTAAAAAGTCACTTGCTTTCTTATTCCACTAACAAAATATGATCAACAATCTGAGCTCAAAGTCTCAGTAATGCCTTACAATTTGGGCAGAGTTTTGTTTATGATTATCAGAGAGAGATATTTTTACAATAACAAGAGAGTCCCTTATATAGCCTCTTCAATAAGGACTTGGGAATAGTAAAACATCATGTTACATTGAATTTTGTGAAGAAGACATGCTAGAATTTAGGGGCATTTACCCATTTTCTTTTCTCAATGCAGAGAAATGGGTCACGCTATTGAAAGTTTGCATCTTTCAATATCTACTTGGTAGTCTACTTCTAGAAACATATCTGATGTGCAAATGTTTCCGATCCTTCCTCATCATTCCTCTTTTTCTAGTTAATTGAATTGGGTCCTTGATTCATTTTGATGCTCTGCTCCTTAGTCACTTCTTGTTGGTCTTGGCCTTAAAGCCTTTGAATGCATTTGAGTCTGTTTTGGGTCAAGAAGAGCTCCCCACAAGGGTATCTACCCTTTGAGTGGTCTTCAAATGGCCTTTGAGCTTCTTTTGGTGGGTTGCTAAGTTCTTTGGCTCTTCTTTAAGGCTTTTCAAAATCAACAGCTATTTTACGAACCTTGAAATTGAAGTTTGTGCACCTGTCACTATGTTTGAATTTCCAACGGCTAGTTTGCCATTCTTGACTTTAATGTCTTCGGGTGAATCACCCCTTGGACTTTTTTCAGCTTTCTCTTGATTTGGCCTTTTTTGCTACTTACTTCCTTTAAATTTCTTATTTTGCATCCTCCCAAAGGGAAGCTGACCCTTCAGATTTGGGTAGTGTCCTTTAATTTGGTAGCCGAGAGTCCCCTACAAGGGTACCTGCCCTTTGGGGTCCTTCAGTGGCCTTTTGTCTTCGTAGTCCTTTAGATCTTTCCCACAGACTTTTTCTGTGAACATTTTCCCATGGACAAAAAGTCTGCAATAATTGTTTCAGTTACTTTGTCTTTGGCCTTCAAAAATTCTTTGTCTTTTCTCCCACATCTTACCCAAATTTCTTCAGACTTTTTATCCAAAGGAATTCCTTCAAATAGAAGTCTAAAAGAATTCATTTCTTGCCTTAGTCTTTCCACTGGGGAAAATTTTCTAAAGGAAATACCTTTGCTCTTTGGCCTTTGAATTGGTCCATTTGGCTCCTTCCTACCCTCCATAAGGGATGTTTGATCCTTTGGCTTTGGGGTAATGCCTTGAACCTTCCGATTGAACCAACCGATTGAACCAACTTTGGTTCAACAGTTCAATGGTTCATTCCCTTTGACCACTTGAACCAAGATTCTTTGAAACAAGCCTCATTGAACCCATTAAACCTTGAACCCATTAAACCTTTGAACCAAAGTGGTTTAATGGTTTAATGGTTCATTCCCTAAAAATGACTAAGTGTCAAAAACTTGTTCTTTTGATTGAACCTGCTTGTAGAAGCTTTTGAACCTACTGAACCATTAGTCCATCACTTCCTTGTTCTTTCTAAGCTCTTTTATCTTTATCTCACTAGTCGAACCTTTGAACTTGTGAACTCATTGAACCTTGAACCCATTGAACCTTTGAACCATAGTGGTTCAATGGTTCAATAGTTTAATGGTTCAAGCCTTCTTCCCTTTGATAAGTGTTTTGAAGTCATTGAACCTTGAAGTGATTGAACTTTGAAGTGGTTGAACTTTGAATCTTGACAAATGCACTTGACTCTTGCTACTGATGTTAAACCTTGACATTGAAATATTTTAGCTGAACCTAGTCATTGAACCAACTTTGAAATCGCCTAAGTGTTGAGAGCTTGCTTTTCTCCTACATAGTCTATAGAAATCAACCTGTGAAGTCCATTAAACTTGGCCTGCAAAGTCCATAGATTTTCTTCTTGTAGAGTCTATAGATTCAAGCCTACAAATTTTGTAGATTCAAGCCTACAGAGTTTGTAGATTCAAGCCTATAGATTTCGTAGATTCAAGCCTGTAGAGTCCATAGATTTAAGCCTATAAAGTCCATAGATTTTCTAAGAATCTTGAAAAATGAGGAATTTGAATGCTTAGAACAAATTTTGAGAAGGGTAAAGACTATTTTTGTCTGAGGAACCAAAATAGTCCAGTTGTTGTCCTAAAAATGAGTGATATTTTTAGGGGACAATAGCTGGCTCTAGTTGGGGAACTTCTATCAATTGTAAAAAATAATTAAAGGGAGTAGAATCCAAAATCTCTAGTGTCTTCATGTGTACCATTGGGTTATGGAGTCATGTTACCTAGAAATGGAAGGCATCAAAAATGGAAACAAACAAAACAAAATAGAATTAAAAACTATACATATGTATAGATACAATGATCTGATACTTCAAGAGTTGAAGTGTTTCAGATGTTGCTTCTTGAGAGGCAGTGAAAATAGTGCTCTATCCTGATAAACCAGCAAGAAGACATTTTGTCCTAAAAAGTGGTGATGGGTGAATGGAACTCTCCACCAGGAAACCAATTTTTTGCATCTTCCTCTTGGTTTTTTCTTCTTCTTGCCCCATGGCAAGATGTGACCTTCAATTGGAAAGCCATAACTCCTTGCTTTCTTGGTGAAGGGTTCTTTTGTCTGATTTTAATTTGCAATAGCTTAGTCCATTACCATAATTGGTTGCTCTTCTAGTTCATTCTAGCAAATGATTGGATTTTCCACATCAAACTCCTAACAAACTATCAGCTTAACATCTCCTTTGATGTGAAGGAGTTTGATCTCTTCATCTTGAGAAATTTTCAATCTGAGCAACAAAGATCCACATCCAGCTATGGAAGAATTACTGCCATCAAATTCTAGGATCCAAACATCATCAAAAGTTGATATTCTATCATATTTCTCTTCATGGGAGATGAAAGATCCTTCTTGATTTGTACTACACCCTACCAATTTTTTTGATGCCTTATCTGGATGAAATCCTAGATTACCAGCTACGAGACTTTCATTAGATGAGATGTGAGCATCCTCTATGGTCAAGAAGTAATTACCCCTACCTGAAGGTTCAAATAGAATTTGAGCTGTAGGGGCTGATGTTTGGGTGACCATAATTTTTGCCTTAAACAGGTCCACACTTAGTTCTCCACCAATGTTTAATTGCTCAATATTGGCTTGCAAGGATTCAAACTCAGTCATCTAAATTTTGGATTTCTTGACATGATCAATCATGGCAAATGACTGTGATGGACTTGGAAGAGAGGATGGGAGTTCATCCTTTTGGTTTTTGGGAGGGGGAGGACTGATCTAAAAATTTAAAGTAGAAGGTGTAGATATGTTTGATGTATTTACTTCTTTGGCAATCATCAGGTCCTTTGACTAGAAAGGAAGAGGGATTCTCTACTCAGCAATTAAAATTACTAGTTGGGGTCATTCCTCTATCTTCTCTTTATCGGCCTAGTGGGCTGACTAATTCTTAGACCTGGTGAATACTGCATATGATCCTTTGACAGCTTCAGCTTCACTTTTAGGTTCATCTTAGAAATTTAGGAACCTAATGTGGGAGTCACTAGTTAATTCTTCTAGATCCTCCTTGAAGAGATTAGCACCATTTTCTTGCTTGAACTCAGGTTGGAAATAGGAAACATGTTATGTTTCTAGATATCTAACTACTGAGTTGGTTGGAGGTGATTCAAGGGTAAGGTTCCTCTATGGAGGAGGAAGACGATTTGGTTGCCCTTGACTTCTAGTAGCATTGCCTTGATATGGTTAATTAGGGAATGTCCTCTTTGGTATATCTTTATATAGAGGAGCAAAAGACATACCTTGTGTTATTTACCTTTTCAAGGCTAGCAATTCATTTGCCAACTTTTGTACCATTGGGTCAGTGGTGACTGTGGGTGAGTATTCAGAAGATGAAGAGGGTTTGTCTCTATTTGGGTCTCTCCTTATCTTTCTTACCAATATAAGGTCATCTTCTACCTCAGTAGCCAAGTTTTGAGCAATAAAAAGGTCTATGTGGCTATCTCATCTCAGTAAAAAACTCACTTCAGGCAGTTGTGAGTTGATGAAGAAGCATTTGAGGTTTTGAGGCGTTAGCTGGGTGACCATGGGAATCCTGTGCCTTAGCTTGTCAAACCTGGCAATAAAATACCTCATAGGCTCATGAGGCTATTTATTCATCTAAGTGAGCTAGGCCAACAAGGCATGTGCATCTTTTGTAGGCTTGAACCTTGCTTCGAACTTGGCTTTGAGTGTATCTCAATCATTCACTAATCTAACCTGTAGATGGTAAAACCAGTCTACATCAGCACCTTGTAGTGTCTCCACAAAAAGCCTAACTTCCAAGTCTTCAAATTCCACTTGTATAACACCACAAGCTATGCTAAAGGCTATAATGTGTTCATCAGGGCGAATTATCCCATCACAAAAAAAATTGGGGAATTTCTTTCTTGAACTATGTGGGAGTTCATGTAGAGGTGGAGTCAAGTTAAGTGGGCCAAAAGAGTTACCCCAGGGGCCTCAAACAACCATGATTTAATTAAGAGAAATAGAGATAACAAATTTGGATGGAGTGGCCAAATTGTAAAAAAAACATGGAAAAGGACTAGCTCTGCTTCATCTTGAGGTTTGAGGTTTCAAACTATGCACTCTTTCCCAACAGCTCTAGTTTTGCAGACCAAATAAAATAATAGAGGTGGAGGAAGATGGTAAGGCTATAAATAGATAATGGGTAAGACATGAAATAGAGTCGCTAGAGTCTATAATGGATAAGGGTTATAATGATAATGAGTAAGACACAGGTGATGTTTCAATCTGAAACTTGAGGTTCCAAATTGTACAAAATTATGTATATTCATAGCAGAGTCACCAAAAACTATTACGCGAGGTTGGGAGGAAAATTTTAACAATGGGAAAGCACTAGAGTAGTTCATTCTTCCATAGTGGAGTAAAATGGATAGGTTATAACAATAATGGGTTATATCCCTAGCGGAGTCACCAAAAACTATTGGTTGATTATTTTATTGATCAACGTACTTATAAACAAAATAGGTCTGATCAGCCAAAGTAGGAAGATTGGTCATCCAAATGTGTAGATTCACCACATCAAAAGGGGACTAATCTCTCCTCTCATCAAGGGAAGGATCCCTATATATATATATATATAAAATAATACTCAAGGGTAGGATAAACCATCCATCTTTCTTTCTTCAGAGATGATGCATGCAAATCAAAGGAAAAAACTCAAGGGAAATGACAAAAATCATTCCTCTTCTTTTAGAATTACTATTCAACAAACCACAAGAATACTCCTGGTAGTAATTGCAAAATGTAACCAAGGACATAGTAACCAACAAATTGAGATGTAGCACAAAGTCTCCACCTAAATTGCCCAAGAGTGAGATACGAAGGACAATGAGGGCACAAAGTCATCCCAAGTTTCTTTACATAGAAACAAAAAGAAAACACACTAAAGGCAATTATGGGGGCACAAAGTCTCTCCATAGTTAACTTTAAGACACCCTCCTGACTACTTTCACTAATTCTGCTTGTTGAATTAAAGGAACAAAAAATATATTAAGGAAAAATACATAAGAACAGTTTCCCTGACAACAAAGATATCACAGCATAAAGTCTAAAAAGTAACTTTCTTTCTTATTCCAATAACAAAATATGATCAACAATCTAAGCTCAAAGTCTCAGTAATGCCTTACAATCTAGGTAGAGTTTTGTTTTTGATTATCAGAGAGAGATATTTTTACAATAACAAGAGAGTCCCTTATGTAGCCTCTTCAAGAAAGACTTGGGAATAGTAACACATCATGTTGTATTGAATTTTGTTAAGAAGACATGCTAGAATTTAGGGGCATTTACCCTTTTTCTTTTCTCAATGCAGAGAAATGGGTCACGCTATTGAAAGTTTGCATCTTTCAATATCCACCTGGTAGTCTACCTCTAGAAACATATCTGATGCGTAAATGTTTCTGATCCTTCCTCATCATTCCTCCTTTTTTGGTTAATTTAATCAAGTCCTTAATTCAATTTGATGCTCTATTCCTTAGTCACTTCCTGTTAGTCTTGGCATTAAAGCCTTTTAATGCATTTGGGTCTATTTTAGTTAGGGAAGAGCCCCCTGCATGGGTATCTACCCTTCGAGTGGTCTTCAGATGGCCTTTAGGATTCTTTTGGTGGGTTGTTAAGTTCATTGGCTCTTCTTTAAGGCTTTTAAAAATCAATAGCTATTTTATGAACCTTGAAATTGATGTTCACACACCCGTCACTATGTTTGAATTTCCAACATCTAGTTCATTGTTCTTAACTTTGACATCTTCGGGCACATCACCCCTTGGACTTTCTTTGACTTTCTATTGATTCAGCCTTTTTTGCTACTTGCTTCCTTCAAATTTATTGTTTTGCATCATCCTAAAGGGAAGGTGACCCTTTAGCTTTGGGTAAGTGTCCTTTAATTTGGCAGCCGAGAGTCCCCCACAAGGGCACCTACCCTTCGGGGTCCTTCGGTGGCCTTTTTTCTTCGGAGTCCTTTGGAGCTTTCCCGCGGACCTTTTTCATAGACATTTTCTCACAATTTTTTTTTTTGCAATAACTATTTTGACTACTTTGTCTTTGGCCTTCATAAATTCTTTCAGGCTTTTCTCCTGTAGCTTACTTGAATTTCTTCAGACTTTTTGTCAGAAGGAATTCCTTTGGATAGAAGTTTGAAAGAATTCATTTCTTGCCTTAGTCTTTCCACTAGGGGAAATTTTTTGAAGGAAGTCCCTTTTCTTGTTTGGCCTTTGAATTGATCCATTTGGCTCCTTCCTACCCTGTACAAGGGTTGTTTGATCCTTTGGCTTTGGGGTAACCCCTTGAACTTTCTGATTAAACCAATTGATTGAACCAACTTTGGTTCAATAGTTCAATGGTTCATTCCCTTTGACCGCTTAAACCATGATTCTTTGAAACAAGCCTCATTGAACCCATTGAACCTTTGAAAAAAAGTGGTTCAATGGTTCATTCCCTAAAAATGACTAAGTGTCAGAAACTTGTTCTTTTGATTGAACTTGCCTGTAGAAGCTTTTGAACCTACTAAACCATTAGTCTGTCACTTCCTTGTTCTTTCTAAGATCTTTGATCTTCATCACACTAGTTGAACCTTTAAACCTATGAAATCATTAAACCTTGAACCTGTTGAACCTTTGAACCAAAGTGGTTCAATAGTTCAACGGTTCAATGGTTTAAGCCTTCTTCTCTTTGATAAGTGTTTTGAAGTCATTGAACCTTAAAGCGATTGAACTTTGAAGTGGTTGAACTTTGAATCTTGACAAATGCACTTGACTCTTGCTACTGATGTTGAACCTTGACATTGGACTCTTTTAGTTAAACCTAATCGTTGAACCAACTTTGAAATTGCCTAAGTGTTGAGAGCTTGCTTCTCTCCTACAGAGTCTATAGAAATCAACCTGTGAAGTCTGTTGAACTTGGCCTGCAGAGTCCATAGATTTTCTTCCTGTAGAGTCTATAGATTTAAGCCTATAGAGTCCATAGATTCAAGCCTATAGAGTTTATAGATTCAAGCCTGCAAAGTCTGTAGATTCAAGCCTACAGAGTCCATAGATTTAAGCTTGCAGAGTTTGTAGATTGTTTGAGAAGCTTGAAAATGAGGAATTTGAATGCTTAGAACAAATTTTGAGAAGGGCAGATATTATTTTGGTTTGAGGAACCAAAATAGTCCAACTGTTGTCCCAAAAATGAGTGATATTTTTGGGGGACAACACATCATTTCTAAAATATTTTAGTGTAAAGTTATTATGCTCAAATACCTTCAAATCTTGAATATTTCAAAGTTATAATGCTAAATTATTTCCATAAAGCTTAATTGATAGGCTAGTTTAGTGATTTACAATTAAGAGCCTATGTTTTATGTAGTGTTCTTGAGGCATTGGAGGAGTTTACCACCATTGTTGACAAAGGCAAGGATGCTTGATCAAGGGAGAACATGTTTTTGAGCCACATGGGTATGGTGAATCCATTTGGGAAGGTACTATGGTGTTTATTTCTTTCATTTTTTTCTTGTTATCCTTTGCAATTCCCATAGGAATAGATAGGCTTGGTTAATTAGTTCTTTATGCATGTTTTATTATTTTTAAGAACATCCTAAAAGGGAATATGGTTCTAATGCATCTAATGTCACCTTCTAATTCTTCTCAATACAACTATTTTCTACTTTTTTGTTTTATCAAGAGCCTTGCTCTCATTGATTTGTGAGCATGGGTCATTGTAGCTAGCTTAGTTGTCTTATTAGAACCTTTACTCCTAGGACGTGCATCTCTTCGACTATATGGTCCTACCTTGTGCATATTTTATTCCAAAAACACTAAAAACATTATAAATACTTTGAAAATACCAAAAACATTAGAACATGATCCATAAAAGAACAAAAATAATGTCTCACACTTCTTTACATTTGTACATTCCTATTCCCCCATCGCACTCTCTCACCATTTTATGATCAACTGTAAAATTTAAATGCTCTCACTATTTTGTGAGAAACTATTAAGTTTGAATGTACTTGCTATTTTGTAAGATCATTCTTTCTCATCTCATCAGATTCTTATTTGTCAAACCATTCTTATTTGTTTGTCATATATTACATATTCTTATATAACATTAATCATGCTAGTTTGATCATCATTTCTCTTCAACCCCATTTCCTGGGAGCACTACATTTGGCCTAAAGTTCATTATGGAACATGCATCTATGGAACTATGTAGGCAATATCCACTTATCTTATGCATCTAGAATCATCTTGGCCAACCCCTTTCTTTTCTTTTCTTCCCCCATTTCTTCTATCCTTATTCCCCATTAATTAGGGAATAATTGTTGTGTCATTATTCTTTGTTATGATGTGGTGGAAAGTAACACCTCTACCACACATGCATGAACATTTGTCTTTAAACTGCACTAACTTGATTTTTGTTTGTGTGTGTTTTGTTGTGCTTTCACACCTCTCTTTTTATTTCTTCTCCTTTTCTCTTTTTATTACTTCTTGATCCATTCGTGGTCTTGTGTTTCTTTGTCTTATTTTTTTGTTTGATTTTGCTTTTCTCTTTTGTGTTCGAGAATGTCTTAATGGCCACATGGATCTTGATTATTCATATCTTGGTCTCATGTCATTAAGATGTTCTTGCCTATTATTTTTAAACATTTTTGTTAGTACTTTAGATCATATCTTGATTTCAAGCTAGGTTCATTTATGTTTATATTTTTCTTTTTCTTTGTCTTTGATTTTTTGTTTAATTGTAAATCATTGTAACTCTAGTTTTGGTCATTATTTTACCATTATCCTTAGTTACAGATATTCACATATAAACTAGCTTATCACAATTAGAATATTATTTTATTCTAAGTTATTCATAATTATGATGCCTAATTTATTTTTTCTATAGTAAATACTTTGTGCTCAGGTCTTAACGTCAACATCAGCTTCAATGAACAATTCTCAAGAACACTCCATAAAACCTAGGCTCAGGATATGGAATTAGGCTTATAAGTAGCTGCATTTTAGGATTCTTTGTCTATGCTTAGATGTAAATATCTTTGTATACATTGTAAGTCTAATCAATTCTTCATCATTTTTCATCATTCCTCATTCCATTCTCTCTCAAACTTGGGTGAACTACATTTGCCTGAAGTTCATATTGGAACATGAGTCCATGGAGCTATGTAGGCATTGCTCAATTTCTATTGAGGTCAGCTCAGCTATCTCCATTCTTATTTTCATCTCTCTCATCACTTTATGCATTCTCATATGATTGGTTTTATATGAATTTCTTAGCCATTACACTATCACATGTATGTTTGTGTCCATTCACTTTAACCTATCTTTTAGGTTATATCCTTAAGTTATTTTGCTTGCTAATTACCCATGCTGGGGCCCACCATCTAAAGAATGTATAAATAAAATTCAAGCTCTACAAGGGAAAATCATTATTTATTATTTATCAATGATCAAGATTTGCCTTACTAGAGCAAAACTATTTTATCATGATCAAATCTACTCTATTAGAGTACTTTTTATTCTCTTTGGAGACCCCATTCTAGTGGTGTTTCCCTTCTTGAAGTAGAAAATTATCTCCTTTCCTCTAATTCAAATCTCTCTATATTAAATCCCATGATGGTAATATTTTAGTGTGTAACTTATCTCAGGATTGATCAATGTTGTAAGCGTGTAGCTTGTACTCTCAAATTAGGTACATTTATAGTGTGTCCCTTACATTTATGGATTGTATCTTTCCCATTCCCCCCATCTTTGGGGCTTATTATACCCCTATTTATATTTTTATCATTGATGGTAATCATGTGTGAAATCATTATCTCATCTGGATGTGATTTGAAACATGGGTTAATCTCTCACTTTCTCTCTTTTTGAGAGTTCATCCTTCTCTTTCATCCTAGTATGTCCTCTCGAGGGGGAATCATGGGTTTGTTCCAATTTCTTCTTGACAACTATTTTATTTGAAAATATGTTACTTCACCTGAGTGTCTCACTATGCCTTCTCAAATAGGGGCAAAATGTAGACATCCAATTCCTAACACCATTTCTGTTGAAATTATCAATCTTACTCAAATTGCTCTCAAATACACATTTTAGGTCAAAATCCATAAAATGCCCTAAATGGTTCAAACTTGTCACTTACAAGTGCCATTTTAGGTCAAAGTATCCCTAAATAGGGTAATGCATTTTATGGTCTAGCTAACTTTGATAAGATCATTTCAAGTCAAAATGACCATTTCACCATTTAATGCTCTTGATCACTCTTTTCTTCTAATTCATTGGTAAACATCATGTACCTTTGTTATTTTTTATTAGAAACATCCTAAAAGGGAATATGGTTCCAAGGAATATAATGTCACCTTCTAATTCCTTTCTAGTCAAATTATGACCCAATAATATGACTTTTTGACCATTTTGATTAATTGAGAGCCAATTTTCAAATAATTGCACAAATGTTGATTAACCTTGTTTAAGCCTAATTAATCCAAATCAAGAGCTTAAGTGGATTTTCCATGAGAGTTGTTCAATATCTATTTTTGAAAATTGATTCTTATTATCTACATCACCTTCTGACATCATCTATGAGGTGGCATCCATCAAGCCATCAATGCCACAAATATCAAGATTATGAGTCACCCATGCCTAATTAATGCCTCCCATGCCTCTTTAATGCTTATTTATCTTAAGGATATTTATGGATTTAATTCCATATATTAGGATTATCCTCAGCCATGAATCTTCATCTCAAGATGGATGGTTCAGGTTGATCTTGACCAATATCAAAAATCTATAAATAGAGAGGCTATGAACATCATTTCTAAGTTATTTTGGTGTAAAGTTATTATGCTCATATATCTTCAAATCTTGAATATTACAAATTTATAATATTAAATTATTTCTACAAAGCTTAATTGATAGGCTAGTTTAGTGATTTACAATCAAGAGCCTAGGTTTTATGGAGTGTTCTAAGGCATTGGAGGAGTTTACCACCATTTTTGACAAAGACATGGATGCTTGATCAAGGGAGAACATGTTTTTGAGCCACATGGGTATAGTGAATCGATTTTGGAAGCTAATATGGTGTTGATTTCTTTCATTTGTTTTTTGTTATCCTTTGTAATTCCCATAAGAATAGATAGGCTTGGTTAGTTATTTATTTATTCATGTTTCATTATTTATGGATTAATGCTTGACTAGCTTGCTTTTTAATCCTCTCTACATCTTGGCACACCTAGTGGGATAAGATGCATCTTACACCTAAATAAAATCACTTTGAAACTCTAAAATATGCATTTAGACCTTTAAAACTCTTTCAAATTAATTTTCTAACTTTATTTTTCCATTTTTGGTTGCCACAATTTTTACACAGTAACCAACATCAATAGAAATACTGACATTGGTTACTAACTTAACCAATGCCAGTCAAAAAAACTAAAATTAGTCAAATCTTGGTTATCTATAACCAACATTAGTGGTATTAACCAACATCAGTCACTATATTTTTTCCAAAAACATAGACCCAAAAGCTAATTTCCCAAAGTTCATTGTTTCAAGCTAAAAATAGCTTCAAAGCTAAGGGACATGCTAACAATTTTATTGTAAGACCAAGCTTAAAATTTGCTTAAAACATGTTTATATCACCTGTGCATCTTAAAAATTAATTATGAACCTTTTTTTGGTGTTTAAAAAAGAATATTTAGATGTTTTGGTGAATGTTTTAAAAGTTTTCAACTAAGACCAAGGGGTCAAATGAACACCACCAAACATTTCATTTGGATTTAAAATTGGACATACTTGTCAATTCTTGCTTGCAAATAGTTGATTAGATTAATCTTGTTTGGCAAAAAGAGGAATGTTGTGTGTATGCTCTTCTATTTGTCCCCTATAGGAAGGCCTTGGAATCAAAATCACCATTCCTATTATAAATATCCTAGTCCAAGGGTTATAAATAATGTCACCTAAAGTACTCCCCAAAAAATTTCTAAAGTTTGGGTGATCTTGAAAATGACCCTAAAGTCTTTCTATTTTATGCTTTCTTTATTTTCATGTAAACTTGGCTTATGAGGGGGACTTAATCACCTCCTATAGGTTCTTTAGGGAAGCTTTGACCTAGGTTTTCATCTCCTAGCATTGACTTCATTTGGCTCCTTTAGAGTTGTACATGAGATGTAGTGGCACTTTGGACATCACACTATACTGAGCAAATAGCAAGATGTAATGGTTGAAAAAAGGACTAGACATTTTTTCAACAAACCAAGTGATAGGGACCCAAAATCCATGCTTTTATTTTTCATTATTTGGAATCAAAGTCATTATACAATTGATTCCCCTAGAATGATCGAAGCCTTGCTAGTTTAGTAGACCCCACTTTGCCATACCTTATCAGTTTAGACTTAAGACATTTCTTTTTGTCATTAGCTTACTTGGTCTTGATTTGTGTCTAAAACTACTTATTAACTCAATGAACTTAACCAAAACACATTGTCCTCAATTTTATTGAGCAAGGGAGGTGTTATGCTATCCAAATGGAAAATTCATCTTTTCCTTGTTTAAATTATTATCAAAATCATTGTGACATGTCATCTAAGTTGGCACAATTATGTTTCCCAATTGAGTCTATATCTTTTACCCAATTTGTTTAAATCCTTCATTTGTAATCCACATTCAAAATTAAACCTTTCTAAGTTATAAGGGTTAGTGCGTCAAAGTAGGTTCACCATTTGTGCACTAAGATTGTTTTAACTTGGATTCAATTTTATATTTAGATTGAAGGTCGTTTATTAAGACTTAAAATCACATTATCATCTTGGTGGACTCAATTCATCTTGCATATCACTCACACTTTGGGTCTTAAAACATATTTTATCCTACTAGAATCATGTGGTGAAATTGTGTTTCCTATTTGGTCCTAGCTTTATACTTAGTGATTCATGTATGTTTTTACATCTTGAGTTGCTTAATACATTGTATCTTCTTCATAATAAAAATATCTTTCCTCTAAACTTCTAGTGTCAAATTTTCAAAGTTGAATCTAGCTTTTTTAGTGTGGGTGTATCACAAAGATCTAGGCTTTCATGTATTAGTTTTCACCTTGGGTCTTTGAGTTACCTTACTCTCTTCTGATCTATACAATTTTAACTTTACCAAAGGTTGAGTAAACTCGTGAATTGAATCTTATAAATTGTGAGTGGTGTCAAATCACCCTCCCTTATAGTCTCATTGGTACCTTGGTTATTTGTTTAAAAGAGAGCTAAAGCATATTTTGATTGGTTACCAAACATTGGTCCAAAGTTAGTCAAACACATGGAACAACTCTTTTTAGACATGACTTAAAGGTTCACTCATAGTGGGGCCTCTTATGGCCTTAGTTATGAGGATGAGAAATTTTATGATGGCCAAGATAACCCCATTATTTTTGATGATATCCCCACAAAATTAGGATTTGAATAAGATTACAATGAATATCAACCCCAAGAAGATCAAGATGAAGCCCTTCTTAGATTGTTAGAATTAGGTGTTAGACTACCTTTTGAATTTCTTATTGAACAATTGCATACTTTGGTTACAGAATGAGAACAATGATGGCAAGAGGAATCTTTTGCACAAATAGACATACCTTCTTCTTCTAAAATTGGAAAGGAAATACAAACAGAGTCAAAACCCACAAATCTGGATCTTCTAGCTAAGATCAAGATAATAAGTCAATGATATGTAGATCAACTTGTCACAGAATTAAATGACTCCCTTGTTGCCACTTCAATTCAAAATAATGCTTCAAAAGAAAATGAAGATATGGTGGAAAGTACACAACCATTATTGGATGAGAGCATTACCATAGTAGATTAAGGTAATCTAAATGAACAGTTAAATTCACAAGAGACATTAAAAGATGTTCCATTTGACATGAAACATACATTCTTAAATCATCAAGAACCTCTTGTTACTTTACAAACTCAGAAACCCAAATATTCAATTTGAATTAAGGAGATCCCTAAAATAAACTAAAGAGTGGTAAATAAACATAGAAATTTTTGAAATCAACAAAGTGCAAAAAAAACAAATTTAGGGAATGTTTTATAATCCAAGAATCAACAGCTTATGTTCTCAACTCAAGCAAAAAATTGGAACCAAATCATGGATCAAAAGGTATATGATTCCTATAGATCCACATAAAATCAGGGGCACATTCCACCCCAACAACAACAAAATCAGGGGCACATTCCACCCCAATAGAAATAAAATTAGGGGCACATTCCACCCCAAAAACAACAAAACTAAGGGAACATTACACCATAACAAAATCTTATCCAATCCAAAAATGCACCAAACATGCAAGAATGGAATTCTATGAAGGAAATTGTCCAAAAATTGGAGATGAATAATAGAGTCAAAAAGTACAAATTCAATGAGATATGCCCATATCCATTTGATTTATCTATTCTCCAAAACCCCTTTCCATCTCATTTTTAGGCACCCAAATTTGACAAATATAAAGGGAAAGGAGATCTACATAAACACATACAAGCATTTTTTGTCTTGTGTTAAGAGGCTTCTTATAGTAGTGAGTACTTACTATGACTATTTTCATGAAGTTTAGCAAGACAAGCTCTTGATTGGCTACTTATACTACCCAAGGGATTAGTTGTGGATTGGAAAGACCTATTAGAAAAGTTTGTTAACCATTTATCATAAAACATAGAACATGATTTGACCATTATTGACTTATGCAAAGCCAAGCATTGTGATGGTGAAAGTTTTTTTATATATCTACAAAGGTGGAGAGAATTGGTAGGCTACTTTCAACACAATTTACTAGACAAACAATTGGATGATATCTTTATACATAATTTACATCTTGAAGTTACAAATAATCTATGGTTAGCTTGTGCTAACTAATTTGAATAAATTATTGACAAAGTGTAGATTAAGAAGGTTGTCATTGCTAGGGCCCTTGTTAAGATTTTTGTACAAGGTCAAGCATCTAATCAGACTAATCACCAGCTCAAATAGTTATAAAAGATAGGCCTAAGGAATTTGGCAAAAATAAAAACATGGTTGATAATGGGGTGACAAAAATAAGACATGTACAAATAGTACATGTTATGCCTCCTCCAAATGTACAATTAACTCCCTCAAATCCACTACCTACTTTGTAAAGATAACCTCCATGAAGGATGCTTCATAAAAAAATTAGAGTCTTTAGAAAGTTAGGAGAATCAGTTGAAATAGTGTTACAAAAGATCATTGTAGCTAATTTAATTATATGGCTAGTATCAAGGCCATTTCCTCAAGATCAGCCAAAACCAGACTGGTACAAAGAGAATGAATGGTGTAACTTTCATCATGTTACTAGTCATGGTGCATATCATTGTGTTCAATTGTGACATATTATTGAGGACTTCATTGAAAATGGTGAACTATAAATTAGGTTGGCCCTTAATCAGGACACAATTCAAGATATGAGAATCTATAAAGACCCCTTTCCCCGACATGATCCACCACCACCAAGAAACAATAAAAATGGTCACAATCAAGGATAAAGGTAGAATCAAAAACAACAAAAAGGTCAGAACCATAATGAGCATAATCAAGATCATAATCCCCACACTAATAATGTGGCTTATAATAATGTACCTTATGACTACAATAACACTATGGGACATATTTTTGCAACCCACATTACCACTATTATTGTGATGCCATGCGGCTAATCTTGTGTTCCTCGCAACACAAGACCCATCATTATAGGGTTATCACCCTCTCCCCCTAATAATACCATGTTGAGTTTGCATCATCATGTTACTACTCTATTTTCATTGGTTACTAATCTTAAACAATAGTACCCTTCTTTTAAAGGTTCCTCGCTGACCTAAACTTATGGAAATATAATTAATCACCCACGAATCACCATCCAAGGCCCTTTGCCTTGCTCTTCTAATTATAATAACTCCTTGCCACCTCTAGGTTGTGTAGTTACAACTAGATTCCCATGAGTTATCATCTAGGGCCCTTCACCCACTTTTTTCCATAAACCCAATGGGAACATTGTGCTAATGGTTCCAAAGCCCAATATTATCCCAACAAAGACCAAAGTAGTTCAATCCACAATTTAAAGGCCTTATAGTATAACATATCAATTAGCTAAAACCCCTACACAAATTTCTATATTAGAACTCTTGCAAACATCTGATGTCCATATAACCATCTTCAATAAACTTTTACAAGATTTTATTGTGCCTAATGATATAAACCTCGATCAATTCCATAACCTAGTTGGATATTTGTCTTCATTTCAACAAATCACATATGATCAAAAGGACATGTCCACCCTTGGCCCAAACCATAATAACCCATTATACATTGAGATAATCATTATGGGTTACAAGATCAAGTGGGTTCTTATAGATAATGGTTTAGGAATGAACATCATATCTCTTAAATTGGTGAGATGATTAGGTTATATGAACAAAGACATTCAACCAAAAAATATTACAATCAAGGCTTAAGACAATGTCAAGAGGGAGTCATATGGTACAATTTGGTTTTTAGTCATGGTTGGGTCTATTTCTCATCACACATTATTCCATATTGTGGATATTGAGCTTCTTTATAACATACTTCTTGGTCATCCTTGGATCCATGAAGTATAGGTAATTCCATATACTCTTCACCAATGCTTTAAGTTTCTCCATGATGAGATCGAGGTTACTATTCTTATTTATTAGTAGCCATACCAATAATACAAACATCTTAAAGCAAAGTTTCATAATTATAACTATTGCCTAAGTTTTGAATTCATTGCAAAGAAAAACAAATCCATCATTTCTTATCTTTCTCCATCTAATTATACAAACCCTATTGATCTAGCCTCCACTTTGGCTTATCCATTCCCTATATCTCTAGCCAAATAGGTGATTATTAAAGATGTAGGCATTTCCATGTACCATCTAAAGGAAATCCTCCATATTGCAAAATTACCGAAATCCCCTAAAACATTTGGTAAGCCTAAAACTTCCTAGCCTCCTAATAGACCTAATCATATTTGGAAACCAAAGAAGAAGCAACCAAAACCTCCTATTGTTTTTGTACCTATAATTACACCAAAGAAAGATTGAGAGGATTTTACCAAGGGAGATTGGTTATATTCTAAGGGCCTTATAGATTGCTTTTAGAATCCAAATTATCCTATTTATAATAGGATAATGGATCATCTTGACTATATAGGGAAAGGCCTTAGTCCCATAGGTGTAAGGAATTTTAGAGCCCTTATCAACTGGAGTTGTCAATTGAAATCATGGTCTAATATTTAAACCATCAGAGGATGACCTCATAAAATTTGGTAGTGACTCTTTTAAAGTGATTGGTAATGAGAATCCTAGAAATGACGTAATGTCCCATTATAGCCTTTTTGATGATCTTGATGATTCAAGTTTTTTTTAATTCAAATGCCATATTGACCATAACACCTATTGGATCTTCCCATCTTGAATAAAAAAAACATCATAGTGGTGCTTCCCTTCCTAAAGTAGGACATTATATCTTTACCGTTGGTGCTTCCCAGCCTGAAGCAAACCATCACTTTAACCTATGCCTTTTCCATTTTGAACTCATAGATTGGGATAAAAAAAACTAGTCATATGCCTCAATGAGTTTCAAAATGAAGAATCAATTATAGAATACATAGGCCTATGAGATGGATTCCCCGTTGGTAATCATAAATAGGGTTTTGATTTTTGATTAAATTCTTCTAACTACTTCAGCAAGTAAGTAAACTTTATTGGTCATAATAAAGAACAAACATTGTGATCTTCAGGTGAAGAACTCTTTGAGGCATAAGTTAATTAGGGAAAAAGTAAATAAAAAGATAAGCCTTTGTGTGAAAACCTATTTCAAGTGATCCTAGGTGGGAAAGTTTGCTCATCCCCTTAGGATGTAAAAAGTCCATCTAGCCCAAGTTCCATAGCTAGTACAAGCATCTCTTTAGAAAAACATCAAATATTTGAGCATATTACTCTTGAGTTTATAGAGGTATTTACCAATTGGCCTTTACCTGAGAAGGTAGATTCTAATTATTCATATTATCTAGATCTTTGGGAGGAAAAAAAAGAAGATATAGTAGAAGAAGATCATCATGACCATACATTGCCTATAATTCTAGAATATGGATCCACACTCCTTATGGAGAGCACAATAGAAGTGAATTTGGGAACCCATGAGAATCCCAAAAGTGTTTATCTTAGAGCTTCCCTTACTGAAGTAGAATGTAAACATATTATATCCATTCTTAAGAATTATATAGATGTGTTTGCATGGGCATATTCTAACATGCCAAGCCTAAATAGAGATTTAGTTGTGCATCATCTAGTTGTTCACCCTAATGTCAAACCACTAAATAAAAAGTTGAGAAAGATGCATCCACACATCACCCTTTTGGTTAAGGCCAAGTTGTAAAAGTTATTAGGAGCCAATTTTATCAAACCACTAGACTAATCTAAATGGATTTCTAACATAGTTCTAGTAAGTAGAAATACCCCATGCATACATGTTTGTATTTAATTTCATGATATCAACAAGGCATGCCCAAAAGATGATTTTCCTCTACCCAACATCAACATGATTATTGACTCAACTGCTACGTATAAGATGTTATCCTTAATGGATGGAATTTCTAGTTACAATCAGATTAAGATAGCCCTTGAAGATCAACATAAGACCGTATTCACCACTCTATGGGGGGAATTCTATTACCAAGTCATGCCATTTGGTTTGAAGAATGATGGAGCCACATATCATTGTGTAATGCTTGTCATCTTACATAACATGATGCATGACATTATTGAGGAATATGTTGATGATATACTAGCAAAATCAAGAATAAGAGCTAAACACCCTGACATTCTATAAAGAATATTTGAGAGGCTTCATGCATATAAAGTTCATTTGAATCCTAAGAAATGTGTCTTTGGGGTCATATCAAGAAAATTGATAGGGTTTATTGTATCATAATGAGGGTTTAAAGTCAACCCTAAGAAGGTCACCACTATTATGGAAATGCCTCCACCAAAAAATATTAAATAATTGTAAGGTCTACAAGGCAAGATCTTGTCTATACATAGGTTCATTTCTCAACTGGTAGATAAGTTCCACCCATTTACCCATCTGTTTAAGAAAGGGGTAACATTTTAATAGGATGAAGATTTTCAAATAGAATTTGTAAAGCTTAAAACATACTTGTCCAATCCACTCTTCTTGTGACTCCAACACAAAGAAAGCCACTACTTCTTTACATATCAACCATAAAATATGCACTAGGGGCACTTTTGGCTCAGGATGATGACCATTGTAAGGAACATGTGGTTTATTATTTAAGTTGAATATTGGTAACCTATGAACATAATTATATGCCTATTTGGAACGCATATTTAGCTATGGTGTTTGCCACTCAAAAATTATGACATTATATGCTAAATAACAACACTATTATTATCGTTAAGGTAGATCCTCTCAAGTTCCTCTTATCTAAAGAAGCTCTCCAAGGATGCATGGATGAATGGATTATGTTCCTCAATGAGTTTGATATTAAATACTATAATAAAAAATAAATCAAAGGGTAGATTCTTGTGGACCAACTTGCAAAAACTCATATTATGCCCACTCAACTATTTAACTTTGACCTTCCAGATGATTCTATCATGATGATAGAATAAGCATCAAAAGAACCTAAATAATGGACACTCTATTTTGATGGATCCTTCACATCCTAAGGATTTGGATCTAGCATATTGTTAATAACACCACAAGGGGATTTAATCCCCAAAGCCTTCCATATACAATTTCCATGTACAAATAATATTGCTAAATATGAAGCATTGGTTGCAGGGATCTATCTTGCCATATAATGGGATATTGAAAGCTTAATGGTCTATGGATATCTATAGATAATCATAAATTAGATAACTAATCAATATCAAATAAGAGATGATAAACTTGTTCCTTACAATAAAATTATTGATAACCTTAAAACACATTTTAAATCTCTAAAGTTTGAGCAAGTTCTATGAATCAATAATAGATCTATCGATGCCATGGCAACAATTGGTTCCATGATTTGAATGCATGATAGTGCTAAAGAGTATCAGTTCTTAATTGAAAATATTCTTTAGTTAGCACATATTCTATTAGATTTAGAGATGATATGGACCATTGTTGATCCTAATCTCTCACCTAAGCTACCATGGTACCAAGATTTTTATAACTATTTCCATAGCCATGTCTTTCCTACCAACCTTTCCAATAAGAAAAAAAAACCTTTTGTTCATCACCTAACATGTTATGTCCTCCTTAGAAACATGATTTATTGAAAAGGATATTATGGAATGCTTCTTCATTGTAGATCCAAGTTGGCACTAAAGGAGGTTGATGAAGGAATATGTGGGGCCCATACCAATGGTGTATTACTAGCAAAGAAACTTCTCAAAATAGGATATTATTGGCCCAAAATGGAGATAGATGCTTGTAATTATGTAAATAAATATGTTCCTTATCAATAGAATGGCAACTTGATACATGCACCTTCCTTACCATTGTAGCTGATTACAACACCATGGTCATTCTCAACATGGGGTCTTGATCTCATTGGAAAATTAACCCAACATCTTTAGATGGCCATAATCACATTTTGACTATAATTAAGTAATTTAAAAATTGGATTGAGGCCATTATTCTCACTTATGTTGTTAGGAAATAAATATTCATTCATTACCATATCATCTATCGATATGCCATCCCAACCTATATTATATCTGATAATGGCAATTTTTTTATGAACCAAGATGTGAAATTTCTTTGTGAAAAATTTAGGATCAAGCATAAGAAATCCAATCCATATAACCCATAAGGAAATGGATAAGCTAAGGCATCAAATAAAATCATTCTATCCAACTTAAAAAATGTTTTCAATGATGTTATCCATAATTGGCACTTACAACTCTTTTCTACCCTTTGGGCTTATAGAACTAATCATCGCACCCCAACTGGAGCTACTCCCTAATCTCTTATTTTTTGAACTAAAGCTATCATCCTAAACAATATTGAGATCCCATCATTAATAATATAATTGGATCACATTAAAGATGATGAAGACTATAGAGCCTCATGTCTATAAGAACTAGAACTTCTTGATGGTAAGTGTTTGGCTGCCCTAAAAAACTTGCAAGCCTACTAGAATAGATTGTGGAGAAGATAAAACAAATGCATTTTCCCTCAAGAATTTGAGATTGGTGACTTAGTTTTGAAAGATAACCATAAGAACATGAATGTTGAACCCAAAAAGAAAGGCAAATTTTAGCCTAATTGGTTAGGACCATATATTGTCACAATGAACTATGGATCAGGAGCATACCAACTAGCTAAACCTAATGGTGAAAAACTTTTAAAGCCCATGAACATCATACATCTTAAGAGATTATATGCATGAAAAACTTTGAACCATTGTCTATAAGACCCCTGACTTGGGGGCAACTTGTGCTATCATAATTTTATCCCACCCTTTTATCTTACCTTGAACACATTTTATACTACCTTGGTCCACTTTTCATGAATCTTGATGGTAAAGACTTTGAAATATTGGCACTCTAAACACATTATTCATCCCATTTTGGATTTCTCTCTTTAAGATGCATATTCTTTATTATGTCTAGGACATGTTATAAGCTTGAACACTTTTTGTCCCTTGACCAATTATGATCTCAATTATGTCTCATGAGCATTATGAACATCTTCAACATTAGTTCTACAAAGTAGTTCAACCAAGACAATCTTATGCAGCTTCTGACAAGTGAATAGCCACATATTCTCAATATAAATATTTGTTGCTTTCTTGTTTTATCAAGAACCTTACTCTTACCAATTTGTCAGCATGGGCCATTGTAGCTAGCTTAGCTATCTTATTGGAACCTCTACTCTTAAGATGTGCATCTCATCAACTAAATGGTCCCAACTTGTGCATATTTTATCCCAAAAATACCAAAAACATTACAAATACTTTGAAAATACCAAAAATATCAAAACATGATCTTTAAAAGAACAAAAACATTCTCTCAGACTTCTGTACATTTGTACATTCCCATTCCACCATTACATGCTCTCACCATTTTGTGAGAAACTATTAAATTTGAATGCTCTCACTATTTTGTGAGCAACTGTAGAGTTTAAACGTACTTGCTATTTTACAAGATCATTATTTTTTGTCTCATTAGTTTCTTATTTACCAGACCATTCTTGTTTATTTGTCATATATTCCATATTATTCTATAACATTAATCATGTGACTTTGATCATCATTTTTATTTTATCCCACTTCCTGGGAGAACTACATTTGACTTAAATTTCATGGTGGAACATGCATCCATGGAACTATGTAGGCAACATCCACTTGTCTTATACATTTAGAGTTAGCTCAACCAACCCCTTATTTTTCTTATCTTCCCCCATTTCTTTTGTCCTTGTTCCTCTTTAATTAGGGAACAATTATTGTGTCATTGTTCTTTGTTATGATGTGGTGGAAAGCAATGCCTCTATCGCACATACACAAACATTTCCCTTTAAACCATACTAACTTGGTTTTTATCTGTGTGTGTTTATTTGAGTTTTCTTTGTGTTTTATTGTGATTTCACACCTCTCCTTTTATTTATTCTCCTTTTCTCTTTTTATTACTTCTCATTCCATTCTTGCTCTTGTATTTTTTTATCTTATTTTTCTATTTGATTTTGCTTTTCTCTTTTGTGTTCAAGAATGCTTTGATGGTCCATAGGGATCTTGATTATTCATATCTTGGTCTCATGTCATTAAGACATTTTTGCCTTTTGTTTTTAAACATTTTTGTTCCTACTTCATATCATATCTTGATTTCAAGCTAGGTTCATTTATGTTTATCTTTTGCTTTATCTTTGCTTTTGTTTAAATGTAGATCATTGTAACTCTAGTTTTGGTAATTGTTTTACCATTATCCTTAGTTAAAAATATTCACATTTGAACTGGCTCAACACAATTGGAATCTTATGTCAATCTAAGTTATTCATACTTATTATGCCTAATTTATTTTTGCTATAGCAAGCACTTTGTGCTCAAGTCTTAGGGTCTTAACATCAACACAAGCTCTGATAAACGATTCTCAAGAACACTTTGAAAAACCTAGGCTCATGATATAGAATTAGGCTTCTAGGTAACATGCATTTTAGGCTTCTTTCTCTATGCTTAGATGTTTAGCTCTTTGCATACATTGTGAGTATAGTCAATTCTTGGTCGTTTTTCATCATTTCTCATTCCATTCTCTCCCAAACTTGGGTGAACTACATTGGCCTGAAGTTCATGTTGGAACATGAGTACATGGAACTATGTAGGAAATGCTTAATTTATATTGAGGTTAGCTCAGTTGTCTCCATTTTCATTTTCATTTCTCTCATCACTTTGTACATTCTCATATGCTTGGTTTTATATGGTTTTTTTAAGCCATTTCACCATCACATATATGTTTACACCTGCTCACTTTAACCTATCTTTTTGATTATATCCTTGAACTATTTTGTTTACCAATTACCCATGCTAGGGCACACAACATTTGAATAATTTCCAAATCAAATAAGTTCTATAGGGGAAAATCATTATTTATTCTTTATCAATGATTAAGATTCACCCTGCTGGGGTAAAACTATTTTATCACAATCAAATCTGCTCTACTAGAGTACTTATTATTCTCTTTGGACACCCCATTCTAGTGGTGCTTCCCTTCCTAAAGTAGAACATTCTCTCTTTTCATCTAATTCCAAGATTTCCACATTAAATCCTATAGAGTAATATTTTTACTCTATGTTGCATTCAAATTTTTAGTCACGCATTGCAGTTTTGGTTTCCGCATACCTTGGTCATGGTGGCAGAGTTTTGATAGAGCACGGGTCTGATTCTTTTATTTCATTTTTGCCTAAGTGTTGAAGTGTAGTAGAAGCTACCAAGTGTCACTTTCCAAAACATAGAACCAGCTAATTAGCATCATTTGAGGCACCTTTCATAACTTTCAAGAGGGCCGTGAGACATGCCACATATCCAATAATAACTGAGCAGAGCGCACCATGTGTCAGCATCCACATCTCATATCAGCACCCACATTTCATCTTTTTTGGCAAAGGTTTTCAACAAGTTAGGTAGCAGGATCATGCAAAAAGCACCAAGTGGTAGTCACAGAAGGATCTAGATTGCTTTTCAAGAAGAAAGTGGAAGTCACCACATGTTGATAGTTAGTTCAATGCCTGTGTTTAATGATTTGGTTCAACATTTTGGGTTTAATACCTTGATTAATGTGTAAATGGTGCATAGTGTTGAACCATTGAACCATTGAACCAATTTTGGTTCATCGGGCAGTTTAAGGGAGTGTCCCAAAAACCAAAGGGGTCAAGTACCATTTTGGAAGGCAGTTAGGCATTGTTTCATTTTTGTTTAAGTGTCGAAGAGTAGTGGAGGCTACCAATTGTCACTTTTTGAGCCCCTTTCTACTCCATTCTCAGAAGTAGTGGAAGATGCCACATACCCCTAGCAAGAGAAGTGGACGTTGCCACGTATTTTCCCACAAGCCGCAGAGGCTGCCATGTGTCGACATCTAAGAGATCATCTTCAAGTTTCATTACTGAATAAATATTATGTTAAAGAGTAAGTAGATATTGCCATGTGTCAAAGGTGGAGCATTCTTGAGCAAGATATAGGGAAAGTAGAAAGTGTCACGTGTCTTTGATAAATTAGGTGGAAAGTGCCAAGTGTCATTCTCTGGTGTCTCTTAAGAAATAAGCAATTTTTTGGGAAATTGACTAAGTGTCCTCTTCTATTTCAATAGAATAGAGGGTCCTATATAGACACTTTTAGCTCAGTTTAGAGTTTGTTTGGGCCATAATTTTGGGAACGAATAATCAATCTAGAGGGAAACTCAGCTAGAGTTGTTACCAGTAGATGGAACAGTTCACCAAGTAGATTTTTGGGGCCAACAAACATTGAAAGCACCATCTATTTGTCCCCTATGAGTTAAATGTAGAATAAAATTATGTGGAAAAGGTGGTGATGGAATGAGACATCCAAAGCTATAAAGAGGAGTGCAGGGATCACCAAAAAGGGGAATCTTCAAAAAGGGGAATCATCAAAAAGGGGGGAGAGTCCATTATTTTTGATAGAGAATTATTGTAACAAGTTTAGACTTTCTAGAGCTGTGGCTAAGTAATATCATTTGCTTTTGTCTCATTTTCTTGAATTGAAAGGTTTATATGACTATATGTGTTTTTGCACCTTTTGTATGACTGGAAGATTTAAATAAGAAGATTGAACCCTATGCCTTTGTTTATATTATTTGTGTCATTTTCAAAAGTAGTCTAGACTGTAGATTTTCTTGAGCTGTGATTAGGAATGTCATTTTGTTTTGTCTCAATTTCTTGAGTTGGAAGGTTTACATAACTGTACGTGTTTTTGCACCTCTTATGTGATTGGGAGATTCAAATAAGAAGATCAAACCCTATGCCTTGTTGACATTTTTTGTATCTCAGCAAAAGAAGTCTATATTATGAGCCTCTATTTCTATTGTTTCAACCTTTTACATGGATCATGCACTTGTTTGCTCTTAAATGTAAATAAATCCTACATATAGTCTCACTGTGCTCAGGATTAAGGTCAAATTACATTCAGGTGCATCACCATAGTTAGGTTTTCTTTCTTTGCATTTGTGTTCCTATTTAAAATACTATCCCTTTTCCCCCAACACTTGATATAAAGAAGAGACCAGCTTCTCTAAAATCTAGAGGTTGTTTCAAGATGCAAGTCCCACATCTTGAAACTTCCCATTGTTGTTGATTAGAATCAGGCACAATATTAAATATCAACAGTTTTTGGCATGCCTGATGGGACTAGTCTTGAAGTTTCTTTCAAGACCGTATGAACTAGAGAGCTACAAGGAGTCAAAGCTGTGGACCAGTAACTAGATCACAATTTGCTACAAATCTAGGCATTATTTTGCCACCTTTGGTAATAAGTCCAAGAAGAAGAGCTAACTAGTTTGTACCAATACCAAGAGCAAATATGGGAGCCCCTATACCCCTAAGAAATTATGCAAGCTAGAACACTGGTAGTCCCTTAATCCTCACAACACCACCAACCATTTGGGATCCTATCCCACTGAATGCCCTAAAAGTTCTACCCAAATTTAGTGGGCAAGACTCTAAAACACCTGTGAAACATCTTCAAGATGTATCAGATGTCTGTGCTATACATGTTATCACACAACAAAAAGTGGCCATAAGATTATTAGTAGCTTCTTTTAAAGGGAAGGCTCTAGAATGGTACCGGTCTTTGACCCCAAATACCATATCTACATGGGATCAGCTCAGAGATCTATTCTTTGAAAGATTCATAGATAAGGGTGATAAGTCTTCTTTGTTACAATAGTTAATCACCATTCAAAAGGGACCATAGGAAGCCATGACTAACTTCAATTCTAGATTTCAAAAGACTTGGGACATAATCCCTGCTACAACTAGACCATTACCAGGTATGGCCATAGTGTTTTATCTCAAGGCTTTGAATTTAGATATATTTGTTATGATTCAGTCACATGGAGGACACACTTTGCTAGAGGCTTATGAATATGTGGTCAGAGCTGAGAATCATTTGATAGATGCTGGAAAGTTACCTCTAAGGCCTCCCATGCCCATGTTCCCAAAAATTTCCTTGCGATTACTTCAAGAAGTTCCTAAATTTGTAAGCCCACCTATGTCTATGTACACTTACCCTTAACCATCTATGAAAGAACCTGTCCCTACTCAGTTATTTGAGATGGATGATATCAAGAATATCCTAAAGACATTTTCTAATGAGCTAATCAATATCAAAAGACAACATAATACTTTCTCTAAGCCTCCTTATCAAGGCTATCAAGGAAATAGATTTTCATCCTAGCCAAACCAATATCAGGGCCCTCTAAGACATACTAATCATCAGCCAACAAACCAATTAGTTGCAATCCCCACACCCTCACAAACTATCCCTCCCAATTCAAATAGGGATATTGTTCCAGGGCAAAATAACTATGTGGATAATATTAATGCCTAGTGTTTCCCTTGCAATAATGCTCATACACCTAGAGATTATCGTATGGGTAATCTACAACAAAAGGTAGCAAAGCAAAGAAGAATGGATGGTCAATTCACAAGTTCCATTGACAATCAAGCCTACCAGTCTCTTGGTATGCAGAATTCAATCCTAGTGGCTCAAATGCAAGGAATGTCCTTGCAACAAGAGGAAGAAATAGCCCCAGAACATGCTTTATTCTCATGGGTTGAAGATGAAGAATCAATTTTCTTGAATGAAGCATCTACCTCCTAAAGACCAGTGGTGCAAT
The DNA here is from genome assembly GCA_037957365.1 of Torreya grandis. Lineage (NCBI taxonomy): Eukaryota > Viridiplantae > Streptophyta > Pinopsida > Cupressales > Taxaceae > Torreya > Torreya grandis. The sequence goes on along the minus strand of JARHVA010000192.1, from coordinate 3,632,075 downwards.
CTGATTATTACACTAGATCAAAGAGGAGAATGGTGGAATAACATGAGATTGTAAATGGTCAAGTCATGAATAATACTCCATTTCAAGGACAAAGAGACACTGTTGTCAGATAATAAGTGCCTCAATTGGTGTAAAATCAAGGGACTCCTACCCAAATTCAGGAAAAAAGAAGATATCCTTATGTTTAAAGAACTCAATCTTTGGGACTCATAAATGTGGTCGATCAATTGAAGAAGACTCCAGTACAAGTAGAAATATGGGATATATTGGCTATTCCTGAATAGAAAACACTACTACAAGAAGCCCTGCAAGGCCAAGAAGTACTCAAAGGTATTTTTACCAAAGAAGGACCGGCTAGGAGAGAAAAGCTCAAAGATACTATTCATCTACAAACAACAGCCCTAGTGAATAACACAGTAGAGGTAAGCAAATCCAAACCGAATCCCTTCTATTTAAATTTAATAGTTGGCAAGAAACTATTACATAATGTAATGATTGATTCAGGGGTAAGTACCATAGTAATGCCCAAGCATATAGCTGATGCTTTAGAAATTAAGTATGAACCACTCACTAAAGGAGTCATACAACTAGATGGCAAAGCAGTGCAAACCATAGAGAGAATCCAACAACTCCAATTACAATTATATGCTTATCTAAATATAATTATAAACCAAGATGTAGTAGTGATAGATATACCTCCTATTTTTGGCTTATGTTTGTCAAGAGACTTTACAGCCAAAATAGGGGGATACATGTCCCTTGATTGGTCTCATCTCATCTTAAGAACCAAATACGGTTCAAGGATGAATATATTTTTTGAACCATTACATAAAGATCATATCAATAATGGGCCCACTACAAAGTTAGAGGTAGGCCATGCCATGATGAATAAAGAAAGGGTTTTCGTCGAAGAGCTAGGTGACTGGACTGAGCATGATCAAGAAGAAGAAAATGATCATTTGTTAGCTATGATGCAAAGTGACCCATTTGGAAATTATGACTCCATTGGTCTGGGCACTTACATTATAATTGATGAGTATCATAGAATTCCAAATGTTCTAAAGGAAGAAAAGTCAAAAGATTCCTCTTCTATCAATCCTCGAGTCTCTTATTAATTTTAGATTCCTAGTGAGAAATCACTAGCATATATCTTGACTTCTGAGGAAGAAGAAATAATTTCTGATTTTCTTCTCACTTTGCCAGATAATGAGGAAGAACATGGAAAATTCCTCGACCATGATTTAAATGAGTTGTTTGAAATTATTGGGTCAGGTTATACCATTTTTCAAGATAACTGTGAATCGGTTACAGATGAACAGAACAACACTAAGCCTCAATTACATGTGTAAAATTATTGCACTCTTTCAAAATTATCCTTTCAAGAGGTCAAAATCATGAAAGAGGAGGATAATGCAATAGAGCTTGAGTTTGAAGCAGAAGAAGTTAAATCAATAAATGATATAGGTCAAAAGGATTCTGTTGGTAAGTAAATTATCATTGATTTCTTGGTAAGACATACCAACATCAAGAGCTGATATTTGACAGACTTCCAAGAATAATAAGAGATTATGAATGATGAAATCATGTTTGACTTAGACTCACTCAAATGTAGGCAAATCCATGTAGCATACATAGAGGGAAATTCACAGAAGATATACCCATTTCAATCACTTGTGTGGCAACATGAGCTAGAATCGATGGAAGGAGAACCTGAAGAGATTCCCATAAATGGAATATATTTGAAGCTTTTCAATTAGCTTGGGTTTTTAATGTATTATAGTTAGATTGGTTTCCCCTTCCTGTATTGTTTTCTCATTGTTGTTTTCCCACTTTTTGTTTAAATAAGTGTTTTTAAATATAGAGAGCGGCACAACTGACCATAGAGTTGGTAATAAGCCAAAGGGTGTCAGATTAATGAAATTGGTAAGGGAGCTCTATGAATCTATGTGGAAAAGAATCTCCTAAAAGATTATATATCTTAGGCCTTCTCTCACCTTCTTGCTCAACATACAGAAATTGTGTGAGAAGGTGGAAGATTCAGTGAAGAACACTCTCGCTACAGTCTTTGACAGAGTAATAGACTCTCAAACGTTGCTATGGAAGCTCTATGACATAACAGATGTGACATTGGTAGCTGCAAGAATCACTAATAGAATGGTCACAACAAAGATATTCAATGAGGTCCTTAGTTGAAATTCCATAGCCAACAGTTGTAGAGAGCTCCTTGATATCATGAAAGAAGGCATTAGCGAGATGAGGCAGCATCTTGAAGATCTAGTACAACTAGGTCTTCCTTCTCTATTTCTGGATGCCAACATGGTGCTAATGGTTGATCAAATTGAATCATTATTTTTGGCCAAACAGAATGATCCAATAGTTTCCCAAAACCTATGGGATGATTCATCAGTCTCAAAAGTAGAAGCTGTTCTGGTTCCTATTTCCCAGTTGGAATTCAAATTGAAAGCTACAATTTATATTCTACTAAATTTTTCACATAAGGATATCATCAACCTTGATTTAGCTTTCACTAAATTTCAAAACAAGCAAGGGTTATCTAACCATGAATGGTCCATCTACCAGATAGCACTTTTGAAGCTGTGAAAATTTTGTAGTTTTGACAGAGTGGGAGTTGTGTTTCCTTTTGAGCAGGCTCAAAAGTCCTGGGGGTCACCAGTAACTGTAGAGTAAAATTTTTACTCTACATTGCATTCAAATTTTTATTTACACACTGTAGTTTTGGTTCTCACATACCTTGGTCATGGTGGCAAAGTTTTGACAAAGCACGGGTTTGATTCTTTTATTTCATTTTTGCCTAAGTGTTGAAGTACAACGAAAGCTGCCAAGTGTCACTTTTTGAAACATAAAACCGGCCAACTGGCATTATCTAAGGCACCTTTCATAACTTTTAAGAGGGCCATAGGATGTGCCACATATTCAATAACAATTGAGTAGAATGCACCACATGTTGGCATCTGCATCTCATATCAGTACCTGCATTTCATCTTTTTCGGCAAAAGTTTTCAACAAGTTAAGTAGCAAGATCATGCAAAAATCACTAAGTGGTAGTCACAGAAGGATCTAGATTGTTTTTCAAGAAGAAAGTAGAAGTCACCACATGTCGATAGTCAGTTCAATGCCTAGGTCCAATGTTTTGGTTTAACATTTTGGGTTTAATACCTTGGTTAATGTGTAAACGGTGCGTCGTGTTGAACCATTGAACCAATTTTGGTTCATCGGGTAGTTCAAGGGAGTGTCCCAAAAACCAAAGGGGTCAAGTACCCTTTTAAAAGGAAGTTAGGCATTGTTTCATTTTTTTAAGTGCCGAAGAGCAGTGGAGGCTGCCAAGTGTCACTTTTTGAGCCCCTTTCCACTCCATTCCCAGAAGCAGCAAAAGATGCCACATACCCCTAGCAGGAGAAGCAGAAGATGCCATGTATTTCCCTAGAAGCTGTGGAGGCCACCATGTGTCAACATCTAAGAGATCATCTTTGAGTTTCATTGCTGAATAAAGATTGTGCTAAAGAGGAAGCAGAGATTGCCACGTGTCAAAGGTGGAGCATTCCTAAGTAGGATATAGGGAAAGTGGAAAGTGCTGCATGTCTTTGATAAATCAGGTAGAAAGTGCCAAGTGTCATTCTCTGGTGTCTCTTAAGAAATAAGCAAATTTTTGGGAAATTGACTAAGTGTCCTCTTCCATTTCAATAGAATAAAGGGTTCTGTATAGACACTTCCAACTCAATTTAGAGTTTGTTTGGGCCATAATTTTGGGAACACACAATCAATCTAGAGGGAAACTCAGTTGGAGTTATTACCAGTAGATGGAACAGTTCACTGGGTAGATTTTTGGGGCTAGTAAACATTGAAAGTGCCATATATTTGTCCCCTGTGAGTTAAAGGTAGAATAGAATTGTGTGGGAAAGGTGGTGATGGAATTAGACATCCGAAGCTATAAAGAGTGCAGGGATCACCCGAAAGGGGAATCATCAAAAAGGGGGGAGAGTCCATTATCAGAGAAATTTTTTGATAGAGAATTATTGTAACAAGTTTAGACTTTCTAGAGCTGTGGCTAAGTAATATCATTTGATTTTGTCTCATTTTATTGAATTGAAAGGTTTATATGAATGTACATATTTTTGTACCTTTTATATGACTAGAATATTCAAATAAGAAGATTGAACCCTATGACTTTGTTGATACTATCTGTGTCATTTGCAAAAGTAGTCTAGACTATAGATTTTCTAGGGATGTGATTAGGAATGTCATTTGATTTTGTCTCATTTTCTTGAGTTGGAAGGTTTACATAATTGTACGTGTTTCTACACCTCTTATGTTATTGGGAGATTCAAATAAGAAGATCGAACCCTATGCCTTGTTGACATTTTTTGTATCTCAGTAAAAGAAGTCTATGTTGTAAGCCTTTGTTTCTATTGTTTCAACCTTTTACATGGATCATGCACTTGTTTTGTCTTAAATGTAAATGAATCCTACATATAGTCTCACTGTGCTCAGGATTAAGGTTGAATTACATTCAGGCGCATCACCATAGTTAGATTTTCTTTCTTTGCATTTGCATTCTTATTTAAATTCCTATCCCTTTTCCTCCAACACTTGATATACAGAAGAGACTAGCTTCTCTAAAATTTGGAGGTTGTTTCAAGACACAAATCCCACATCTTGAAACTTTCCATTGTTTTTGATTAGAATCAAGTGCAATTTTAAACATCAACAAATCCCATGATGGAAATATTTTAGTGTGCAACTTGTCTCAGGATTGATCAATGCCATAAGCACATAGCTTGTACTCTCAAATTGGGTTCATTTATAGTGTTTCCCTTAAATTTATGGATTATATCTTCCCATTCACCCATATTTGGGGCTCATTATACCTCTAATTGTATTTTGGTCATTGATGGTAATCACATGCAAAAGCATTAGCTCATCTGGATGTCATCTAAAACATGGGTTAATCTCTCACTTTCTTTCTCTTTTTGAGAGTCCATCCTTCTCTTTCATCCTAATATGTCCTCTCAAGGGGGAATCATGGGTATGTTCTAATTTATTATTGACAACTCTTTTATTTGAAAAGATGTTACTTCACCTGAATGTTTTGTTATACCTTCTCAAATAAGGGCAAAATGTAGACATCCAATTCCTAACACCATTTGTGTTAAAATTGTCAATCTTACTCGAATTACACTCAAAGGCACATATTAGGTCAAAATCCATAAAACACCATAAATGGTTCAAACTTGTCACTTATAAGTGCCAATTTAGGTCAAAGTACCCTTAAATAGGATAGTGCATTTTATGGGTCAACTAAATTTGATCAGATCATTTTAAGTCAAAATGACCATTTCAGCATTTAATGCTATGGATCAATCTTTTCTTATAATTCATTGGTACATGTCATGTACCTTTGTTATTTGTTATTGGCAACATCCTAAATGGGAATATGGTTCCAATGCATCTGACATCACCTTCTAATTCCTCTCTAGTCAAATTACAACCCAATAATATGACTTTATGACCATTTTGATTAATTGAGGGCCAATTTTCAAATAACTACACAAATGTTGATTAACCTTATTTAAGGCTAATTAATCCAAATCAAGAGATTTAGTGGATTTTACATGAGAGTTGTTGAATATTTATTTTTGAAAATTGATTCTTATTATCTACATCACCTAGTGACATTATCTATGGGGTGGCATCCATCAAGCCATAAATGCCACAAATATCAAGATTATGGGTCACCCATGCCTAGTTAATGCCTCCCATGCCTCTTTAATGCTTATTTATCTTAAGGATATTTATAGATTTAATTCCAAATATTAGGATTATCTTCAACCACACATCTTCATTTCAAGATGGATGGTTCAGGTTGATCCTAACTAATCTCAAAAATCTATAAATAGAGAGGACATGAACATCATTTCTAAGCTATTTTGGTGCAAAGTTATTATGCTCAAATATCTTCAACTCTTGAATATTTCAAATTAATAATTTTAAATTATTTCCACAAGACTTCATTGATAGGATGGTTTAGTGATTTATAATCAAGAACCTAGGTTTTATAGAGTGTTCTTGAGGCATTGGAGGAGTTTACCACCATTGTTGACAAAGACAAGGATGCTTGATCAAGGGAGAACATGTTTTTGAGCCACATGGGTATGGTGAATCCATTTGAGAAGGTAATATGATTTTGATTTCTTTCATTTGTTTTTTTTTGTCCTTTCTAATTCCCATAGGAATAAATAAGATTGGTTAGTTAGTTCTTTATGCATGTTTCATTATTTATGGACTAATGCTTGACTAACTTGCTTTGTAATCCTCTCTACAAGTATCACACTTATATTCCTACAAAGCTTTGTGTCTATAGTGAATGGGTTTCTTTTTTACATTAATGGTTACTAGTCACTTACTATCTTCTCATGTCATTAGTATACCTCTTGTCTCCTAAGGTATTCTCATAAGATGCCTACGCCTTGATTTTTACACTCCCTTTCTCATTTCCTATATCCCTCATATTTCCTCTTAAGAAATAATTATTTGTCTACTGATCACTCCCCTTTGGATTTCATTTATGAGTTACATTTTAAGATCATGGATAGGACCTGATGTTTCTCACAAATTACCACCTTTTTCCTTCCTATTAGCCACATCCTTTATTTCCTAATTTTTCCTATTTATTCTACCCTAGTGGTGTTCCCTTTGTGAATTTTAGTGTAAAACCATGGATAGGACCTGACATTCCTCATAAAATTTCCCAATAATATAAGTTACAATCAAAATTACATGTCAAATATGAGATAAGATGTGATTGATTATGAAGTTACATGTCATTTACATGCTTCCCAACTTGATTTAGTATGTTTTATGCTTACTTCATTTCTCTTTCACTTTTATCTTCTTATTTTTTGAGTGTATGTTTGAATGCAACCATTTATTAATTTTTTCATAATTTCTAGCTTTAATTAGTGTGATAAATTTAAGACCAATATTTTTCCAATTTTGTTTTTCTCTTAATCTTCCCAACATGATTTAGTTTAATTGATTAACTTAATTAATTTGTTTTTAAACCATTTGTGCTCTTTTACATACCTTACATTTTATTACATTGTTTACATACTTATCAATATGATTTATTATTTTTTAATTTTTTTAATTTGGTGCAAAAATCTTTCACTTTGGTTTAAAAACAAATTCCTTTTTTTTCCATCTTGTTTTAACATCCCTTGGTTCTTTATAATTAGTCATTTTCTTATTATTACACATTTCCCAACTTGAAATAGTGTGTAGTAAATTTTTTATTGATTATATTTTACCAAGTCCTTTTTGATTATTTATTTTTACCCATGAATGTGTTCTAAATAATACTAGAAAAGAAACTACATCTCATATATTCTCTATAGCATATAATAGCTAAATACATGTGCTAGAAATAAATATATCCAAAGCATCCATAACCATAACCAAAATGACAACACCATAAATAATCAAAGTCAATATGATAAAATGATACATCATATATATATCTCATGAATTTTTGATATAAAAATTACAACCATATATAATGCTCCATCTCTATGGTTTGGCTCCATTCTATCTATCACGTGGCCTAGCCACACTACTTGTTGAGGCCTCAATCTGACTCATCTAAATAGTACTTTATAAAGAGGCCATTTGAGATATCAATCCCTCCACTTGTACCTATATATTTACCACCCATTATTTTAATTTCACCGATTGGGATAAGGTTTCCATGTGTGTCTCTCTTTCTTGTTCCTATACCTATGTCATATGGGTCAGGATCATTGTATGTGTCTATGTTATCTACATCACTATATCCATATGCACTTCGCTCTCTACTACCAAGGCCAACCATGATCATATATCACCTACACACATATTTATTGGTGGATACATCCTCTCTCTATGCTTGTATCTACCTTGCTACCTCTCTTGCTAATCTAAACTAGCTCACCTGAGCTGGGGTAGATGGTACACTGGGGTCCTCTAATGCAGTAGGGTCATACGGATGTAGAGTCTCATATAAGACATCATGGAGTGTTCTCCTCACATTATACCCTCATATATACTCCTCATCCTTAGCTACACCTATAACATCAAACCTAGATAGATATTAGACAAGTGTTATATCTCACAATATCTATCTATCTCTAGTCACTTTTCCAAATTTAAAATTTTTAATTATTTTCAAGTAGATTCCTTATTTTGCTTATATATTTGTTTCTACTCATACATTTTTAAAACCATAAAATTAATTAGATTAATGATGACATATAATTTTTTTTCCACTATCCAATGCCTATTTTCCAATTTTTTTGATTTTTGGCTATTTTTTGCACTAACCTCTACAGGTTTGCCTAGTGTTCTTCTTATTGGATGCATTCACTTTATCTTATGGTTTAATTATTTGTCTACAACATTAATGTAATTAAATTTATGTGTTTTTAAATTCTAACCTTTCATTCATCTTAATTTCTATTTATTGCACTTTACTTAACAACAATGTTGTGTGTTATCATGTTTTATTTCCTAAAGCACCATCTCAAGTTGCACTTATGTGACACATGATGAGATTCAAGTGGGCCATATGGATACACATAATAGTTTCAAAATTTTATTTATTACTGACACTTTTTATCTTATAAGAACCCATTCAATCTCAATCTCTTTAAGTGCATGCTTTTAGGGGTACACTAGGAGAGGAGTGGGCAGACCATTGGTGCTTCGTAAGATTTTTGTCCCTTTTTCCACTTGCCATATACATAATTTTATCCTAAAACCATATACCCTAAGATTATTCTTCTAATTTTTACCCATTCCAAACATTTTTCATGTTTTATCCTCTTTTTTCTTGCCTTGATCCCCTTTCGCTAGTTGATTGTACTAGGTTGATTAGGTCAACCTTGTATAGTTTTTAGCCTCTGATTACTATATAGGGCTGATAGGGTTGACCATATACTACTTATGGATATTTTTCACTTGGAATTATGTTATCCCTTCAACAAACCTAGCTCAAGACTTGGTGATTTACCTCCTCGAAACATATTCAAAAGGATTTATGGAAAGATTCACCTATATATAAGTTCATTTCCAACCATTTGAGAATAGAGAAGGGAATAAGAATAAGTGAAAAAAAATATGCTTATTGACCATTATACTTGAGGAATAAATATTAGGGTTACATACTTTTTTTGGAGATACTACTTGTCTTATGGAGAAGTCTTTTGGATGCATAGATAGGTTGTGTAGCCAAGAGTTGATTTGTCTTTGGTATCCTTACATACCACAATAATCTCTTGTGAAGCACCTTATCCAAGGGAGAGATTGAGGCTCAGTGGGTTCATCTTCAAGGTAAGTATTCCTAACTTTATTTCTCCTCTGTAAGAGTAGATAGATAATGTAGTTGTGTTTCTCTCTCATGCATTAGGATTCTATATACATTGACATGATCATATGTCTTATATTATGCATGTTTAGTTTAGTTTGATTTGTTGCTAACCCCCACTTTGTGCAATAAGCTTTGGTTTGCACTATATTATATTTAATTTCTTGTTTATTATATATAGAGTGAACATTAAACCTAAGGTTATTTTAGGGTTATTGCATGATTATGTTAGACTGTAGGTGTATTATGACAATTTATCCCCTAACCAGGTCTAGTGGATCCCTATCTTGGTAATATTCCCTCTTAAAAAATGCCTTCCAAATCATAAATGTAGGTATTCTCTATTTTCTTTGAGCCAAGATTTATTTACATACATGATGCATTTCTAATTGCATACAATTTCAAGTCTCACTCAACCTGGACAATCAATAATAAATAATATTGGATTAGAGATTTACATATCTATTAGTTAATTTACTATTTTTAGATAATTTATTTTATATTCAAAATTTTATATTCATTGTATTTGAGTTTTAATGGTTTATATCTATTTATTTGAGTCTTTTCAATAAAAAATAGATTAAACACTAGTTTAAGGATTCATAGTTTTTTAGAGTTTAATATTTATCCATTCTTAGGGTTTTAATTTCAAATATAATTTTTGATTTATCCTTGTCACATAAAAAAATATGAAATATTCCCTTTTCCCCTAATATTTCTTAGTATTTTCATGCATACATCATATGCTTATAATAAGGTTAGATCTCTTTTACATATATATTGAAGTGATAAATTAATTGGCATTGAAATTTATTATATATAAATTCATTTAACATATTACAATGTTTTTGTGCTAACTAAAATGGTATAAATTATTTATATATATGTTTCTTATTTTAATGATACACACATTGATAAGGAACACATAGCTGTAGATGAATGTGTTATCAATGATGTTATGCATGATATTGAAAATACATGTGAAGATGACATGGAATATAATTATGAATATAATAGGATAATACATACTAATGAGTTTAATGGTATATATTAATAATAAGTATACACACTTTAAATTTTTTGAAACATAATTATTAAGCAATGTAAAGACATATACCATCTTGAACCTTATACTAGAGGTTAATAATGTATATATTTATAAGGAACCCATATTTGAGGAACAACAAGATTTTTTTTTAATGAAACTAATAAAAAATTTAGATGCATATATCCTATAATAGGTGTTCAAAATATTATTCCAACTACTAATATTAATGTGTGTACATATTTGGCTATACAAGTGATGCCTACACCTATTGTGGTTGAAACACAACCTACTCATTATATTTATATGTTTAACCATACACAACATATTTGTGTGCCTCCTAATCTTAAAATTAATGTGACACCACTTATTTATAATAAATATAATTTGTTTATTAACTAAGTGATTTTAAAATATTTGTTAAATCTTCAAGTGAAGTTTAATCTACTGGAATAAAATTATAATAGAGGATGTCACTAAACACACTCTCAATAATTTTTATGCAACCATTTAGCCCTAAATATTTCAACTTATACCTTTAATATAGGATTAGTTTCACTTAAAATTACACCATTCATTGGTAAATGTGATCTAGAACACTTTAGGGTTTGCCATGTTGCATGTTTATATTATGCATCTAATGAAACATTGCTAAAAAATATTTTCTTGGGATCCATAAGGAATATTCCTTGTGATGGTTTTATAACCTTTCTCTCTAATCAGTACATAATTTTCATCCTTTGGATAATTAATTATTAGCTCACTTCTCGATCAATATTAGTGAGAAGGTATCATATGCTCAAATTGCAAAACTCAAACAAAGACCTAATGAGCCTATTAGTGAATATGTGATTTGATTCAATAATATGATTTTAAAAATGATACACCCTATGGTTGATAATGAATTGAAATACATATTCAAGTAAATCCTAGTTTCACCTTTATGTAGTCTATTATGTTCAAATGCTTTTGACATTTCAATGGCATGTGTCATATGGTTAAAGACCATAAAGTTAATCTCCAAGAAGTTAAAATATGGGTGTAAGGACTCATTTTGCATAGTGATCATATTAGGTAAAGATGACTATGAGATTATGATTTATATGTTCAAATTATTAAATTATGTGGTTAAGTCATATCTAGTTGAGGCATGTAAGCATTTCATGAAGGCTCTTATGTGTTGGGAACCATGAGAAAATCCTATTATAATTCATGTTGAATCATTATTTCTCAACTTATGAAATAGAACCTAATTATTATTTGAATCATATGAAATCATCTACATATATGTTGATATTCCATGAATTCCTTGATATTATTAATCAATTGAAATTTCCTTGTTTGATTACAACTTCTAGCTTAGGCTATTAGGTTAGAGAATTTTATGTGTGCATCAAGTGTGCAGGAACAAGAAAAGGGATAGTGAAGGAAAGAGAATAAAATAAGCATGGTTATATCATTAATTAGTTTTAAACCTTCCTAAACCCATGTTAAATATTTGTTTACCTAGTTTTCCACCTAGTAGACATAGTGTCTGATTAGAGGATATCCTTTAATCCTGGTTGGGGTAACTTGTTATCACTTGACCTAAAGATATTGTATCCAATGTCTATAATGTCCAGTGGTTGATTAGAATATCTTCCTTTGATTTCCTTAGTAATAGGATCAAGTGGGACATGAGGTAAGGGAGTCTTGGAAGCAACCACATGAGGATGCAAAAATTTTATGCAACTTAATGGAACATGGGAAAGAACATCCTTTAATGAAGCATGGGTTGGAAAGTGGATGGTGGTTAGATATTACTTAGACATATTAATGTAGAAGTCTAAATCCCTTAGTTGAGTAATTTTTTTGATAATTTGAAATAAATTTAGGAGTATCATAGGGGAATTAGAATTAGTAGATAGGAGCAACTAGTTAGGAGAGTCAAGCCTACATAATTGAAGGATAGTGCCCAGGTGGTTTAAAGGTTGATAGGTGGGATTTATAATAACTTATCTTCTTTGATGTTGATTTGGAATGAAATGATTATATTTTTAATTTTTCTTCTTTTTTTATAGATAATAAGACCACTTGGTTTATTCTACGTATTTTATTGTGTGCCCATGGTTGTGCATTATTTGCCATGTAGTGATTGCATGTTTAAGGACCTTAAAGAGATTGTTCGTCATTAGTTTGAATGAAATGATTCAAGTCATTTATTTTTTATATTTCTAAAAGGGCAATAAGACCTCTTGGTTTATTATAACTATCTTCTTATCTAATCATTATCGTGCATTAGCTGCCATCTAGTTCTTTCCCTAGTTGAGGGCATGGGAGAGGTTGTGTTTCTCCTTAATTGACTTGAATGTTTTAGATTTTTATTGAAGTATATTATATGATTTTATGATACTGGGTGATAGTGGTCAATGAGAAACATATTCATGGTGGAACAATTCAAGCCCTCCTATTATGGGCATGGTGGTAGAATGATTAAACCTCCCTTCAATGCCATAGTGGAATTTGTTATGATGTCTCATGATGAGACAAAATGGTTTATTGATTAACCATCCCATGACTATTAGAAGGAAGTAATAGAGTGATATATCCTCTTGATAATCCAATAATTTGGTGGACCTTATTATTTTACAAGCCTTTGCCTACTAATATTAAATTCTTGAATGTTTCTTCTTCACTGCAATGATCATTTAAATGTTTTTTATCATGTATTTAGGAGTAGGAATATCCATAAGTATAAATAGGAATAAGACTTTAGGTGTTTCATGTTAATTACCTTGTGTTAAGATACCCTTATTTAGATATCCATCTGTGCCTTTACCAATTGATATAAAAATTCCTAGAGCTAGGAGTCTTGAGCTTGGGGGTGTCTAGAGAAGTATCATGATGATTATAAAAGGTAGGGTATTGATCCTTCTTTCCAATAGCTATCAAATGCTTGAGAGTGGATGTGGAGCACTATTGAAGATTACTTGTTTATTTTGTGCTTGATTATATGTAAATATGTATCTCTCACCTATGATAAAAGATGAATGAATTTGATGTATTAATAATGTTGTATTATCCAACCTACTTGTAATATTCTTGGTAAAAATAGATTGGGATAATTCCAAACTATGGATTAAGCCATCTATTTTCTATTTTTGAAAGCTTAGTGTCACTTTGAGATGTAATTATTTACGAATGTTTCATTTATAGGATATTGGGAAGAGTCATGTATGTATCAAAGTCTATAGCCTTTGAGGCACTTTAAAATAAATAAAAATATTGATTTCCTCTCTTATATCTTGTCATGAGTGACTGGTATATTAATAACTATACATTTCTATTTATTTGAATGGGAAGAGTTACTAGAATTAAACTCATATAAAAATAAGTTTAACTTAGATAAATAGTTATGGGATTGTTATTAGGAATAATAATTTAGCCTGTTGAAAAGAATTAAACATTAGTACTTTCTAGTATAATTATGCTAGTCATGAATAAAGACTTATGTTGTCTTTGTGTTTAATATTTTTTATAAAATTAGCCATGTTTGGATATGAACATTTGTATGTTGACCCTTGGAAATGAATCATTTTGTAAATAAATATCCATTTTGTTATATGTCTTTTATTATAAAATATTGTGAGTTATTTGATTAAAATATTTGTTGTGAATAATCTCTTTATATGTGTGTTTCTCTCATTTTTAAATCTATCATGGTTTAATCTTACATGCATCTAGCTTGTGTAAGGTTGAGTAGAATGAAATTGCTAAGTTATGGACTATTATTTGGAATAACAATAAAAATAATTCATTAAAACTTTGATGTTTTTTTTGGATTAGATGGATGTCTTATGAAATAATCTTCCAGGCTTTTACAATTGAGTTGTTACTTGTTTTATGCCTTCCCAATAACTAGGTCATTTAATAAAAATAATGAAGTTTAATTAAGCTTAGATCTTCAACATATATTCTATCAATCCATTACTTTATAAACTTTGTCTTGAGTAAACTTTCCTTGCATTCATTTGATAATTTTACTAAATCAACGAGTTTATTAGGTTAAAATTATACTCTTTGTTGTAAGCAAGATTTTGCTTCTTTCTAGACTTGATAGCAACAACATGAGAATATATATTTTACCTTGTTGTGTTTATAATTAAAGATTCATCTCTATGTTTTACTTTAGATAATGCCTTAACTAATTACTGAGATCTTAATGGATTTTTACCTTAATCATTTTCCTTGTTAACTAATTTGATGGATTGCCTTAGACACTTTTGCTTTGAGTTTATTTCAGATTTTACCTTAGAAAAATTTCAAGATTTTTAAAATTTATCCAAATGATTCCACATAGAATCATCCCAACAAACCAAAGGATTAGATATAAATCTAAGCCTCTAATACCCTAGAGTTCCATATAATTACCAAGTGGTAGTGTTTAGGAGTGCAAAAGCTTTAAATGACTAATTCATTAGGGTTAATATCATAATGCCTCCATATTTTGTGTATATGAGTAGGTAAATATATTAAAGAATTATTCCTTTGAGTTTGGGGAGCTTTTACTTTGATTTTTCCTTAGTCATTTTTTATGACTTTGACAAGTGGTTTAGAGGAGGCCATATATCAATATCCCACTAACTCATGAGTGAAATAAACATGGTCATATGTACGATCAGTGTTGGGATAACAAGTGAGTAATATGTTTCAACATGGTATCATCCCAATAACATAAAAACCTAAAGAGGAATGTGAAGAGTGTAAAACCTCTAGGCTAGTTGGTGAGCATGATGTTTCTATGTGGGATCATCTTAATAACCCATAAACCTAGAGATAACTACACAAAGTGCTCAAAAAGCTCAAATCATGGAAGGATTATTTGATGGGGGATTAATACCCCAAATCTCATTAATTCTAAAAACATAAGGAGATACTAAGTGGTAGTGCTTGATGCACTAGAAGTATAGGTTTGAGTAGACATGAGGTAGACATGTGGAATCTATTAACTTAGCAACTGTCAAGTAGGAAGTTGTCAGTCATCCTCACATCATTAAAACAACCCATCATTGTCATAATATTTAAGAAGAATCCTTAGTGTTAGATAAATGAATCAAGAATGTGGCCTTTAGAATTATTGGCTTACATTTGTTAAAGTCTCATGGTAGTTGTAAGTTATTTTATACATGATTTAAAGGATATTTGTTTCTATCTATTATCATAGGCATTATATTTGTTATTATGCTATGGTGTGCCTATATTTTAGGGGGGAAAATTGGGCATGACGTTTTGGTATTAGAGCTTAGGTTACAACACTAAGAGCTCTAGGTAGTTTAAATCTTTCTAAATTTCTAGTTTCCACATATTTTTTGATGTAGTTCTTATTGGTATGTATAATGAGAGGGGGATGTCAAGAACTTCATAGTGACAATCCTCTTGGTGAGCTTGAGTTTCCCATTCAATCATGACTAAATGAAATAGGAACACAACTCCTCTTATCCATGCAATAGATGTGTAATATTTTATAGGAGAGATTACCTATGGTTCGACATGAAGTAGAAAGGCACTCTCCATGGCATTCTTAGGATGATGAATAATCAACTAAAAGAGAAAGAAATAGATCTATGAGTCCTCCCCATCACTATTATGAGATTTGGACCACCCTCCTAGGCCTACACCTAGAGACTTAGTTAAAGACATTATTAGATTACATCCTCCTACTTTTTATGGGACTTATGAAGGATTTGTATAAGAATCTTGGTTGAAAAACATGAGAGGATGTTTCAATTTGTATGATTATGACTCTAATGGGAAGGACTATTTGGGCACTCATCTTCAAAAAGATGCAACTAAGATGTGGTGGGAAGTTGATGAGCATAAAATCCACTTGACTATAGCATCCCTCACTTAGGAATTATTTGAGGAACACTTAAGAGCATTTTACCTCTCCCATGCATATGATCAAAATAAGGTGGATGAATTCCATGACCTTCACTAGGGAATTACCAATATGACACAATATGAGTGTCATTTTTTATATTTGATCAAACATGTGGAAGGTTATATATATGAGACAATCAAGTAAATAAGATCATTAGAGGCCTAAATTTAGAACTGATTGGCATAGTGCATATTTTAGCTCCCAAAACCATGGTATTAATAGGTGAAAAGGCCTACTTGGTTAAGGAGTATTGTGTAAAAAATTAGGATGCATGAGTAAAGTTTCATGAAAAATTAAAATCTCAACTTGACTCAAGGTCACAAGGTGCATAATGTGCACCTAGGAAAAGTTGTAAGGCCACTCAATTCAACTTTAGGCCTTAATAACAATAGGAGAGTTACTATTATAGTTTTAAAAAAAACAAAAACTAGTTGGATTAATACCACCATAGGTGAGTTGATGCTAGACCTTAGGATTTTTAGTAATCTAGGACTACACAAACCTCACAGTTGGATTAGGTAACACCATCAGGTTTAACTGCTTCTTTTAGACCTAGAATAACTAGATCCCCCTTTGGGAAAGATTAATGGAAAGGTGTTTATTTCACATGTGGATATACAAAATATTATGCATGATATTTTTTTCTTGGATCATCAACTACCAATAGGTATAAGGCCTTAATGTTAGAGCAGATAGCGGATGATGTGCATTGAGAAAATAAGATTTATGAAATGGTGGATGACCACTAAGTTGATCACTCAGTAATGGTCATTGAGACCCCAGGTATGATTGAAGTAATTTAAATTACAATTTTGTTTGATTTAGGAGCTTCAAACTCCTTTATTTCTCATTTTATCATAGACTATTATGGCTTAGTGGCTATTAGGTAGTTAGAAAGTTGGAAAATTAAGAAGGCCTCTAACGCCAAGATGTCCATTAGCTCCTTAGTGAGTGATCACATTTTATACTTTGGTTTATTCTCCACTATAATATAAATATTAATTATTCCCTTAGGCACATATGATGTTATCTTGGGTATGTATTGTCTTGAGGATCATAAATCCATGTTAGATAGTCATGATAAGTTTATCAAATGTAAAGATGACTGTGGGACACTTATGGTAATATTTGGAGTTAAAAGACTAGTTTCCCTTCACATGATCACTATGATGCAACTCAATAAGATTTTAAGGAAAGGTTGTCAGTTGTTTTCTATCATGGTAAGTAATAGGTTGAATTATTTAGAAAAGGATTCTCTATATGATCATCCCATATTATGGGAATTTATTGATGTGTTTCCTAATGGATTATTGATTATGCTTCTTCCACAAGAGATTGATTTTCAAATTGACTTAATACCTAGGGTTTAGCCCATGTCAAAATCATCATATATAATGACTACCTTAGAGTTGTGTGAAATCAAGTTGTAGCTTGAGAAACTCTTAGAGAAAATATTGATTCATCCTAGTGTGTTCCCTTGGGGAGAACCAATGATTTTTGTGAATAAGAAGGATGTATCCATTCATTTGTGTATTTATTATATCCAACTAAATAATGTAGTGATAAAAAATAATTATCCCTTGCCTAAAGTTGATGATTTTTTTTATCAAATGTGAGGAGACAAAGTGTTCTCTAAGATTTATTTGAAATATAAATACCATCACTTGCATATCATAAAGCCTAATATTCATAATATTGCATTTTGAATTCATTATGGGCATTATAGTTTATTATTTTACCATTTGGGTTGACTAATGCCCTAGTAGTATTCATGAATTTGATGAATGGAGTGTTTTGATCCTTTTTAGATCGATTCATGTTAGTGTTTCTTTATGACATTCTAATTTATTCATATAATTTAGAGGAGCATGAAGATCATTTGAGGTAGGTCCTATGGGTTTTAAGATAAAAACTAATTGTTAAGAAACTTGGAAAAGTACACATTTACACATACTAAAGTAAAATATACTGGGCACATCATTTCATGAGAAGTAATGTCTATGGATCTTCCCAAGATTTGTGTAATTATGGAATGGATAACACTATCTAACATTGTATAAGTTTATAGCTTCATTGGTTTGGCAAGATATTATAGACATTTTATTGAGAATTTCTCTTACATTATGAATCCCATCAATTTAATTTAGAAAAAGGGAAAGAAATTTATTTAGATAGTAAAATGTGAATGCTATTTTCATCTACTAAAATATAAAATCACTAGAGAATCAATTTTGGTTGTGCCTAATCCTACTAGAGAATTCCTTGTTTGCATTGATGCATTGAAGGAAGTATTAGGAGTTGTACTCATGCATGAAGGTAGAGTTATTATGTATAAATATCATAAACTCAAGGATTATGAGATGGGATACCCCACACATGATATGGAATATGAAGCTATCTTTCATGCTTGCTTAGGTTGATGACACTTCTTTCTTGGTTATCATTTTATATTAAAGACAAATCATTTGAGTTTTCAATAGATATTTAATCAGCCGAACCTCAATGTGCATCAAAGGTGTTGGATGGAATTGTTGTGAGAATATGACTAAAATTTTGTATATCAGAGGTAAGAAAAATGTGGTTTCAGATGCCGTAAGTAAGAAGTTTCATGAGTTAGAAGTAATGAGTTCCTGAACTAACTTGAGAAGTCACATTTTGAAGTAACTTCCTAAGGACAAACTCTATAAATAAGTAAGATAACTATTAAAGTCTAGTATGAATTTGAAAGATAGATATGAAGGTTATTTTATCGATACTGATGGTTTGTTGTGACATAAAGGGTGTATCTATTTTCCCTTAGTTGGTGTCTTGCATGAGCTAATTTCTTATGAGTTTCATAGAGCTCCTTACCAAGTGCACCCTAGAGTTAACAATATGCATGTTAAGTTAAGGAAATTATATCATTGAGCTAATTTTAGGAATTATATTTCTAATATTATAGCTCATTTTCTAGAGTGTAAGAGGGTAAAGGTCAAGCATCAACATCCATTAGGATTGTTATATCCTCACGAGATTTTAAAATGGAAGTGGGGCACTATTTCCAAGGATTTTATTACAAGCTTGTCTATATAGACTTATCATCATGATGTGATAAAGGTCATAGTCAATAATTTAATCAAAGTAGCTCACTTTTCTCCCACAAAGGCCACTTATAATGCCAATTCAATGGAAAAGGTATTTTTGGATGATATTGTTAGATTACATGGGATTCCCTACAAGGTTATTTTAGATCAAGATCCAATATATACTTATCACTTCTAGACTTATTTGTATAAGGTCATAGACACTCATCTCAATTTTAGTACTTCTTACCATCCTAAGATTGATGGTAGACTAAAAGAGTCGATTAGATATTGGAAGACATATTGCACATGTATGTTATGGACCAGAAATCTTATTGGTAAAACTATTTGTATCTAGTTGAATTAGTTTACAATAATAGATATCATAGTTTAATTAAGATGGAACCTTTCTAGGATTTTTATAGCTGAGATTGTAGAACCCAACTAAGTTAGGATTGACTTAAGGATAGAGTCGTGATCGACCCTACCATGTTATAAGACATGGAAAAATAAATGATTAAGATACAATATCATATGGAGATTGATAAGGATCAATAGAATAAGTATCCTAATGTCAAAATAATTAATTGACATTTTAATATTGGTGAAAAAAATTTATTGAGGGTGAGACCCAACAAGATCTACATCCATTATGGAAATGAGTTGAAATTGGCACCTCATTTTTCTAGATCATTTAAGGTCTTCAATACCATTGGCCTAATATCTTATAGACTATCCTTGCCACCTATCCTATCTCATGTGTATAATGTATTTCAAATCTTTGCTTTGTATCAGTATGTTGTTGACATTGCTCATGTATTGGATTAGATGGCCTTACAGGTCAGGATTAATAGGGTTAGGACTTTGGATCCCATAAAGATTTTATCATGTAGAGTGATGACACTTTGAGGCTTAAACCTAGATCAGGTTAAGGTCTAATGAGACAAGTATGATGAATCAATAACAACTTGGGAAGATGATACACCTTTGAGGGTTCAGTATCTTCAACTCTTTTAGTGACTTCTAGGTAGAAGTCTACCTAAGGGGAGGGGGATGTAAGGCCCCATTTTGAATAGTTCTCATATTTGGGTTAGAAACCTATGAGATTATGAATTCTATGTTCAAAAGATTAAATTATGTGGTTAAGTCATTTCCATTTTAGGCATGCAAGTATTTCATGAAGGCTCTCATGTTTTGGGAACCATGAGAAAGACCTATTATAAATTATGTTGAATCATTACTTATAAAATTATGAAATAGACACTACTTATGCATTAAACCATAGGAAATGATCTACATGTATGTTGATATTCCATGAATGATTGGCTATTATTAATTAATTGAAATTTCCTTATTTTATTAAATTCCATAGCTTTGACTAATAGGTTAGAGTACTTTGATTTTTGCATCAAGTATGCAAGAAGGAAAGAGACTATGCTAATCATGGTTATATCACTAATTACTTTTAAACCTTCCTAAGTCCATTTTAAATATTTTATTTCCTAGTCCTCCACCTAGTAGACACATTGTCTAATTGGCAACTACCCTTTAAGCCTGGTTGGTATAACTTGTTGTCAACTAACCTAAAGATATTATATCCAACAACTAGAATGTCTAGTGGTCAATTATTAGATCTTCATTTGATTACCTTAGTATAAGGATCATGTGGGAAATGAGGTAAGGGAGTCTTAAAATCAACTACATGAGCATGCAAAGCTACTATGTATCATAATGAAACATGGGAAAGA
The DNA here is from genome assembly GCA_037957365.1 of Torreya grandis. Lineage (NCBI taxonomy): Eukaryota > Viridiplantae > Streptophyta > Pinopsida > Cupressales > Taxaceae > Torreya > Torreya grandis. Next base: position 3,610,885 of record JARHVA010000192.1, on the reverse strand, counting down.
ATGTACCTTAATGAGGTATGGATTGGCAAGTAGTTGGTGGTTGGTTATTTCTCAAACATATTTATATAGGAGTTGAACTCACTTAGTTGAAGACTTTTTTATCAATTCAAAATAAAGCAAGACTTATCATAAGGGAATAATAAGTAGTAGATAGGATTAGCTGGTTATGAGAGCTAAGGCTAGATAACTGGAAGAAATTACCCAGGTAGTCTAAAGGTTGACCCATGTGCTTCCTAATAACTTATTTTATCTATTATTATTATAGAATGAATGATTATATTCTTGCTCATTCTTCTTAATTTTAGGATAATAAGACCACTTAATTTATTCTACCTATTATATTTTTACCCATGATTGTGCATTAGGTTCCATGTAGTGATTTCCCATTTAAGGGCCTTGGATATATTGTTCCTTCTTAGTTTGAAAGAAATGATTTTAGTTCTTTGTTTGTTATATTGATGAAAGGATAATAAGAATACTTGGTTTATTATACCTATATTCTTGTCTTTCCATGGTTATGCATTGACCACCAGACATTTCTTTGACCAATTGAGGTCTTCTTAGAGGTTGTGTTCCTCCTCTCTTGACTTGGATGTTTTAGCTTTTGCTTGAAGTGTATCATATGTTATTGTGACACTAGGTGATGGTGGTATATGAGAAACATCTTCATGGTTGAATAATGTCAAGTGCTCATGTGTTGGGCATGGTGGTATGATGTTTGACCCTCTTGTGAATGTCATGGTGGATGTTGTTAAGATTTTGTGTGATGAGACATGAGGGTATATTAGTTAACCCTCTCATGATTATTGTAAAGAATCAATTGATTGATATATCCTATTTCTACTCTAATATTTTAGTCGGTCTTGTTAAGTTATAAGCCATTTTCTACTAATATTACATTCTTGAATGTTTTTTATTCACTTAAATGAACATTTGAATTCTTTTTTATCTTGTATTTGGGACTAGGAGTCTCCATGGGTAGAACCAAAAATAGGACTATAGGTGTTGCATGGTATTTTAACCTTTTAGGACTTAGGGTATGTAAATTTGATGTTTACTAAAGAGTTGAGTATATTAAATTAGGGTATAAATATGTAATAAATATAACCAGTGATTTGTTACATAATTTTCTAACTTTGACCTTTCTAAAAATAATAATTAGTGTAAAAAGGAACTTAGCTAGAAAATGACTGAGAGAGATAATTTAAAGACTAAAAATTAAGTTAGAGGCTGATTTGAGTGTCAAAGCTAAGATCTAGGTATTAAAATCCCTCTTAGATAGTATCAACTTAATTGGAAAGTAGAACCATGTGGTGCTCGTGTCCTCTATATAGGACTATTGTGAGCTTATGGGTGCACCTATTTATAGATATGTAAGCTCTGTTCCTACATGTAAAAGTTCTAAAACCCTATAGATTTCTTATTTTGATTGATTTTATGAGAAATCCCTAGTCCTCCATGTTGCTAGGGCATCCAATTGATACAAGCTAAAAAGTGTGTTGGTAGTAGGGCAGGTTGGACATCCTCAACACCCAACTATGATGAGATTTTCCTACATACCAATACTCTGAAGAGGGATCAAGCCCAATGTAGTTATCCACACCTAAGTATTGGTGCAAGTGCAAGTGAAACTAGTATGACAGTTGACTTGAGTGCTTTGAATATGCTTGAGACTAGAAATATGGGTAATCTAAGCTTAGGAATAATGTAGATGAGTGTGTAAAATTAGGTTAAAATAAGGATTATATCCTTAATTTTGCATAACTTATTCTGATTTCACATATGTAATTTACATCTAATTTTCATGAAGTGGTTAGAGGGATAAAAGTCATGTATTTATACTATTATATTGCTTATAAAGGTGATAAAAGTGGTCTAGGTCAACCCTAGGAGGTCTAACATTTGAAAATATATCTATTTGTGAAAAGAGGAGGAAAATGATATTAATGCCATTATTGGGATATTAGTGCCCTATCCCTATTATGGTGCTAGTGTCCAAGTGGTATAACACTAGGCACAAAGGGAAAATATGTAATAATGAGGGTTTAAGACTACTTTAGGGATGACTAGGGATGGTTGTGGCCCACATGAAGGTTGGATAAGTGTGAAAATAGGCTCTATGATAGGTATAGGGCTAAGCTAGGGATAGGTACTCTCAAATAGCACTCTTAGCACTCAATTACTAGTTTTAGGTGATTGCATTTGCCCCCCTTTATTCTATAAATGCAACCAATTGAAATGACTAGGATAAAGGAAAAAGAAGTGCACCTAGACTTAGATAAGAGGTGAATCCCATGAAGTAGGGTTCAAGTATTTAAAGCATGTTCCAATGCATGTCTTGAAAGTGAAGTGTGTATAAATTAATCCTTACTTTAGATATATCAAAATCAAAGACAAAAATAAGTAAAGAAGTAAAATCAAGTAAAAATTAGTGAATGGATAAGAGAGATGAAAGGAATGAATACACATCATTGGGTATGAAAACCAATGCATAAACTTGGTGACAACCTATGTATATATATATATATATATATCTGTGTGTGTGTGTGTGTATGTAGTGATCAATTAGTGCATATATTAGAATGAGATCATAAATTTCTCAATCATCATGTGTGGGTGGCTCAAGAACTTAATCCTATTTTTAATCCATCATTAACCACCCCTACTTGATGGATGATAACCTACGAATAATTTGGATTGGAATGATGGTGTGTCCAACCCTCTCATGTAGGTGGATCCAGAACTCAAGTAGACTATGACTCCATTATTTCCCACCCATGTGTAGTAGATGCGAGTAAAAATAAAATTGTATAATCTAACTAGAAATGTCTAACTAGGAATGTCAGTTGTGTGACTACTCAAGTATATTAGGTGGCTCTGAGTCACTTAGGAATGCTAACCACTGCAAATGGAGTAAGGCATGAAACTAGTGTGTAACCTAGAATATTATGTTATATGTATACAACATAGAGAATTACATGGAATTTTTAATTCCATATAATCAACTGGAGTGTAAGTGAGCATACAAAAATAATGTTCTATGCACATGCCCCCAAATAGGATAGTTGAACATATGGATTATGGATTGAGTTATAATAATCTATATTTTATTATCTAAACTATAAATGGGAATGGTCATGTCATGCATGATTACCCTAATATGAAAAAACTATATAAATCTAGGCTAAACTAGTATGAATCTAAGTAAAAATAGTAAATCTATAAGTAAACCTATGCAAACATAGACTGTACCTATTGTAATTTTATGGCCAATCGAGATTTTTTTGAAAATGATGTTACTAGACAATAGTTACATATCTTTGATAGTAGTACCATGTGGCTCTAGTGTCCCAATTTAGGTACTAATGTCCTACTCTAAATTTTATGCACATCTATGTCTCTATTTTATCATTATGTTTATTTGAGTTTGATTTCTATAATCTGAGCCTATGTGCTAAAAATATACTGAGTGCATTTTAATAGCTTGATAAATATGATAAACCCATATGAATTCCCCCTCTTTTGATGGGAGTTGTTCAGCATGTGAAAGAACTATCCTTAAAATAAAAATCTTTGAAAGATGTGCATTAGCTAGATTATTTATAATATCTACATAATAATCTAATATAATGTGCATACATAACATTAGAATGTAAGTTAATCTAAGCATAAGTATGTATTATGCAATATATGTCATGTCTAAAATTCAAAAGGGTATATATATATATATATATATAAAATTTGAGTAAAAACTAAGTAACTACCTAGGGGGATGGGGAATGATGTCCATCATGACACCTAATTAATAATGGGAGATGCATGAGGTCCCTCATGGCATATAAAGCTATATTTTGTAACAAGTAAGACACAAGTTTCATGGACAATATGTATACAAAAAAGCATACATAAAACACACATGAGGCATGCAAAGTGGTCCAAAGGTCTACAATACAAGGGACATGGGCACATGTCACTAAATATGAGTAAACAAGATATACAAGGACATGTTTAAAGGTCCACATATGTAAGCAAGAAAGTTGGCTTAGATATACATAGAAGGACATGTTAAAATGTTTGCATACACAATCAAGAAAGCCCACAAATGGATATGGGCACATGTCTAAAGCATACATATTATAAATAGAAGTGGCATAGAGCCAAATATAAATGGTATATTCAAATTTCCTCAAATATAATAAGCATAGAGATATATAAGGACATAATAAAATGTCTACATATATAATCAAGAAAATTTGCTTAGAACCACATAGGTGGACATGTTCAAATGTTTTCATACACAATCAATAAAGCATACATAAGTACATGGGCACATCTGAAAAACATACATACTATGAATAAAAATGGCATAGATCCAAAGAGTAATAGCATATTCAAATTCTAAACTATGAAAGATGGGAATGAAAGTATGCATGAACATGTAATACAAATATGTGTAAGAGCTAAGATGTACATATGTTGATTCTAAAGTAGTAGTAGGTGGCAAAAAATATGAGTGAGTGTAACATGATAAATATCAAAATATAACAATTCTAAAATTGTTATGTAGAGTATAAAAAGATATAACCTGGTAATGAGACCTATGTATATACGGTTCCCCAAAGTGGGTGAATGTGTCAAATTAAGAACCCATACATCAGTGTATATTCCTCCAATGGGTAGATGATATCAAATTTAAATTAGTGTAGTAGACCTAAGTCTTGTATCAATTTGCAAGTAATTGACAAGAACAATGAAGCATGTATGTATGATAAAACTAACTATGATAAGATAACTAGCATATGTAATGTCTTAGAAATATAAGAAATGTAAACATGGAAATGTATGAAATTTGTAATTTTGTATTTTTTGAGTAATTATTTGAATGGTTTTTGTGTTTTTGACATATTATATTATTTTTGTATTTTTTGGATATAAGATATTTACAAGCAACATGAAAAGAGTTTTTTAATTTTATATGTAAAATCTCCTTAGATGAATGATGTTTAATGGGCTTTTGATTGCCTTGTCACTAAGTGAAGCTAGAAGGCATACTTTTAGGCTAATATTTTTTGTGATTAAGTATGGGCCAAACCAATATGGTTTGAATTTTCCTTTGTTCTCTTCTTTGGTGTTGATGTTTATGAGATTTTATTTTAAAACTAGATCATTGAATTTGAATTCCCCACTATGATAATGGTTATTTTAGGTTCCCTTGATTCATTTATGATATGCCTTGAGATGATATATATCATGAATGCACATGTGATTTAACTATTCTAATTTATCAAGATTTCTCTCTCTATATTGATCATATATGATGATCCCTTTTAAGGAAACTCGTAAGGATGGGATTTCTAGCTCTAATGGGATAACTACTTCTATGCATATACTAGTGAATAAGGAGTAGCTCTTATTAGTGTTTGAATACTATTTTTATAAGCCCATAGTGCATAGATGATTTTATTATGCCAATCATCACCAAATTTGGTAACTAATTTGTTGAGGAAAATGTTGATTTTCTTATTTGTTACTTATGCTCGATCATTGCCATATGGCTTGTATGGAGTAGAGAATGTGTGTTGGATTTTATATTTAACAAAAAAATTCTTCATTTTTTTATTCTTGAAAGAAGTTATAATGTCTATGATTATAGCCACTAGGAGTATAAAGTGTGAAATAATGTCGGTCATAAGAGAACAATATATATCTTCTTCCTTTGTGGATTGTAGTGGAATGGATTCCACCCATTTTATAAACTATTATTTAGCTATGATAATGAATTTTTGACCTCCTATAGATTCTATATTTATCTTACTAATTAGATAAAAACCCCATAGAATGAATTTCCATGAGGATACGATGGGTGGTAGTTATTGTGAAGGGACATGGTGTATGTTACAATGGCATTGAAATTTATTGCATAACTTGGAGTAATCCTAGCATTCTTGTTTCATGGTTGGCCAATAGTAACCATGTTTGAGTGATTTGGGTGACATCACTTTACCACTAAAATGACCACCACATTCATTATCATGCACCTCTATGATAACTAACTTATCTTACTTGATTATTACACATCAGATAAAGTATCATTCAAAAGATCTTTTGATTAAATCACCTTAAATAATGACATATCTAAGGGAGTTTTGGTTTAGTTTATGTTTTTAATTTCTTGTGAAAGTATCTGGAGTAATAGATTTATGTAAAAAAAATTATATATCAGAGAACTATTTAGATATTATCATGTTTCATGTGGTAACTATAATCATTAGAGATATGAGGTCATCATGGGACGTTGATAGAGATCATATTCATTTGATAGTGAAGATTGCTTGGTCTTCATCTATGCCAATGGGAATCAACAATGCTACATTAGACATTGAATTAACATGATGATTATATTTACATGGAATGTTTTTAATAGAGAAGTTTTCAAACTAAGCCTATAGACATTTAACTATATTCGTGTAGGGAATGAGTCATTTTTATTTGGTTTGGTAGATATCTATAACCTAATTAATAATTAATTATGAATCCTTATAAAATTTAGTTAATTTAATTTAGAGAGACTAAGCTACTTGAAGGCCCAAGATAAGAGCTTTATATTATTCAATGTTGTTGGTACATGAAAAATTTAGTTGGTAAAAAAGGGGTTCTATGTGCCCCAGTGGGTTGATGAAAATAATTTTAGATCTGACACCAGATGCACATCTAGAAATGTTAAATAACATTATCCACGTATCAAAAATGGTATTATATGTTGTGAAGTCATCTTAAAATCATCATTGATAAGATTTATATCTAATAATGGGGTTTTTACCAAATGATCTATAATTATCTATACTATTATTAAATATTTGTAAGATGATCTTGAGGTCAATTTTTTTAAGTAACATAATCCATTTTGTAATATGACCTGAGAGATGCATTTTTGACATGAGGAAATTTAAAGGATCAAATTTTGTAATGATATGTCTTATATTTAATAATATAGTTCCAGACCTTCTAAGTAGTAAATATAAATGCCAAAAAAAGTTTTTCTATTTTTGGATAATTTCATTCATAATCAACAAGTCTACAAATGATGTAGTAAATGGAACACTTTTTATGTTGATCATGATACTATGCTAAGAGTACATTGAGTACATGATATATCACTGATAGGTAAAGTTGAAGTGGTTTGGCAAGTGTTGGTGGTACCAAGACAAGTTGGTTTAGTAGGTACTATTTTAGTGTGTCAAAGCTTTCTTGATATGTGATGTGCCTTTAAAATTTTATGTTTTTTAAAGTAATATAGTGAATGATTGAGTCTTATCTATGAATTGTGCCATAAAGTGGTGTATTGCCTAAATATTTCCTTATAAGGAGCAAAGTTGATATAAATTGGTAGGAGGAGGCATGTCTATTATTGTTTTGACTTTCTTGGGGTTAACCTCGATACTATACTAAGAAATTATAAATCTTAAGATTTTACCTGATGAATCCCTAAAGATGAATTTATTGGGATTGAGTCATATATTGTATTTTTTTAGTCTCTTAATAATTTGTTGCAAATCTATTTCATGGTGCTATCATTTTTTGATTTTATAAGTAAATTATCTACAAATTTTTTGACTATTTTATGAAGTGGATTTAGTAAGTACTGTTTGAGTGTGTCAAAGATTTCTTGATATGTGATGTGCCATTAAAAATGCATGGTTTTTAAATTAATATAGTGAATGATTGAGTCTTATCTATGATTTGTGCCATAAAGTGGTGTATTTCCTAAATCTTTCCTTATAAGGAGCAAAGTAGGGAGCATAAAGTGGTGTATTGATTTAAATTTGTAGGAGGAAGCATGCCTATTAATGTTTTTACTTTCTTGGGGTTAACTTCAATACTATGTTAGGATATTATAAATCCCCAAGAGTTTACTTGATGAAACCCGAAAGATACATTTATTGGGATTGAGTCATACATTGTATTTTTTTAGTCTCTAAAGAATTTGTCACAAATCTATTTCATGGTGCTATCATTTTTTGATTTTACAAGCAAATCATCAAATTAATATTTGACTATTTTATGAATGAGATCATGAAATATATGTGTAATTATTCATTGGTATGTTACAATTGTGTTTTTTAATCCAAAAGGCATGAATATATAGTATAAAGTGCCCCATAGTGTGGTAAAATAAGTTTTTATTGATCTTATTTAGTGATCTTAATTTCATTATAATGAGTGAAGCCATCCATAAAGGAGATAAATTTTTTTATCCTATTGTAGAGTTGACTATCATATAAATGTTTAGTAGAGGAAATTCATCCTTAGTACATGCTTTTTTTAGGTATCTAAATTCACAAAAACATTGGATTTGGTTGTTAGGTTTTATAATAGGGACAATTTTAGCAACCCATTAGGAATGAGAAATTAGTCAAATGAAACTAGAATCTAGGAGTTGTTGGATCTCATCTTTGACTAAAAGAGCAAATTTGGGGTGTATTTTTCAAAAAATTGTATAATTATATTTGAATCGGTATAGAGTGTAATCTTGGGTACTATGATTGAGGGATCAATGTTAGGCATATCAGAATAAGCCTAGGTGAATAATTTAGGAAAATATTTTAAAACCTAATGAATATATATATATATATATATATATATATATTCTTCTTTACATAAGTCAAAAACCAATAGTATGATATGAGGATCAATATATTCCATAATTGAATTAACTATCTCTTCACTAAGTAATATATATTGATCCATAGTGTATGGTGTTGTAGGGATAATATCATCTATATTAGGTAAAATATCATCTGAATCATTTGAAAGCTCACCAAAGTATGCATGAGAATTTTTGGAATGAGGAAACCTATTATTATGATAGAAATAAGGGATATCATCATAAAACCCTAAAAATTCTAAGATAGACTTGTCTTTAGTGAATTCATCAAAATTAGGTAGATCTAGAGAATTTATATCATTGATAAGATCAAGGTAAACTATTGAGAGTGTAGAAACATGATTTACTGTATCATCAACCCATATAATAGGTGGAAAAAACATAATGTGATAAGAAGTATGGTGAGAGAAACTAGCATTGGATATGATACTATATCCAAGTCCTTGTTTACCTTATTGATTATATGCTTCAATATGATTAAGGATTCCCTACTCATGTTTTTCAAGGTCCTGTCCTATGTAACCCATTTTTTGGAAGTATCTCTATGTAAAAGGACAAGTGAATTTATTATACTATGCTCTAGACATATTTCAAGGAGTGATACATGAGTTTTAAATAGTATGCTAGAGTGGTGTTGTAGAAAAATCCATGTGAAGAATATAATTGTGTGAAGGTTCTGTATATTGATAATATTTGAATGGTTCTTTATCCATAGGAAAAGTATATATATGACCTCTATATTTTAAATTTAAATATTCATGTAAAGTGGATACAACTACATGCATATCATGAATATATGGTCTTCCAAGTAAGATATTATAATTAAGATCATTAGGTATAACTTGACATTTTATAGGTAGAATTCTAGGCCCCAATGTAAGTTTTAGTGTGATTTAACCCAAGAATTTGCATGGAATATTATCAAACCCTCAGATGTTAATATCATAAGGATATAAATCCTTAGTATGTTTATTAAGAAGTCAAAGAAAATATATATTACAAATGTTTAATCTTGATCCATTACCAAATAAAACCCATTTGATACCCACCTCATTAATCCATAATGTAATTTAGAGAGGCAAGTGTAAATCTATGATGTTCTAAGGTAGGAGATCTTCCCTTTTGAATGAAATATACTCTTCAATCCATTTCATAGTATTAATTATGTAAACATCATAAGTTGGATTGAATGTTCAAGGCACTTGAATATCATGGAGTGTAGCATAAAAAAATTCTTTGTATGTTTCATAATGTTATAGGAGCTCTAAAATGGAAATTATGGCTAAAGAAACACTACTCTAGTTGAAAAATATATGGCCATGAATGTTGCTAACCTGCCAAACATCATGATCATATGTAGACATCATAACATGGACCTCAATGTCTAATAGGAGCATAAATCTAGTAGTAGAGGTGGGATGGTGGATAGATCTATGTGATTGAGAAGTAGGAGGGGTAAGTGAGACCAATAGTGTTCCCTTATGTCTAGGAGAGATATGTAAGTAATAAAAATGAACTAAAGAGTAAAAATAATCTAAAAGAGACTTGTTAATTTTAGAAATGAATTTGGTGTCTTATGTAATGTATTCTCTATGTGTTTAATGATTTGTGTCTTAATTGAATTCCACATAAGAGAAAGATATCATGCTAAATAAATAATGAAACATGACAAGCATTTTAATTGATATAAAACATCATGTATACATGTGTTTATGTCTTTTATAAGTTAATTATGAATTAAATGGAACGAACATGCAAATGAAAGTATTAAACTTGAAAAAAAAAGGGATACACTTATTTTGTCATTATTATCATGATTATATCAAATAAAATTATAAAATTTATGGATCTAAAATCTAAATGATGGAAATGTAAACCCTAGGGTTATTTAGGGTTAAGGTTTATGCAATATTCAAAGTAAGTTTGGTTCACCAAATGTTTTAACCTATTAGGACTTATGGTATGTAAATATTATGTTTGTTAAAGAGATGAGTTTAGTAAATTAGGGTATAAATATACAATAAATATATCCACTAATTTTTTATATAATTGACTAACTTTGGCCTTTCTATAATAGTAATAAGTAGTGAATATAATAACTTATCTAAAAAAATAATTGGGATAGATGATATGAAGGGTAAAAACTAAAGTAGAGGCTAGTCTAAGTGTCACAAGCAAGATCCATGTGTTAAAACCCCTCCTGTATAGAATCACTCTAATTGGATAGTAGCATCATGTGACACTAGTGTCCTTATTTTGGTGGTAGTGTCCTTTATGCAAGACTATCTTAAGATTTTGGGTGAACTTATGTCTTGATCTATATGGTCTATTTCCAAGTACAAAAGTTCTAAAACCCTTTAGATTACCTATTTTGACTAATTTTATGAGCAAACCCTAATCCTCCATATTGTTAGGGTAGTTGGTTGATACAAGTTGAGAAGTGTGTTATTAGTGGGGTAGGTAGGACATCTTCAACACCCTATTGTGATGATATTTTCTTAAATACTAATAATATGAATATGGATCAATCCTTGTGTAGTTATCCCCACTGAAGTGCTAGTACAAGTATAAGTGAAGCTAGTACTATAGTTGAATTTAGTGCTTTGAATGTTCTTAAGATTGTAAATTTGGGTAATCTGAGTTTAGGAATACTTTATATGGTAGTATACATAAGGATGGAATAATAGGGATTGATAACCTTAATTTTGCACAACTTATTATAAGTTTTTATATGTAATTTGCATTTGATTTCCATCCAGTGGTTAGAGGAATAAAATTCATGTATTTATACTATTTTGGTGTTTTTGCAAGTGTAAAAAGTGGTCTAGTCTAACCCTAAGAGGTCTAAGATTTGAATAAATATCAATTTGTGAAAATAGGAGGGAAAGGATAGTATCACCATTATTAATACACTAGCACCATGTGGAACTATTTTCCCTATTATGGTGCTAGAGTCCAAGTGGCAAAACACTAGGCACAAAGGGCTAAGATGTAATAATGAGGGTCTAGGACTACTTTAGGGATATTAGGGACACTTGTGGTCCACAAAAATCTTGGATAAATGTGAAAATAGGCTCTAGGATAGGTTTAGGGCTAAGATAAGTATAAGTAGTATCAAGTATCACTCTTAGCACTTAAGTGAAACATTTAGGTGATTACACATGATCATTATCTTATGTCAAGATACCCTTGCTTAGATATCCATATGTGCCTTTACCAAGTGATATAATAATTCTTGGAATTGGGAGTATTAAGCATATGGGTGTCTACAGAAGCAACTTGATGATGGAAAAAGGTTGGGTAGTTAGCCTTAATTCTAATGGCCAACAAATGTTTAGGAGTAGATGTGGAGTGTCATTGAAGATAACTTGGTTATTCTCTACTTAATCAGAAAAAAATATGTATCTCTCACCTATGATAAAATATGAATGAATATAATGTATTACTAATGTTTTAACAACCAGCCTGCTTGTAATATTGTTGGTAAAAATAGAGTTAGGATAATACTACAACTATGGATTAAGTCATCTATTTTCTATTATTAAAACATTAGTGTCACAATGAGATGTAATATTTTATGACTGATTCATTTATAGGATATTAGGAGGAGTTATGTATATATCAAAGTCTTTAGCCTCTGAAGAACTTTCAAATAAATAAATAAATTTATTTCCTTGCCTATATCTTTTCATGAGTGACTAGTCTATTAAGCATTATGCATTTATATTTATTTGAACAAGAAGAGTTAATGGAATTAAACTCATCTAAAAATAAGTGGAAATTAGATAAATAGCTATGTGATTATTATTTGGAATAACCATTTAGCTTATTAAAAATAATTATACATTATTACTTTAAGCTATACTATGTTACTCATGAATAAAGACTTATGTTGTCTTTGTGTTTAATATTTTTTTTAAATGAGTCATGTCTAGATATGATGATTTTTATGTTGATCCTTGGGAAGGATTTTTTTTAAAAAGAAAGCTCTATTTTAATTTATGGATTATCTTATAAAAGATTGATTATTTGAGTAAAATATTTATTGTTAATAATCTCTTTATTATGTATGTGTCTCTCCTTTTTAAATCTATTATGGATTAATCTTACATGCATCTAGATTGTGTAAGGTTGAGTAGAACATAATTTCTATGCTATGGACTATTATTTGGAATAAAAATAAAAATAGATCATTGAACATTTGATGTATTGTGGATTAAGTAGATGTCTTATGAAAGAATCCCATAGGATTTTATAGTTGAGTTTCTACCTATTTTGTGTCTTACCAACAACTACATCATTTAACAAAACTAATGAAGTCTAATTATGATGAAATATTTGGTGTAATTTTTGGTAAGCCATTTGTTTAGAGATGTTGTCTTGAGAAAACCTGCCTTGTGTTCATTTGATAAATCAACTAAACCCATGATTTTATTGGTTTATAATCACACTCTTTAATCTAATCAAGATTTTGCTTCTTTCTAGACTTGATAACAACAACATAGGCATGCATATTTTACCTTGATATGTTTTCAATTATAGATCCATATTTGTGTTTTAATTCATATCATGCCTTAGCCAATTACCAAGATCTTGATGTCTTTTTGCCTTAGTCATTTTACTTGTCAAGTAATTTGATGGCTTGCCTTAGCCAGTTTTGCTTTTTTTTTCTTTCAAAATGTTCCTTATCTAAATTTCAATATTTTTAAAAGTTGGTTGGATGATGCCACATAAAATAATACTAGTATCTTGAAATATTAGTCATAAGGCTATGCCTCTAATGCTTCAGAGTTCTACATAACAGACAAGTGGTAGAATTTTGGAGTGTAAAAGTTTAGATGGACTAAGTCATTAGATTTAATACCCTAATGCCTTCACATTTCACATATTAAAGTTGATTAATATATTAAAGGACTATGAATTTTAGTTTGGGACCCTTTTATTTAATTTTGTCATAGTAAAATTTTTTAACTTTGATGAGTGGTTCAAATGAAGCCATGTGTTACCATATTATTAACCTAAGAGTGACATCATCATATTCATATTTAAAATTAGTGTCAGGATAGAAGGTGAGTGATATGTTACTATGTGGCATAATCATAGAAACCCACAAAACAAAAGAGGGCCATGAAGAGTGGAAAGCCTCTAGGCTAGCAAATGCATGGGATGTTATCATACGACATCATATCGATAACTTGAAAACCTAGAGATGACCATATAAGGTGATCAAAATTCCCAAAACATGAAAGGATTAGCTGATGGGGGATTGATACCCTAATACGTTATCAATTCTAATGATGTGGTAACTACCAAGTGGTAGCACCTGATGCATCAAAATTTTAGGCTTGAGTAGACCCATGACAGACATGTGGAATCCACTAACTTAACAACTACTAAGTATGAATTTTATGGATTTCATCATGTCATTAAAACAACCCATATTTGGCATGAAATAATCTTGAGTATTTTGAAAATAAATCAATATTATGGGATTCAAAATTATTGGCTTGCATCTATTAAAGTCTCATGGAAGTTTCAAGTTATGTTACACATGATTAAATGGATATTGGTATTTGTCCATGATTTTAGGTGTTATGTTTGGTATTATGATGTGTTGTGAATATATTTTATGGGGGAAATGGGCATGAAAGTGTAACCAACCCTCCCACATATTCCAATGCCAAGTTTTGATTAAAAACTCTTTCAAATCTAAGGTTAATGATTCTAAGAATGAGACTAAAATAAACATTATTGAAATTTCACAACCTACTACTAGGCTTGTCCTTTCAGGTCCTTAAAGGAGGAATTTTACATGATTATTAAAACCTCCTCATAATAATTTACAAAATTTACTTGAGTAAAATATTATACAACCAATAAGATTGATATGATAAAGAAAAAACCTAGGGGATATATATCAATGTATAATTTGATTAGAATAAATGTGCATGATATTAAACTATTTTCTTTTTGTTTAAGATATAAGACACAAGAACTAATTAATAACAACACTATAGAGATAATGATGTCATTACACCTACACATGATTTAGTTCCACAACCCAATGTGAAGATCAAAATTTATTTTGATCCATTTCTAAAGCACGTATCACAAAAAACCAATACTATTATTGAGGTACATATGAATTAGAATACACATCATCCTTTGGAATATTATTATTATGTAACTAAGGATCTTATTCATATATAATATCTTATTTTTAATTGCACCTATACAAAGACCTAAAATCACATTCAATGAGCATGATTTGTTATGATTATTCTACCAACATGCATTTGTTCATACAAGAGTTTATTGACTTGCATATTATACATAGAGTTATGGTGGATAAAAGGTCAAATGAAGAATATGAACTATTGTAGAGAAACAAAATTAATCACTAAAACCATCATTTTGTTAAATAAGGACATATTATTATCCAAATTAAAAATTGAAACTATTTTTGATGGATTTTATTATATGAAATATTGGAATTCTATATTTTCATTATTAGATTCCAATTTAGTGTTTTTGGTATTAGATATTATATTTTTTGGATTCTAATTTATTATTTTTCAATATTAATAGATATAATATTTTTTGTATTTTAAATTGAAGGTTTAATTAAAATCCAGTGTTAAACAATTATATTACTGAATTTAATTTTGGTGAATCAATTCAATGTTTTTTGTTGCAAAGCATGACGTAATTTATTTGGATATAATTATCAAAAAATTTAATTTGTTGGATCAATTCAATGTTTTATTTCAAAGCATTAGATAATTTTATCTATTTTTAAATTATTATTTACTTATATTAAATATGTATAAGTGAATGATCCTTTTAATGGGTCAAGGGAATGTATAAATTTTAACTTGCATTATAATTTGTGTTAGAGCATTTGTTAATTAAAGGTGACTCAATAGTTTTTATCCTTACTCTGCGAAATCAAAGTTTAAAATTGTGTAAATTAACATACATTTTTAAGAGGGTGTAGAGAATTATACATTTGTTGGGTTCTTGGTTAGTTCCCCCTTGGTTATCCTCTTCTTGCATCACCAAAAATGTTGGACCTTATTTCCAACAATTTTATGGACACTTCATGCACATTGAGTGATTATGGAAAATATGTGTAATTTTTTCATTGCCTTGGGATCTTGTCATTTATATCCCATTCTTAAGTTAGGATGATTTGATATCTTTTCATGTTTAATGGATTTTTGAAAATCTTGGCATTGAATATGTCAGGTTTTTGATGGTGGCATTCCTTGCATGGTGCTCAGGCCTATTGCATCTTAATTATTTTTGATGGGTGTGAGTTTTATTTTCTCAATGGTATAATCATGGAATATGGTGGTTTGGCTTGTATTTTATCTATAATTATCACAAGAGGGGTTGTTTAAGATGCTTTGTGTCCTCTATGGTGAGCTAATTATCTCTCTCTTGCATTTGGTAAAGGTTATTTGTTATCTTTTCCTATCGAATATTTGATTTTTTTCCTTTTTTATGGAGATAAATTTCCACACAGAATTTGAGTTGGATATCATGGATACTTAATTTTGTGGTAAAACAATAACTTATGAAATGGCCTTTAAGGAAAAGTTTTTGAATGTTGATTAAAGGGAGTTTTTGGGTCCCCTTAGGAATAATTCATAACACCATTTAGTAGGTTATTATAATGGTGTATATCCATTTTTTTCTAAAATAAAGTGAATTCATAGGTAGTTCTATCTTCATAAGAAATCTCTTCAAAATTATGGGTGATAAAGATATCACTCAAATGGTCATGGAAAACTTTGTCCATCCTAAATTTAGGTTAAGGCTAGTGAAATATATGGAGGAATTAGAGATTGATTATCTTTATCATATTTTATTTTTGGGGCTTGAATAGATGGGGATCATTCTTCTTTAGGTGTTTAGGGAATTGGATTTTAGGTTTGTAAAATTGGTTGAATTTATTCAGAGTATGTGTTTGGAGAGTAATTTGAGTTTGGGGATGGTTGGTCCACCTCTCAATGTGGACTAAAGTTATACTCTATAAATCTACTCTCGAGGGTTTTGGATCCCTACTCCTAGGATATAATAGTGGTGGCTAAATTTTTTGTAATAAAGAGTGGCATATATCTATTTGATCTTGTTGTCTCATTTGGGATTGAGTGTTATCCAAGAAGTTCTCATTGTTTTAGGTATATGCATCTTTTCAATTTAATTTTTTCTAAAACTAAAGACATGAGTGTTAGAATTTTAGTGGCCCAGTTAGTTTTTAGGTTAGGTTGTACTTTATCAAAAGGATGAGTCTCTAGTGCTTATGGGATGGAAGTGAAAAATGGGTCACTAAATTGTAGGAATATTAAATTTTCATTTTTTTAAGTTGTAGTATTGGTATTTAGAGGCTGGTCTTCTTGAGATATATTTTTCTGTGTGTGTGTGTGTGTGTGTGTGTGTGTGTGTGTGTGTGTCTATATATATATATATATATATATATATATATATTTGGTGGTCACTTGAGAGGAAGCATTGGGAGTGTTTATGTGTTTGTTGATGATGTGTTGGATCATTTTGGCTACTCTTCACTCTTAATTATTGGCAATGTTGACTTGTAATTTGATGTGGAAGGAATAGTAAGAGGGGTTGAGATGGATCATCCTTATTATTGATGCTCTTATTTTGTCTTAGTTATTAGTTGTTGGTTCCCTATTGTACTTGGTAGTTACTTATTTTATTTGTAGGTTCTTTCTAGTTTTTTGTGCGAAGTCTTGAATGTTATATTGCTCCTTCAAGTTTATCCCCCATTTTTTGGGACCTACTTTGGCTGATCTAGTGGCTTAAAGAGTTGTATTTATTTTGGATCTTGGGTATTCCCAAATATTTCCTTTTTTTTATTTCCATAGCCTTTTATGACCAAGAAAAGGACCCTCTAGCATTTATCATCAATATATATACACAGATATATGTATATATATATATATGTATATATATATGTATGTATGTATATATATATATATATGTATGTATATGTATATATATATGTATATATATATGTATGTATATATATATGTAGATATATATATGTATATATATACATATATATATATATATACATATACATATATATATATATATACATATATACATATATATATATATATACATATATACATATATACATATATATATATATATATATATATATATATATCTGTGTGTGTGAAGTTGTTTCATGCTAACATAACCACTTAACACAAGGGATGCCATACTAATCTTGAAAAAATTCTAATCCCTTTTCAATACTAACTCTTATACTATGAATCTTGACTATAAAATTTGACACAATTGAAATCAAAATATCACAATTAAACATATAAAAAACATTTATCACAATGTTTTTTCACCTTTAAAGATTTTTTCATGCTAAAACCATAAACCATTGTAACGCAATAAATACATAAGGAAAAATATGTATTGATTGTAGTCACCTAAAAGTGGTATTTGAGTGATAAGTGTGATAATTAAGACTACCTATTCCTATATTATCCCTAGACCTATCCTAGAGCCTATTATAATACTTTTATAACTTTTTTATAGGCAAAAAGCATCATTAGCTAGCTCAAATGTAATTTCAGCCCCTCATTTCTTGATCTTGGTCTTTCATGCCTAGTGTTCTACCAGTTGGACATTAGAACCATATTAAGGACACTAGAGCCACATGGTGATAGTGTCCCCAAAAAGGGGCCTATGTAATTTACCTTATCTTCTCCAAATGAATATAATTTCAAAGGTAAAACCCTCTTAAGGTCGACCTAAACATCCCTTTTTTAATTATTGCACAAGTAACATAACACTATAAATACATGAATTTTATCCCTCTATCTTCTAGATGGAAATTAGATGAAAAATACCTATTTGAACATGAAATAATTTGAGTAGAATCAGGGTTATTATTCCCTATTCTACCCTTCTTATAGATACTAACATATAGACCTAAGCTCAAATTTTCTAGATTTCTAATCTCAAGCACACTCAAGGCACTCAAGGCCACTATCATACCAACATCACTTGAACTTGAACCAAAAATTAGTTGGGGATAAATAAATTAGGATTGATCCCTCCTCAGAGTATTGGTATGTAAGAAAACATCTTCATATCAAAGTTTTGAGGATGTCTAGCCTATACTACTAAAAAATACATTTTTCATCTCATACCTTACTTGTAAGGAGGATTAGGTTTTACATCATAAATTAATAATTATAAGCACAATACAAAGTTATAAATTTAATGTATGTAGGAATAGTACCTAGAAACATATACATAAGTGTACCCATAAGTTTAAGACAATCCTATATAGATGACTTTAATTCCAATATTAGGATACTAGAGCCACATGGTACCTTTGTATAAATGTGGTGCTAATGTCCAGGAGGGGTTTTGACATAAGGATTCAGTTGATGACATGCATACCTTATCCTATCTTAGTTTACAATGCTTAAATCAATTATTCAGGTGTTTTCCAAATAATTCTTTATTTACACATATTTATTACTATTTTTAGAAATATAAAGCAAGTCAATTCTATAAAAATTTAGTGGTTATTTTATGTGTATTATTTCCTTAATTTAGACTACTCATCTATTTAATCAAACATAGGATTTACATAATCTAAACCAAAAATTTTAAAACATTTGGCGAAATCGATTTACTTTTAACATTTCTCAAACGATAACCCTAGATGCTCTAAGGGTTTTCATCCTTTTGTGTCTATTGTAAGATTTGAATTCCAAAATTTTTGATTTGTTTTAGTGTTTATTTTTTGAAATATTTCTTAGATTAAAATTATTTAAGGATTCAAAATATACAAAAAATTGTTTTCCTACTTTGGAAATCATAATGGAAAAATTTAATAATTCATTTGATGAAATTGATAAGAAATAATTACAATATTTTGTGTCCCAAAATGAAAATATTAAATATAAGTTCATCACTATTATTAAAGAAGAAGTCTAAAAAAATGGTCAATATTCAAATCACCTAGATAATAAATTTTTACACCTATAGTTGGTCCAACTTAGCTAGCATAATCTAAAATTGTGATTCAACAACCTTTAGTGATAACTACACATGTGTCTAGTTATTCTACTTTAGATGTAGAATCCCTTATGCACAAGGTTCATACTCTATAATCTAAGGTGTTACATCTTGATAAGGGATCCACTAAGCCATCACATGCCTTGGATCATAATATTCTCTTACATACAACTTTGGCACATCACATAGTTGGAACTCCATTGCCATCTGGATTCTTGGAAACTAAGCTTAAAATATATGATGGTAAGGGTGACCTAGAGCACCATATCTTAGATTTCCATGTAGTATGTTTAGACTACATATCCAATGATTGGCTTATAAAAAAAATCGATGCAATTTAAAGGATTATTCCTTAAATTAATTTTATGATTTACCAAATCAATCTATCATAGCATTAAATCCTTTGGTGGACATGTTTTTAGCACACTTCTCCATTAATATCAGTGAAAAGATATCATATGCCTAAGTTTCATAGTTAAAACAAAATCCAAATGAGCCTATCATAAAATTAGTCTTACAATACAAGAACATATTATATAAATTGAGTAGGCCCATAGCAATTAAAGAGATTTAGGACATCTTCAAATATAGCCTTTTACCAACATTACATGAAGCTATCTTGTGTTATAAGTTTCTAACATTCACAAATTTAGTCCACATAGTAAAAGAAATAGAGGTCAAGATTTTATCAATGGGAAAACTAAAGTATACCAATGGATCATAATCAACTGATAAGAGTTCAAATAATCCTAAATATAAGGCAAAGGACACTTAGAACAAGTGTGACCAAAAGGCTACAATTAATATAGCTTCTAAGACATATTCTTAACACCACTACATAGGTAGATATAGATCACTTAGTATAGTAGATTATGGGATCATAATTACCCTTTCACATAGCATGTACAATCACATTTCCCTTATTTAACATAGGTCATAGTGATAGTGAGTCTCCCATAAGACTCATTAGTAATTATGGTTTATACCTTCTTATACATAGTTCATTTTCATGTTGCGTATACATAGCTTATATCCATAAAATACAAAAACAATAAAATATTTCAAAAACACAAAAACATTCAAAGTATTACTTAGAATTTTTCTTTTATAGATTTTATGCATTGTTGTGTTTACATTTCTTATATTTTCTAGACATCATATATGCTAGCTATCTTAGTATAGTTAGTTTTATCATACTACATACTTCAATTTTTCTTGTCGAGTTATTTTAGATAGTGTACATGATTTAGGTCTACTACATTGATCTATACTTGTTATTATCTACCCACTAGATGCATATACACCAATTCATGTTATTCATTTGACATATTCACCCACTTGGGGGCATATTATATGTAGTTTGGTTAACTGGGTCATATCCTTACATTCTTTGCATTTCAGTTTTAGCATTGTTATATATTGATATTGATCATTGCGACTCATAATCAAATTTTTTCTCATCTATTATTACTTTATACTTA
The DNA here is from genome assembly GCA_037957365.1 of Torreya grandis. NCBI lineage: Eukaryota > Viridiplantae > Streptophyta > Pinopsida > Cupressales > Taxaceae > Torreya > Torreya grandis. The sequence goes on along the minus strand of JARHVA010000192.1, from coordinate 3,589,657 downwards.
AAATATGTACATCTTAGATAGAGATTTGTATTTCATATGCATGTATGATTTCATTTATAGATTTCTTAGTTTAGACTTTATTGTTTCTCTATGATTCTTCTATTTAAGGGCATTTTAATATGTCATTTTTCTTTGGCTCAACACAACTTGTATTCATAGTATTTATGCCTTTGACATGTACCCATGTCCCTTGTGTATGTTTTCCTAGTTAAGTATGTAGACATTTAAACATGTATTTATATGTGGCTCTAAGCCAAATTTATTGTTTCTTACATATGTGGACATTTGAACATGTCCTTATATGTCTTCTTTTCTTAGATTTAGTGACATGTGCCCATGTTCCTTATACTGTGTCCCTTTAGCCTATTTCATGTACCTTCTATTTTTTTTGTGTATGCTTTATTGTATGCATCATAGCTATGACAGTTGTATTTTCTTGTTACACACACTATTTTTGATGCCATGTTGAACCTCATGCATCTACCCTTTGTAATTGGGTGTCATGATGGACATCATGCCCCATCCCTCTAAGTAGCTACTCAGTTCTACTTAGATTTTATTTTACATACATTGATTACATATATATTAACACCCTTTTGTAATGATAGACATGAAATATTACATTACATACTTGTGTTCTTATCATATTACATTTTGATGTTATGTTTACACATTATATTGGATTATCACGTAGTTATCATATATGATCTGACTAACACACATTTTATAGATATTTTTATTTTTAGGATAATTATTGCATAGGTTCAATAACTACACTTAAAAGAGGTGGAATTCACAAGGGTTTGTCATAGAGATCAAGATCTTATATTACACTCACATAACAATTTTTAGTACATAGGCTCAATTTCAAAAAATTAGACACAAGTAAACACAGAGGAAATATAATGACTCAAAAATTAATACATTGACACAAAATTTAGTCCATAAATACATTAGCACCCAATGGGGACACTATCACCACATAGAACTACTATCCAAGATGTGGTCCTACTATCTAGTAGCCTTAATTTTAGAACAAATTAGATTGGCTAGAATAGTACAACATGTACAATATAGGTTTGCATAAATCTAGTTATAGGTTTATCAGTTATACTTAGATTTTACTCAAATTCACATTATCTTAGCTTAGATTCATATCAATTTATTATATTAGGGGAATCATGCATATCATTACCATTCCCATATTTAGTTTAAATACTAAAATAAATTTATTACAACTCAATCTAGAATCAATTTACTCAGATACTAGATTGGGGGTATATGCACAACACATCATTTCCATATGCGCAATTACACACTAGTTGATAAGATGGAATGTAAAATTCCATGTAATTTTATATGTTGTATACATTTTACATCATATTCCAAGTTATCACCAGTTTCATGACTTACTCCATCTATAGTGGTTAGCATTTTTGAGTGGCCTAGAGATGCCTAATGTACTCAAATGGATATGGAGTTGACATACATAGTTACATATACTTAGTTATACATTTATATTAGTTTATGAAATTTATTTTCAAATGCATATACTAAAAATGGGTGGGAAATGATGGATTCATAGCCTAATTGAGTTCTTGATCCATCCACATGAGAGGGTTGAACACATTATCAGTCCAATCTAAGTTATTCACATGTTCTGATCCACCAAGTAGGGGTGGGAAATGATGGATTAAAAATTATATTGAGTTCTTGAGTCACCCACACATGAGGATTGGACACACTATTAGTCCAATCCAAGATATTTACTGATTGATCACTATACAAATGCACTAGTTGTCACTAGGTTCATACATTGGTTTTTGTACTCAATGAGATGTATTCATTACTTTCCTCTTTCCCATAAATTTACTCAATTTTACTCATTTACTCATTTACTTATCATAGTCTTTTATTTATGATATCTCTTAAGTAAGAAATTATTTGTGCATGTTGCATTTGTAGGTCATGCATTGGATCATGCTTCACATAGTCAAACTCAACTTCTAGGGCTTTAATTCCTAGGTAAGTCCAAGTACACTCCTTTTTCCTTTATACTAATCATTTTGTTTTATTTCATTTCTAGTATAAAGGGGTAGATGTAATCACATAAAAGTGGTAATTAAGTAATAAGAGTGATACTTAAGATGGCATAATCCTAGCTTAGCCATATACCTATCCTAGAGATTATTATAAGACTTTTATAGCCTTTGCATGGGCCACATGCATCCCTAGTCAGCTCAAACACAATCCTAGAGACTCATTTCCTGATCTTGGCCCTTCATGCTCAATGCTCTACTAGTTAGACATTAAAGCTACATTAAGGATACTAGAGCCACATGATGCTAGTTACAAAAAAATGGATCCTATGTCATTTACCCTAGTTCCCTAAACAAATATATTTTAAAAGGTAAATCCCTCTTAAGGTCAGCCTAAACATCTTTTATTATCTATGCAAATAAAAAACACTTTCAATACATTACTTCTAGCCCTCTATCCACTAGTTGAAATTAGATGCAAAATAACTATTAAAACATGAAATAAGCTAATCAAAATCAAGGTTATTAATCCATGTTCTACCCTACTTCTACATATTACTATCTACAACATCCCTAATCTTATATTTTATAAATTTATAATCTAATGCACACTCAAAGAACTCAAGGCCACTATCATACTAACATCACTTGCACTTACAATAACACTTAGGTTTGGATAATTACATTAGTCTTGATCCCTCCTTAGAGTATTGGTATGTAGGTAACTCTCTTCACAAAGGGGTGTTGGTAATGTCTAGTCTATCCTACCAATGAACACAATTTTCATCTCATGCCTTAATTTCAAGGAAGATTAGGGTTTGAATCATAAATCAACCATTATAGGCAAAATATAGAGTTATATATTTCATGAATGTAGGAATATAACCCTAAAAAATAGACATAGGTTCATCCACAAGTTTGGGATAGTACTACACAGAGGACATTAACACTAATATTAAGACACTATATCCACATGATACCTTTATCCAAATGTGCTACTACTATTTAAGAGGGGTTATGACATAGGTATCTAGTTTATGACACTTAGACCTAATCCTATCTTAGTTTCTATCACTTATATCATATGTATTAGTTGTTTTATAGATAAGTATTTATTTTCACATATTTATTACTATTTTTAGAAATTCAAATTTAGTCAAATTTGTAACAAATCAATGGTTATTTTATGCATATTATTTCCCTAATTTAGACTACTCAAACCTTTAATCAAACATATGGTTTACATAAGATAATACCTAAAAGGTTAAAACACTGATATTGGTTACAAATGCATTAAAAAAATTATTTCACTTAAATTAATTCATAAAATTGTGATATTGAATTATCTTTATTGTATTTGGCCAACTTTGGCCTCATCATAAAAGTAAACATTTCACATGGAATGTTATTTTTACCAAATTATTTATCCTTATTTAAGTGGTGCAAAATAAATTAATTTAATCCATTTGATAAAGTTTTTAAAATATAATTACAATCTCATTGTAATGTTTTGACTATTTTTTACACCACATCTATTATAATCTATATCAGTTTATATTTTTAAACTACAGGAATAACAATAATCCCTTTGGTGTTTAGTAAAAATAACCATGCCACTTTTATAAAATAACACTCTAAATCAATTTTAATGACTTGGAATTAATATTAAGATTTATTTATATATTCCAATTCAATATCAGTCATTTGTTCATAAATACATTTCATATTTAATATAATTTAAATGGCTTCATGTACCCCTAATATTGAATGACACAACCACAAATCATCATGGTAGTTATCTGGATAGAAAATATTTACAAACGATTACTCATCTCTTCTCTCATATTCAATAGATCCGTATATGAATGTGATATCTCTATATGATGAGTATCCAACTAGATCCATTATTTTCTCCAATCCAATAAAATATTATTAACTATTAAAGTTAAATAAAACACAATAAATTAACCTATTTCATATTATAGTGATTTATAGTCTAAGTAAAATAAAAACAAATTCAAAAAGGATAACAAATGAATTAAATAATAAAAACATGTGACTATTAAAATGATTAAAGGATATCAATGCAACACATAAAAAAAATAAGAAACTAGTGTCTGTCTTGATAATTTATTATAGGAATTGGATTAACTTTGAATATAATGCATATTACTAGGTGTTATATCTAACAACATAAAAATTCATTAATTTATGTTAGCTATTCATTAATAGATTTCAACATTAATGAAATACAACAAAAAAATTGAATATAATCTAGCTTAATCAGTGTAATGTATTCAACAACAATGGAATTCAATAATCTATTCAATTCTATTTTAGACATCGTGCAAATAGGAATAATACTAGCCTTATATATTGTTTTGAGTTGGGTAAATTATTATCATTATTGAGTGTGACATTGTGAATTTTTTATTTGGTTTTTATTAAAACTATATTTAAATTAATTTAATATTTTATTCCTTGTGTCTTAGTTTTGTGTTCCTTGACGTTTTACAAATAACTCACAATTTCACAAATATGCTACATTTTGATACTTTTTTCACTACTTTGTGTTACATGCTATCTTAAACTAATTACACTCCATACTTGAACACTTTCAAATTAAAAGCTTTATTCATAGTCAAAAAAATTATTCATATTCATTACAATTTTTTGAACTCTTCACAAACAGACTTTGTGAACCCTTTTTAATTCTACTTTATGAACTATTATCTCTCTTCATAGTTATTAGGATTGACATTGTGATTTTGATATTTTATTTTTATTAAAACTATATTTCAAAAGATTCAATGTTTTATTCCTTATCTCTTAGTTTTCTATTCCACACATTTTTTTAAATAAATCATAGTTCACAAATATGCTAAAGTATCATACTTTTGCACTATTTTGAGTTTTACACTATCTTAAACTATTTATAAACTAGACTATAATTAATTTGTAGTTAAATAATTTCTTACAAATCTATGATCTCTTCACAAACTAACTTTATAATCTTAGTACAAACCAACATTGAGAAAATTCATAATTCAAGTTTTCAAAGTGTTATCTCTTCTCAAAGTTAAAATTTTGTGCTTTTGTAATGCTCACAAATTGTCTATGCTCAAATAATTCCAAGTATGCAAAATAATATAGAAAAGACACTTGAAACTATCATGGTCCTTCACACTCCATAAAATTTTTGACATGATAAATATATAAGGGCTAGGAAAAAAGGAAAAGTAATAGAAAATAATTATGTGGCTCAAATATTTAACCTCTCAATTTAAGAGCACTCATGTATTTTCAAGAAGAGTGGGAAATTGCATTTTAAAAGTGAGACAATGATAAAATTAAATGTATGCATTCAAATGGTGCAAAGGTATTAAATAAATATGTTCACAAAAAATGGTACAATATATAAATTCATGACAAATTTATGTCCCAAAGTCAAAAGAATAGTTAGTCAATATAATCACAATCATTCACACGTAGACATCCCCTCATAACCACCAAATGAAATTTTATGCTATTAATGTGTATGAACAAATCTTCTAGTCTGTAATAAAGTTTAAAAGTTTTAAAAATGTTAAATCAAGTTACTTTGAGCTCAATTAGCCAATGGGAGAGTATTTTGAAATATGACAACTAGACCATTCTCACCCACAAATGAGAATATTTTCAATGAAGAATGATACACTATATGGTAATTATAAACTTATACAAAAGAAAAAGATGATTACAATTGTAAATAAGTTTCTTTTTGCCTATGGAAAGTATTCTAATATCTACACATATATTATGTTGGATAACATATCACAGGCTAATGAGTTCACACATTACACTACTATGTTTGAGACAATTGTAAGAGAAAGGGCACCTAAAAAATAGGGAGAAATCCCTAGTTATAAACATGCACAATTCTTAGACAACATGATAACATTAAAAAACATTGATTTACATCTTTTGACAACTAAGCCCAAGGTATTTCCATGTCTAGATCATTTTTATAATGTATTTATTAATACCAGGTGTGAAAATAACATCATAATAACCAATAATTGAATGAATCATATATATACATTGGTGGGGTAGATTTTAAAGCCTATTATCAATTTTCTAAGATAGATATTGAATTTAACTTGATAGTAGCCCTATAATGGATAAATACTCATGACATAAGGGAGGTGTTTAAGAAATTGGTGATAAACCTGACCATGTGAACAATAAATAAGATATTAAAAAAACACATATTCAAAAATTGAGGCTATATATGAGACTAGGTATGGCTCCCATGAATAATTTATTTGCATACCCAAAAATAAATCACATGGAGAAAACATGGGTACCTCTTATTTCATTGACATTGGATATTGGAAAATTCCTACATTAAGGCAAGTTATATATTTTAGTTTATATGGAAAGGTTTTTTAAACACAAGGTTTGACTGATTGATTTATGATGTCTTACATTTTCGATGCTACTTGCACTACATTGGAATTTAAAAGCATCCCCAAATAGACACCTAATTCTAGCTCAATCTTAGAATTGTTTTAGAAAAAAATCATACATAATTTCATATGGTACATGGAGGAGCTTTAGAATCACTTAATCATCCCATATACCAAGTCATCAACAAGAAACTAATGCTTTGATTTTTGGAGGAAATGGGCAAGACAATTCATAATATTATAGCCTACTAGATGTACCCTAAGTAAAAAGTTATTAGAATTGAAGGACTACTAGAAGCTCCCTTCCAATTATCATGGTATGTTCTTGATAAGCTTATTGAGAAAGAGATAGCATATCAAATGTTCCATGGTGTTGTAGTTATTTATAAGGTAAATAATCAAGCACCTTATTCAAATATTCCTTTTATGATTATCAAAGGAAATTATATCAAATGGGATTAGTTACAATAAGCTTCATTTCAAAGGAAATCCCATAATATTTTTGATCATGATGTTAGGATATGGGAATTGAAATGGAGAGTGGACAAATATTTAGTATTCATGTAGGGATAAGTACCAATTATCTATCAACATCACCTATATCAAGGTGATTTGGAATTCATCAATATAGAAAATGAAAATACAATATTCGAAACATGATAAGATCAATCATTAGGGTACTTCTAAATATAAATAGGAGGGATAAAAAAACATCAAATGTAAGAAAGATCATATGCTCCCCACAAATAAGAGGAGAAATGTGATTTTTCTGAACAAGCAAAATATAGAGAACAAACCAACCATGCAACTAAAAACTAGGCAAATCACATAGTAGATGCCTAAATCACATAACATAGATCAACCATATTCTATTAAGGTAACTTAGTATTTTTATTCCACATATAATTTAGGTCCTATTCCTATGATAGTTGATATTGTTGATGTATACATAGATTTTCAAGTTTCTAGTTTAGATCAAATTATTGATTTAAACAATATTGGGGACTCTTCAAAGCAAGTTAAATGGATTGATATAGGTGTAAATAAAGATGGTTTTGATATTTTAGTTATAATTTCAATTTACCCTACTATGTCTACAATAATAACTATGATAGTTGAGGTTCCCACCTATACCTCTATGTCTACTATGTCTAAAATTCATATAACTCAATATTTTCCTTCCAAGTCTACTTCAAGTCCTACTCATGTTCAAGTTTATAGTTAAGATAAAATTGTTGATTTACATGCTATTGAAAACTCTCTAGAGTGTGTTGAAAGGCTTTCTATAAGTGTCAATAAGGATGGTTTTTATACTTCAATTCTAATACAAATTTACCCTACTATGTATACCATAATAGTTATGAAAGCTTAGGTTCCCACTTCCACATTTATTTCTACTATGTTTACTCCTATTATTGTTTATTTGACAACTCTTATTTTTAATAGCAGGATAGATCTAGTACTCACAAAGGTATATAGGAGGTATAATACCTCCAAGACAAATGTCCTCATTATTGTTTTACCTAAAATTTTGGAGATTAAAAAATATACCTAGGTTTCAAAAGAAGATCCTATTGTCTCTATTATTGCATATTTCCATGGGTGTATCATAACCACCTCTGTCTCATTAACTAATGTACATTATTTTTCCATTAACCCCACATCAATTGATGTTGACTTTCTAAAAATCCTAGTACATCTAAAAGAAATTATAAATTGGTGAACCTTCAAAACTTTGAGTTAAAGACAAACATATTGAACTTTTATCCACCATTTCATTTGCTGATTTTATGGATACTAACTAATTTAAATAGCCTAAATATTTCACTACAATGAGACCTACATGCATTATTACATTATCCTTAGTGGTATCTAACACTATAACTATCCTTGTCACCCCTTCCACTTTATCTACCATAACTCTTCCCTATAGGAGGAAGATTAGATTAAATAATTACAAGCTACACATATTTAAAATTAATATTTGGTGATTATAGATAATCCCCAAATGATAATTTAATATGATAAAGCTACTAGGATCATAAAAAGGGTTACCAAAAGGAAGGTAATGGAATGAAAATCCCCAGTTTGGCATGAGTCTAAAGAGAATTTATTTTCTCTAACCAATAAAAGGGAGACTAAAGTAGGATAACTTCCAAATCATAAATAAGATACTAATTCTTTCATCCTTGACTCTATAGAAGTATAATTTATAATGGTGAATGGTATAAAATAAGAGATAAAGAGACTAGAAACATAGACCAAGGTTTTGGTATCTCAAGGATTACTAGACCAAGTAAATGTGGCCTTAATGTGTTTTTTTAATCTATTGATTTAAATTTATAGTGATAATAACCAATACATTCCTTTCATGTAAAATTAAGGTTATATATGAGTAAAATTAATCAAATAATGGGAAGTTTTAAGGTTATGGATAAGTTTATTAAATATAAAACATTCCCAAAACTGAATATTATTATTATTAAAGACATTAGTGTTGACCAAACTTAGGCTATCTTAATGAGAGATTATTTGATAGAATGGGATATCGAGATGTAAACAATTGCTATTAAAGTCAATATAGTTGAGAGAATAATTTTAATTTTTTTCAATGAGGCCATTATTGAGACCTTTTTTTTGTAGGATGGCTAGATTGTGTCCTAATAAGTTTATAATACACAGCTAGAACAATTTATGAATTTTTTTCAAGGTAAAATTGTTAAAGCAAATGGGGAGGTAGTAACAAGGTAATAGAACTTGTATCATATGAAAAAATGTTTTAATAAGTCTCTTCTTGGTGATAAATCATAAGAACATAGTTTATTACTCATGTAGGACTACTAAAGTTCACAATAACACTTCTTAAAGCATCCATTTTGTCTATAGAGAAAATTGACATAGAATTTTAGTTGTGCCATAAATAAATAAATCAATCTCAAATATAAGCTCAACATGTAACAACCAAACATCATATATTTTCAAGTATAAATACTCAAGTTGATCCCCCTTTTGGTTGGTGAAAGTGGTCCAAATGTAGTTAAGATCACGATCAAAATTGAAAATGAATAGAAACTATTATTCTTGTTTAATTATAGATTTATGATAGGAGTCAAACTAAAGAAAATAATTGTAATTTTTATTGGTCATAATTTACATGAACATCTTATTTTAGCATGGTGTTATCCATATTTTATATATTTACACATGTACTTGATCCTTTTCAAGGGGTGGTGAAATTTTGAAATAATCAAATCACTAGATTTTGTGAAGGTATTGAGTTATGTTAATTATTTGTTTCATCCTCAAATTTCTTACATTTGATATGAGATGTTAATAAATGAGTTGATTGAATGAATTTTATATGTTCCAAGTTGTAGATTAATTTAGCTAAAGTTTGATCTTACTATTTTGACCAACTAATGATTATGTCATTGATGGTAAACTTGGTATGCTAAATGGATGAGAAATTGAATATACCATAAACCCTAAATCATGAGACCTCATGTTACCCAATAAACATAATCTATAGAACATAACAAACATGTAATATTAAGGAAGATATTAACATGTTTCCCACTCTAAGATATATTTTTTACTGTTTAACTATAGATTTGTACTAAGAGTTAAAATGAAGTGAATCATTGTAATATGCATTATTCAAAATTTGTATGAACATCTTATTTTAGCATGGTAGTAGCCATATTTTGTATATTTTCACATGTAATTGCTCATTTTTAGGAGGTGAAGTTTTGAAGTAATCAAAGCACTAGTTTTTGTTAAAGTATTTTGAGTTGTGTTAATTTTTTTTGTTTCATTATTCAATTTCATGTATTTTATCTAAGATTATAATGAATGAGTTGAATTAATGAATTTTGTATGTTCTAATTTGCATATTAATTTAGTTTAATTGTGATCTTATTATTTTTAATAAATAATTATTATGTTCTTGATTGTAAATTTAAATTGTTAAACACACGAGATATTATCTATGCCATAAGCCCCAAATTATGATACTTCATGTTTCCCAACAAGAAAAATCTCCATGACATACTATCCATGAAATAATAAGGAAAACATTAACATGTTGCCCACTTTAAGAGCTAAATGTTCTTGTTTAATTCTATATTTGCACCTAGATTTAAACTGAAGTAATTATTATAATTTGTATTATTATAAATTTTCATGAACATATTATTTTATTATGGAAGTGTTAATATTATATATATTTACACTTGTACTTACTTAGTTTCAAGGGGAGGTGAAATTTTGAAGTAATCAAAGCAATGGTTTTTGTGAAGGTCTTGTGAGTTATATTAATTTATTTGTTTCAGACTCTAATTTATTATATTTTATCTAATATTATAATGAATGAGTTGATTAATTAAATTTTATATGTTCCAAGTTACAGATTAATTTAGTTGAATCGAGCTCTTACTATTTCTAGTAACTAATGTTTGTGTTCTTGATTGTAAATATGGCCTATTAAATAAACAAGCTATTAACTATCCTATAATCCCAAAATTATGAGACATGATGTTTCCCAAGGAGCATAATATCCAAAAAATACTAGCCACATAATCACATGACATATATTAACATTTTTCCCATTCTAGGAGTTAATTGTTCTTTTTTAATTATAGGTTTATACTAGGAGACAAACTTAAGTGAATAATTATAATTTGTATTATTCAAAATTTGCATGAATGTATTATTTTAGCATGGTGGTGGCCATATTTTGTATATTTATACATTTAATTTCTCTTTTTCAAGGGGATGCAAATTTTTTAAGTAATAAAAGCACTAGGTTGTGTGAAGGTCTTATGAGTTGTGTTTATTTTTTTCTTTAATGCTCTAATTTTTTATAGTTGATATGAGATGCTAATGAATGAGTTGATTTATTGAAATATATATGCTTCAAGTTACATATTAATTTAATTAAATTATTGTATTACTATTTTGACTAACTAGAGATTTTGTTTTTCATGGTAAATTTGACCTATTAAATGGATGATAAATTAACTATAGAATAAGACCTAAACTATGAGACCTAATGTTTCACAAGAAGCATAATTTATAAAATATTGTATCCATGCAATCAATATTCATATATTAAAATGTTTACCAATCTAAGAGTTAATTATTAGAATGTACCTAACCAAAAAAGGACATGTTACTTTTTGTTACACTATGTGAAATAGTTTAACATATTATAAATATGTAATGATTTAATACTAGTAATAGTGAAAATAAGATTATTAGTTTCTAATTTAGAGTGGGAAACCACCCTCTCTAAGTGATAATTCTCAGGATGGACCTTGAAAATATGGATGAGTTACTTAATTTTTTTTACTCTTTGTAATGGTTCAACATATTGCTAACATGTAAAGTTTTTAAAATAAGAATGGTGCAAATAGGATCAGTAATTACTCATTTAGAATGGGTGTCCACCCAATCTAATAGCTAATTATTATGATGGATCTTGTAAAAAAAGGATGAGTTACCTTCTTGTTGTTACTTTCTGTAATGTTTTAAGATAAAATGTAAATATTTTCAAATAACAATGGTGTGATTGAGATTAGTAGATTCTCATTTAGAGTGGGAAGTTTCCCACTCTAAGAGTAATTCTCATGATGTACCTTACAAAAAAAGTATGAGTTACCTATTTTTTTACTCTATGTTATGGTTCAACATTAAATGTAAATATTTTCAAATAATGTAAACAATATTAGTAGTTATTGTAAATATTTAAAAAATTAGAGAATGAAACAAAGAAATTAAATAAACTATTTACATGAGAAATATCTCTTAGAAGGAGAAAAAAATTATTGTAGTTGATATAAGATTCAAATTAATGTGTAATGATTTAATTAATTATATATGTTACAATTTACATATTAATTTATTTGAATTATGTTCTTACTAATTTTAAATAATAAAAGTGAAAATAAGATTATATTTAGAGTAGGTAGTCGCCCATTCTAAGAGATAATTCTTAGTCTAATGGGCCTAGAAAAAAGGAAGAGTTTATTACTTGTTTTTAATTTGTTTAATAGTTAAAAATAACATGTAAATATTTTTAAATAATAATAATCTAAAAAGGATTAGCAGTTTCTCATTTAGATTGGATGACTACTCTCTCTAAATGCTAATTTTTACTATGAATTCATTTTTAACAAAAATGATAATTATGATGACATTCTATCATAAATATAAAATGAGTGTGTTTTTATAATGAATAATAATGATCTAAATAGTGATATTACATTACTTCACATCCATGCAAGAGGTTAGACATTTCCTAGTTTTTAGATAACTGTGATGCCACAAAATCATGACACGTGGTGAGATGTCATTTAATTGTATCCTTGTAGTAATTGTTCTAAAATGAACCTTGGTAGGGACATAAAATTCATTAATACCCCATAATATTCAAATCTATCATATACATAGCCACATGGAAAGATGCAAGATCAAAACTTTGTAATTTACAGACAACTATAATATCACAATATCCACACATAGTGAGATATGCTTAGTTATGGAATCATTAGTGTTTGATAGCTTAAATAATAATGTTCATGTAATTAATACCACCAAATATCAAATATTTAATTAATATAATATATTGTAGTTAATATTTAACATAGTCCTCCACTTTAAATTATAATAAATTTAAATTATTCAAAACAATCTTATAGTTTCACAATTGTAAACACACACACACACACACACACACACACACACACACACACACACACACACACACACACACACACACACATATATATATATATACACATATATATAATCTTATAATAATATTTATATAATTATAACTTTTAAGATTATTTTATAGTTTACAATAATTGTATCTTGTAATAATAATATACATACATTTAATTATAACATTAAATATATAAATATTATAATATACCATTATAATATCTATTATAGAAATTATGTTGTAAGGGAAGTCTATAATAAATTTTAATTTACTTAAAATAATATTAATTATGGAATGTTTACTATTATAACATTGATACACAAGCAGTGGTTAATATTTTACATAGTAGTGTTCATGTAATTAATACAATCAACATTAATAAAATAATTAATATAGCATATTGTAGTTAATAATTTACATAGTCTTCTACATTAAAATTATAATAAATATGAATTATTCAAAAATAATATTTTTTGTGGAGGATAGAGGAATTGACACTATTTTTCTGAAAATAGGTAAGGATAATAGAGGTTTTTCACTTGTTTTGGCTTTCTGTATGGGCTCATACACTATTTTGGATCAATTTTTGGGTTTGGGTTCATATAAAAACTTTGTTGAAACCACTATCAGGCCAGTTTTAAGACTTTAAGTTAATGGGGATGAAAGAGGAATTGTATAAAGGTTATATTTAGTATGGTATAATATTTTTTAGCCTTTTTTTTGGGATGTAGTATGGTTGAGTGGGTATGTATGCTCACTTATTGCATTCAGGTTTTGCAGAGGATGTGCAAAAACTTAGCTGAAGACTAGATCTATGAGGGATTGTATTTAGGTATACTAGATACTTTGAATAGGCTAAAAAAGGGGGTGTCTAGTGTATATCTTAATGTATCATCTTATTCCCACTTGGATAGAGAAGGCATGGTTCTTTAGGGATAGTTTTTGTAAGTCTTGGGTAGTTTTGTTGGTCACTAACCAAAGATTTCGATTAGTTTTGATTGTGGTGAATAGAGGAAAACACACTAAAACTTGTCTTATTAGAGTGGATGATAGATTATTCCACCCTTGTTTCTTGTAATTTATGGGGTTTCTCCTAGAATCTATGTGTATTGATTATGTTTGGCTAAAAATCCCTATTTTGTATCAAGTTTTAGATATATTACTAAGGATAAGTTAGATAGTTCCTTCTTGTGATTTAACTATTATTATGATTAGTAAAAAGGAAAGCCCAATTATTGTGCTTTAGTTACATGAAGGATGTGTAGAGTTCCCTAGGAGGCATAAGACTAGCAAAAGACCTTCTTCGGATTGTATTTAGGTATACTAGATACTTTGAATAGGCTAAAAAAGGGGGTGTCTAGTGTATATCTTAATGTATCATCTTATTCCCACTTGGATAGAGAAGGCATGGTTCTTTAGGGATAGTCTTTGTAAGTCTTGGGTAGTTTTGTTGGTCATTAACCAAAGATTTCGATTAGTTTTGATTGTGGTGAATAGAGGAAAACACACTAAAACTTGTCTTATTAGAGTGGATGATAGATTATTCCACCCTTGTTTCTTGTAATTTATGGGGTTTCTCCTAGAATCTATGTGTATTGATTATGTTTGGCTAAAAATCCCTATTTTGTATCAAGTTTTAGATATATTACTAAGGATAAGTTAGATAGTTCCTTCTTGTGATTTAACTATTATTATGATTAGTAAAAAGGAAAGCCCAATTATTGTGCTTTAGTTACATGAAGGATGTGTAGAGTTCCCTAGGAGGCATAAGACTAGCAAAAGACCTTCTTCTCCTAGCAGGCTCTTGTTCTACAACATAAGTTCTAGGGAAGTTTTGTTGAAGTGTATCCATTATTTGTGTTTTGTTGAAAATTAATCTCTTTGTTTAAAATATAGTTGTGGGAACCTTCAAACCCTCTTAGTGCTATGGTTATAGGATATTAAAAATCCTCTTGCTATTTGAGTTACCAAGGTTATGGGATCCTTCAAACCCTCTAGTTATACTTTTTATAGTTGTGATACCCTTAAAACCCTTGTATTATGCCTTGTAAAAGTTGTGAGATCTTCCAAACCCTCTTGGTTGTGGATCCATCATTCAAAATTTTATCTTTGGTTATGGGTTAAGTAATCAAAACCCTCACTTGTTTCATTCATAACTCTAGCTTTAAAAGCATTTATCCCATTTAATTAAAAAAATAATCTTATAGATATAATAATTTAATAATTTAATATTTATTTTATATATATATATATAAGATTTAATATAAAATCTTATAATATACCATTATAATATTTATTACAAGAATCTTGTTGTAATACAAGTCTATAATAAAACTCAATTTACTTAAAATAATATTAATTATGGAATATTTACTCTTATAAAATTGATACACAAGTAATTATTACATTCAATATTAAACATTAAATTATATTAGGAAAAAAACAAGTACACAAAATGTTACACAAAAATAATAAAACACTATTTATTATTTAAAATAGTTTTAATGTGCAATTAAATTATACAAAAATAGAGAATTAACATCTACTATAAAATAATATTAGTCAATATTTATTTGTATTAAATATTAGTTTTAAGAATATTATTATCTAATCAAACACATATAATATATTTGAAATTTGAATAAGTCACCTTAATAGTTTTCAGCCACATATTTTAGTGAGACCAATACATCTTATCATTTACCATTAATTTTAAAATTTGAAAATACATAATTTTATTTTGAGTGGTAATAAAATTTTAATATGACACATTAAAAATTTTAAAATCCCATTAAGATATTTATTTATGGGACATTACAACATTATTTTTGGAAACAAATCAATGGGGTTTGGTTTTTAATTTTTTGAAAGGGAAGACTAAGGGGAAGAAGAGAAGGAATTAGTAGGGCAATGTGTATGAACATGAATTATATATATTAGCAAGGGCATGAACATGAGTATGTAAATAAATTTAATATACAAGATATCACGAGTAAGAATATGAGTAGGGTGGTACACCACTATTGCTAACAATAAAAAATAAGAGGAACATGGGAATGGGATTATAATAAGATAAATCAAAGGTAAAATAATTGTACTAATATGTTTAATATCTAATTTATATAGTGTCTAAAAAAATTTCTAGCATGGGTTTTTCATCTATAAAAATATTATTTTTAATCCTTAGATGATTCATAGAGAATTTACACAATCAGGTTGATATTTTTTATTCTTTTCTATGTTTCATTTCCAGTATTTTTATAAACTTTATATCTATTTTATTATAAATTAAACTCAAATATATCATTTTATAGATGATTAATTTTTAAAAACTTATTTTTGTGTGTTTTCCACTATTATAAATTTTTTGTTACAAATTTATGCAAGCATTTTATTTTGTACATGCATATTGATAACAAATTCAGAGAAATAATTTTTAGATTGATTAAAATTTATTTATTTGCAATATTTACATATTTTAATGTATATATTAATAGCTTTATAATTTATTAGAACTATAATTTGTTTAATATTTTATCTTTTATTTTATTCTTATCAAAAACCAACTTTGTTTTAAAATATTGATTATTTTGTGGTTTAAATGAGGATATGCAACATAGAATGGTTATTCTTCTTTATGTTCATGTTGTTTTCATCTCAATGAACCCAATATAAAAAAAATCAAAAAAATGTTATTTCAAATGTCAATAACAACATTTTTTTATCTTTTCAAAATATTTAATTCATTTATTTGTTGTCAAGACACTCAAATATGGTTGTTGATGAGATTTGACACCCAAGTGGTATATTCAAAATTATTTAACTCTTATAAAATATTTTTAGAGTGGGTCTTTCATTCTAAATATTTATAATGATCCTAGAAAATCTCTTAGAGTGGGTGGACCACTTTAAAAGTTTATGTTGGATTGATTTGTTATTTTATCTAGGTTTTCTAACAAAAACAAATCCAACTAACTACAAATAGTGTGTAATTTATATGCTCAATAACAAATGGGAACATTTTACATAGTAACAACATGGTTATTACTTATCCTCTTTTCATAATTAAATCTTGATATTCATGTGAATCCTAGATTAGGCAACCACCCACTCTAAATGAGAACCATTACCTAGAGTAACTAGTAAAAATAATGTTACTCATCCTATATGCACTATAAATAAAAAAATTGCATGTTATTTTTAATTACTTTGTTACTTTATCTAGGTTTTCTATTAAAAAAAAATCTAACCAAGTGAAAATAGTGTCATTAACATGTTAAATAACATATGAGAACCGTTTCTCGTAGTAGAAACATGGTTAGTAATTTTCCTATTTTCACTAAGTAAATGCTAATTTTCAGTGAATATTAGATTAGTAAGCTACCCACTCTAAATGAGAACCATTACTTATATTAACTAGTAAAAAATAATTTTACTCATCCTATATAAACTATAAATAAAAATTTTTACATGTTATGTTGAATTCCTTTGTTGTTTTGTCTAAGTTTTATAACAAAAAAGAATCCAACTAAGTGAAAATAATGTGTCATTGACATGATCAGTAACAAATAAGAACCATTTATAGGGTAACAAGATGGTTATTACACATCCTATTTTCAAATATTGATATTCATGTGAATCTTAGAGTGGGTGACTTCCTATTCTAAATGAGAATCATTTCTTAGAGTAACTAGTAAATGCAATGTTATTCATCTAATCTATACTATAATTAAAAATATTTACATGTTATGTTGAATTAATTTGTTTGTTATCTAGGTTTTCTAACAAAAATTAATCCAACCA
Source organism: Torreya grandis (assembly GCA_037957365.1). Lineage (NCBI taxonomy): Eukaryota > Viridiplantae > Streptophyta > Pinopsida > Cupressales > Taxaceae > Torreya > Torreya grandis. The sequence goes on along the minus strand of JARHVA010000192.1, from coordinate 3,571,643 downwards.
AGTGAAAATAGTGTTTCATTGAAATTTTTAATAACAAATGATAACCATTGCCTAAAGTAACAACATGATTAGTACACATCCTATTTACACTAAATAATTCTTGAGACTCATGTGAATATTAGAGTGGATGACCACTCACTCTAAATGAGAATATTTTCTAGAATTAACCCATAAAAATAGTGATACTATAAAGAAATTGATTAGATGATTCACAACAATAGAATTATATATGGTAGAATTAAGAGAAGAATAAGTAGATCTACACAAATAATTGGCAAAAGAGAAGAATACTTGAATATTATGACTGAGCCACTTCAAGGGAGAAATCTCCACAATAATGAAATAAGAACATAATTCATAATATGATGTTAAAATACTAACCAATACCTCCTATATATACTCTAGTTATCCATGGCTATTCCATAGGATAACTATACTAAGAACATTGAGAAATGCAATAAGTTAATAAGGTGTGTATGCTACAAGTTGACCACACATATCCCTAGATGCACTATATGTTAAAGGTATATCATTCCCCTCCCCTTAAAAACAAAATTATCCTCAATGTTAAATCAAACTAGGATGTTATTGTAGGAATGCTTCATCCTCCCATGTTGCATCTTCAGAATGTAGGTTCTTACATTTGACCAAATACTACTTAATGACTCTAGTTTGTAGTTACTTAGTGCACATGTGAAAGATCTCATTAGGATATATAATGACTCAACATTCTTCATATAATTTAGGTAACTCAATTTGAGTGTAAATATATGTTCAATAACTTTTTTCACACAAGATACATGGAATATGAGATGTATATGAGTGGTTGGGGGTAACTCTAGCTTGTAATCCACACTACCAATTTTTTGCAAGATCTAGTCAGGGACATAATACTTAGGTGATAGCTTGTTATACATTTTATATTGATTTAGATACATCTAATTATATGCTTGCAAACACATAAAGACTCAATCATGTATGTCAAAATTTCTCTCACTGCAATGTCGATCTGCTTGTTGCTTCATTTGATTTTGTGTCATTGCTAAATTCTCTCACAAACTAACTAAAAAATAATGTTTATGGTGAATGTGTTCTTAAATATCTAAAAACTTAGATTCATTATAAAACTGGAAGTGATGGATGGTGTTGATACCCATACAATGACACAAAGGGAGACATCTTATAATATGTGTGAAAATAAATGTTATACCACCATTCAACAAGTGGCATCCAATGAACCCATTTGTATTAATTGTCAAAAACAAAACAACAAAGATACCCTTAAAGACATTTGTTTACTACCTCTATTTATCCATCAAATTGAGGATGATAGGATGAACTATGAGCCAACTAGGTAACCAAACATGCAAATAGTTCAATCCAAAACTTACTAGTAAATATGGGATCTTGATCACTTACAATGATCTTTGGAGTGCCATGTAATTTTTGAACTATATTGAGAAAAGTAAAAGCTTCTATACTAATAATAAATGGTTATGATAAGGATAAAAAATGATCATACTTGGTGAGTCTATCCATAAGTACCATGATAAATTTTTTAACTTCAGACCATGGTAACCCCATAATGAAATTCATGAGAACCTATTTCCAATGGTAGATATCAATGTATAAAGGATGCAAAAGACTTGGAGTCTTAATGGTTTCACCTTTATTTTATTTGCATATCATCCTTTCATCCACATATTTCTAAACATACCCTTTGAGTATTTCCCAAAATAAATCTTGATTGATTCTATGATATGTTTTTAAAAATCCTAAGTGGCCTCTAGAAGAATTTTATGTTTGAGGAAAGAATGCTTACAAAGTTATAATCTATATTTATACAATAATGTGTTCTCATTCCATTTAAATATTTTATATTAATTAGAACCCTAATGAAGGTTGTGAATCAAATCCTTGGTAACATTGCCCTTCTCCCATTATGATCTTACTTCCTCTAGCTAATCTACTTGTCACATGGTCATGGTGCATGATAATGAATCAACTAATTCATCCTACTAAGAGAGAGAATTTGCCACCACATTCTCTTTTCATTTCTTATACATTATTTTTAATTCATAGCCTAACATTTTAGTCACCCATTTTTGTTTTTATTTATATGACAAGCATTGTTCTAAATAATATTTGAGGCTACCATGATTAGTATTTACCTAAAAGTGATGACCCATCAAATAAGGTCTCCATTGCTTCACTACATATATAATAACCATCATAAATTTCTCATATATTTATTTGAGCCTATTTTTTACCTTCAATTGGAAACTTTCAAATGCCATTGGTTTGCCTTCTTGCATGAGTATAGCCCCCATGTCATATCCTAATGAATCACACTCCATAACAAAAGTCTCTAGAAAATTAGGAGTAGCCAAAACTACAGTTGTGCACATAACCATTTTCAACTATTCAAATTCCTTGGTAGCTAAATGAGTCCACTGGAAGGAGTCTTTCTTCAGCAAAGAGGTGAGTGGGGATGTAATGATACCATAATTTTTGACAAACCTACAATAATAACTAGTTAGCCCTAGAAATCCATGAAGGTTCTTAAGGGTATTTAGAACTTCCATTCCATCATTGCTTGGATTTTATTAGGATCAAATTTCACTATTTCATGTGAAACAATATGACCCAAATACTCTACCTCTTGGACACTAAAATCACATTTGGAATGTTTTGGCATAAAGTTGATATTGTTACAAAACTAAAAGCACCTTTTCACATGCTTCAAATGGTCTTCCCAATTTTTTATATAGATGAGGATATCATCAAAAAACACTAATATAATGTTTGCCAAAAATGGCCTAAAAATAGTATTAATCAAACTCTAAAATGTATATGGTGCATTTGTGAGGCCAAAATGAATGACTATAAATTCATAATGGCCTTCATGAGTTATGAAAGTTATTTTAGGGATGTCCTCATTGTGGATATGAATCTGATGATATCTAGACCAAAGATATAACTTGGTAAAATAAATATCACCATATAATTCATCTATAAAATAATAAATTACTATAATAGGAAACTTATCATTGATGGTGTATTTTTTGAGTTCTTTATAGTCGGAGCACATCCTCAAACTATAGTCCTTCTTCCATGCCATGACCACTAGGGAGGAATATTCACTTTGACTATGTCAAATGATTCCTTCTTCTAACATATTTGATACCATATTTTTAATTTCATTCTTTTTGGCATAAGGATACTTATAGGGTCTGATATTGGGTGGTGTACTTCCTAGAATGAATTTGATGACATGATCATGTGCACAAACTAGAGGAAGTATTTTTGGCATGTCACCAAAAATAACATAATGGTTATCCAACACCTTTTACAAGTCAATATGTGTAGATTCCTTGGTTGGTTAAACCTTCATGTAAAATAAGTAGGCCAAAAAACCTTCTACACCTTTTTTGATAATCTTCATCATCTAGTGGGAACTAACTAGTTATGGAGATTTATCATATAATCCATGTATTTCAAAGTTCATTCCTTCTAAATGGAACTTCATGAATAATTTTTGGAAATTCATCTCAATAGTGCCCAAAGTGGTGAACCATTGCACTCTAAAAATAAAGTCAACTCCTCCCATAGGAATAAAAAACATAAGGGAGTATAGAAAATAGTATCTCATTGAAATATTAATACTATGGCATTTTTTAGAATAATTGACCATACCAACATCTACAATCATTACCTAAAATAATGGAGCTAGGTAAATGAAATAATTTAAATGAGTATCCAACTTAATATGGATGAAGTTATGTGTACTCCTAGAGTCAATTAACATAGTCACCTTTTATTTATTTAAGAACCCCACTACCTTAATATTTTGAGGAGTACTAATGCCTAAAAGTGCATGACAAAAAATAGTAGGTTATTATTACCCTTCCCCTGAATCCTCCTCATATTCTTTCTTCTCATTGGCACTATCAATGTAAAATAACTTATTTTCATCACATGTATTCTATTTTCTCCATTTTTTTATCACACACAAAACACAAACCCTTTGCACACTTTTATTCCACTTGTTGAGGTGTTAATCTAGTAGGATGATGAAATGATGGTGTTAGGAAGGTGAATTTAAGAACATTGGGGAAATGTATTCTTTTGATCATCTCTATTTCCTCAACCATGCATGCCCTTGGTATGGCCTTAGATACAATATTGGGATGAAACATGTGAACCTCCAATTGAATGTTATATTTGAGGCTACCAAAAAATAGGTTAGTCAGATTTTCTTCAGTGATGTCTTCCACACATAAAGAGAGATTATAAAATTGATGAATATCGTACTTGATAATCCTAGTTTGGCATAACTTAAATAGTAGACTAAAGTAGTTTTTAGAGACATTATTGCAATAGTAGAGCTATAGTTCCTTAGAAAATATTGACCATGAAACTAGGACACCCTTCTTTTTCTTTTGATTACATAACCAATGATACTAAATGAATGAGTCAACTTCTAGATATAGAGAGGCCATAACCACTTTTTGTGAATATGGAGTCTAATGTAAATAAAATAAATTTTTAATTTTAATGAGCCAAGTGAGTGGATTATTACAATCAAAATTTCACATCTCCACTTTTGGAAACATCGACTTAGGGCTAGAATTGGTGTTTGTATTGTTTAGAGGAGGAGAACCAAACTAAAATGGTGGATGATTATTTTATAGTGGCTAAGCTGACAAGTTGGCCAATTTCATAGATATTTGTTGTAATTGATATTTCAAATTGTCCAAGTCCCCTCTCAAACCTATAGTATCCCCTTAAACTATATCAAAATCATCTTTTTTTACCATGCCCTATAACTCTAAGTTAATTTGTTAAACTACCTCAAAAATAGAAGGATTAGAAGTTTCATATTCCATGTCATCCTTGTGAGGAGTGTTTGGATTTTCTTGCCTTTTCTCATGCCTATGAGTGTTTGAACCATAAATCCACAAATCCTAAGAGGGGTTCAAACACAAAAAAATATACCAATGGAATATACCATTGAAATAATCTAATTGATTCAAATATAACTATGACTATTATGTACAAGGATGAGAAAATTTGACCTAATAAATTATACTAGTAGAATATACTATTATGTTTTTTTAGCCTTCTAGTAATCAGGTTCTAGATTTGAAAAAAATTGCATCATATAAAATTACCCAAATTAAATATCTATTACCACTTGTAATAAAATTACTTAGATGACTCAAAATAATAGAATTATATATGGTAAAATTATGAGTAGAATAAGTAGATCCACAAAAAAAATTGGTGAAAGATCAAGATACTTTAATATTATAAGTAAGCCACTTCGAGGGGGAATGCTCCAAAATAATTTAATAATAATAGAATTCACAATGATGATGATGATAAAATGATAACGACTACCTATTATATTTACTCTACTTATCCATAATTATTTCATAGGCTAACCATACTATGAACATCAATAAATTCAAAAAGCTAATATGAAGGTGTGTAAGTCACAAGTCAGACACACACATCCCTAAATGCACTATAGTTTAAGGTCATAACAGATACTCATCTTATCTACACTATAAATAAAAAGTTTTACATGTTATTTTGAATTAATTTTTTTTTAATATATAGGTTTTATAACAAAAATGAATCCAAACAAGTTTAAGCAATGTGTCATTCACATGTTCAATAATGAATGAGAACCATTTCACAAAGTAATAACATGGTTATTACTCATCCTATTTACACTATGTAAATCATGATATCCATGTGAATCTTAGAGTAAGCAGTCACCCACTCAAAATCAGAAACATTACTAATAATAACTAGTAAAAATAATGTTACTCATAATATATGAACTATAACTACAAATATTTACATGTTATGTGAAAATAATTTATTATTTTATCTATGTTTTCTAATAAATTTGAATACAACCAAATGTAAACAATGTGTCATTAACATTTCAATAACAAATGAGAAACATTTTCTAAAGTAACAACATTGTCGGTACTCATCTTATTTTCATTAAGTAAATCTTGAGATTCATGTGAATCTTAGAGTGTGAAGACATACTTCAACACATATTTCATATTTTAAATAATTCTAGTACAAGTTGTTTCCTTCATAATAATTACTCATATTTGAATGTTATATATAAAATTATTTTGACATCTTGGATCCATATATATTTATTACTCTTTCTTTAAAAAAAGGAGTCTTTTATTATGCATGTCCAATTTTTGGATTAAGGTAATCCCTGAGCACAAGATTCATAAGGACTTATATATTTAATAGAACACTTTTTACTACAATGTATTATCATGTAATATAATGTGTTGAAGAACATAAATGGTATGTAAATTAACCAATTTTTTAAAAAAAACTATGATGAAATATTAAAAAACAACTTGTTTGTGGATGCTAGAGTTATGTGTAATTTAGTGGAAATTTGATGTTATTAATGTTATTTTATCTTCAAATTTTAGGATTATAATTACAATTACTATTAGTGTTATAACTCCTCCTCACATGGAAATATGAGGTTATTAATATTTTTGAGTACAATTATACTCCTATGTAATATTTGTCCAATTATTAATATTGTCATAATCTACATGACCTTTATCTTACATTTTTTCTTTCCATATTTTATAATTTTCTAGGGTTTGTTCCCCATCCATGTGCCTTGAATAGACATGTAAAAAAATGAGGCATGTATCTCATCCCAATACATAATTTCGTTATGCATTTGTGATATTATTTTAATGAAAGTTTTGGCCCTCTTGAGTGCCCAAATAATATCAATTTCTATGGGGAGATTACTTGGAACACTATAGTTAGAAGAAATAAATATAAAATTATATAAACCAATCAATATATGTCATTTAACACATATTTCACATTGTAAAACATTCAAGTATGAGGTGTTTCCTTCTTAATAATAATCCATATTAATTTACTTTTGTATATAAACCTATTTTTTAGCTTTGTGACATATATATTTATGAGTCTTCCTTAAAAAAAGAGTCATTTTTTATGCATGTCCAATTTTTTGATAAAACTAGTCCTTGAGCACAAGATTTAGAAGAAATTATTTATTCACTAAAATAATTTTTATTGGATTGTTATATCATGTAATATAATGTGTTGAAGGACATAAATGGTATGAAAATCATTCAATTTTTTTTAAAAATGGGATGAAATATGAAAAAAATGTTTTGTATGTGGAGGCTAGAGCTATGTGGAAATTGGTAGAAATTTGTGGTTGTTAATTTTGTTTTATATTTTAATTTGAGGAGTAAAATTACAATTTTTTTAATTCTATACCTCCTCCTTATGTGAAAATTTTAGGTTGTTAATGTTTTATAGTGCAATTTTAGCCTATATACATAATATTTGTCTAACTATTAATGTTATTAGTCCACAATTTCATTCTACAATTGAGCTATTATTTTAATAAGGGTTTTGGCCCTATTTAAGGGTCCATCCCAATGAAAATAACACCTAAAACATTTTCATGTGAATATAAACATGCATACATGAAATACATGTTCAATTTATTCATAATTCATTCACTCTTGGTCATCTACTCTTTGTTTTCCCATTAAAATATCAATGAAAAATTAAATTCATTATTATCAGATCTCTTAGGGATTTAACCTTAGTCTTTTTATTACTTTAATTAATTATACCTTTATAATATTTAGCATTAAAAATATAAATACATTTTATAAATATATTAAATTTCATTTTCCTTTCAATTATCTCTTTGAAAGTAGTGTCAAATTATTGTATGGAACGTATGCCAATGTTTTATATCATTATCATTGTTTAATTTTATGATTAAGGTAATTTTATTTTTGGACACCTTATATTTAATATTTCCTCTTTTTATTTATCATTTTTATTGTTTATTAAATCTAAGGATGTAACCTCTTAAATTCATTACAACTAATTCATAAATTAGAAATATTCTTGTTTAGTTCTCTAGGTTATGGTTTTGAAAGCATAATGTTTTTAAGGAAAACTAGTTTGAGAATATTAAGAATAATAAAATATATAGAAAATAATGATATTATAGGGTTTTATAAGGAAAATAACATGTTAAAATGATAAATTGAAGAGATACAATGCCATTTATACCTAATTGATACCATGGGTCCATCAGGTCTATTTGGTTCTTCAAGCTCTTAATTTTTAAGAGTAAGGTTTCATTTATTTTTATTTTTTAATACATGAACACCACTACACCAAAAATAAAAATTTTATCCAATAATGGTCAAACACTTGTAAAATTATATTACATGTACCTAAAGAATGCTCCAATAATTTTGTAAGCCAAACTTTATAACTTTTATAAAAATAAGTAAATTCAATGACTTTTATTTGATGGATAATGAAATTGGATGAAATGATTTCAATTAAAATAACCTTTGCATCTATTTTCAACAAAATATTACTCAAAATATAAAACATACATGTAATAATGATTTAGGATTCAATAAATTTCTAAAAATAAAACCTCTAAAGCATGACCTAACTATTCACGTCTTGCTTCCAAGAAAATTAACAAAATGCATGAGTTGAAAAGCTTAACTTCCTCAATGTGAATGAAAGTGATATGAAAAATGATTATTTTCATAACATTTTTGAGTTCTTTTTAAAATGAAAACTTTTTCAAAATTTGAGCCACATTAATCCTATTACATCCCATATTTTTTTGGCTTACTTTGGTATTCTATTTATGTTTTACCAAATTGGTGGAGTCATAAATTTACAAATATTCTATGTTTAATATATGTGTGGAGTTAGAGTCATTTGAAGTTATGCCAAGTTTGAAATTTTTCCAAATTATCAAATATTATTCCAAAAATTCCCATCCTCATAAATGTTACCTATCGATATTTTCACTTATACCTACTATATCTTTGATGTAAATTTGGAGGGGCATACTTAAAATTATTTCAACAAAGGCTATGTACCATGTGCCATATTTAATTCAAACATCAATTATTATTTTATTGAATGTTTTTTGAAGAGTACTACAATTTCAATTTTTGGGAAATTATCATACAATCTTTCACACTATTTTGAGTTTTGTACTATCTAAATTATTTTCACTCCAACATGTGATGCTTTCATATTCAAATATTTCTTTGCAGTTAATGACTTTTTCTACACCTTCATACTATTTTGAGTTCCACACTAAACTAGTTATATTTCAGAGCCTAAAAATTTCTTAGATAGAGCTTTATTTTTAGTCAACAAATTTATTACAAACAAAACAACTTTGTGAGTTCACTTAAAATTATAATTGACATACGTAAAATTTTTTGGATTAAGACTATGTACCATGAACCATATTAATTTCAATAACAATTAAGTAAATTTGATTGAAGACTTTTTGGAAATATTGTTCAAATCAAATATTTCAACAATTATGATGCCAATTAGGTCACATTAATTCTAACACCTATTACATGAGTAATGAGAGGGTTTATTAGAAGTGAAATGACAAAATATCTATCAATATTAAGACTTATATCTACTATATCCATTAGCACCTAGATCTACTCTAACCATTAGCACTTAGACCATAACACATGTAAGAACATGATTTATTAAATGTAAAATGATCAATGTCTACTAATATTAACACTTTGATATACTATTACCATTGTTACCTAGACCATATCATGAGTAGATATAGGTTTAATGAATTTTAAATGATTGAATATCTCTCAATATTAACACTTAGATTTACTATAATGTTTAAAATTCATAGTATATAACATTTAAACATTATAATATAAATTAATATCTATCAATAAATGAAATTAAATCCTAAAACACATATATTGTATCATATGTGGGTAAATTATTGGTTTATAATGTTAAAAATTTCTTTTAAACACTGATTACTTTGTATTGGTGAATTAGTAATATTCTAGATATCAAGAACCGAATATGTTCCTAAAAAAATCCCATTGATAATTTTAGAGAAATGGTGTTAGTCAGGAATTAAATTAGTTATTTATGATGATTCAGGTGTTTTATCAGTGAATCTCATGCAATCAAGAAATAATAAGTTCCTCAAACCATTCATTTACTTGACTAGTGAATTGAGTGCCATCAAGAACTGATGAGTTCTAACACAATTAGTTTATAGTCTCATCATCTCACCCTAACTTAATACCTTTTAGGGCCTAGATGTGCATGCCATAGTTACATATTAAATTATTATCAAGATCAAGGCTCAATTTTGAACATGTATTTCTCATTAATTTATTTTCACAACTTTACTCATCTTATCTAATGAACCTCAGTTCATTATGTACTAAATTCCACATAGTTACACACTATAAATTATGAAATTTATCTTATCCCTCTAAATTAGAAGATTAAAAACCCTATACATGCACATCATCTCCCTCTTTTCATATTTATGGATTCTATAAGTGTAGTGCAATTATGTGATAGTTTATTATTTTATTTGGCATAAGTTCTATCTTTCAAAATTAAGTCATCATTAATCAGTGGATGATATGACTTGTTTAAAATTATAAAATATCATAAATTTATCTATTTTTTAAGGAAATGTTAGAATATATGGGATAATCCAGACCAACTATTTACTAACTTCCACATAGTTACACATAATATAAATTTAAATTATGACAATATAAAAACTCTAATATCTAAATTTGATATTGGAGAAAGGATTTAAAAACCTTTTTAATCATAAAATTAAACAATGCCATCTATAATAGTGATATGCCATCCATATAATAATTTGATACTAATATCAAAAGGATAATTAAACTAATTCAGATTAAATATAATATATTTATAAAATGGATTCAGGTGTTCAAAAATAAGTAGTGTAAAGTTACAATGAATTTATAATTTAAAATTGTACTAGCTATGATCTCACATGGTTAAAATTTATAATTTTCATGTCTAACTACATTATGATTTAGATGAGATAGTTTATAGTTTCATCATCACCCCTTGACTTAATACTTTATAGGTAATAGACCTATACATAATCTCTCTCTTTTTAGATTTAAGAATTATTGGAGTGTAGTGAAATTGTACTCTATAAAAAAATTCTAACTATTTCTATTAGTATCAGCATGCTTTTTGGGTTCTTCTATTTTGCCCTTCGATGTTTCAAATTTTTATAGGGACTACTCCCCATCTAGGTTCCATGAAGGGACATGTAGTAATAGAAAAGGAGGCTTGTATCTCATCACAATACATTGATTTTTCAACTCAAATATTATTTTAATAAGGGTTTTAACCCTCTTAAGTTCTATAGATATATTTTTAGGGAAATTACTTCCTTATTATTAGAGGATTCGGGCAACCTTTCCCATAATCTGCTATAAGATAGTAAGTTTGAATTGAAGGTATTTATTTTATACATTTTAAAATCATCTATACACTCCATACAACTTTTAATATATTTATATTTTATCTCAAGGATGTAGGAATGATATCTGAAAGGTTAAATAAAATTTTCTAGAGATGGATACCCATGCCTCATCATGAATCATACACATGCTTCTTGAACATCAAATTATTTCATCCTATCATCCCATTCATGTTGACTTTTAAATAATGAAAATTAAGCTCTAATTTGAGCTTTTCCCATAAAAATATTGATCATGATGTTTATGATGTGTTTAAACAGGAATTTATTTAAAAATAATTCATAGAGTGAATTCTTTGTAGATTATTATTGGTCACATATGCCTCCATGATTCTTTTCCATCATGAAATCCATGTGGCTAACTACATGATATCCTAAATAGCTATAATTTGAGTAAATGTTATCTTAATAATAAAGCATAGAAATGGGAAGTCTTTCTAAATATAGAGAGCTTCCCTAATTTCATAAGCTGTAATCAATCTACCTTCCAACACTTCATTTTATTTTTCTAGTTTCTCAAGATGTTTTTCAAGTTTTATTTTATTCTTCCACATTTACTAATGCATAACATTTGTTTATATATTTTTGAAATACTTTTGTTACTACTACTTTGGAAATATAAAATCCATTTATACAATCTAATTTTCTTTTTCTAGAGTTATAATATATATCTATTATACATTTTTTAACTCCTTAATTATTGTTCTTACCTCAATAATCTCATGATGAAACACAATGATGGAATTTCAAAAAAAAAATATACTATTTTAATGGCAATCTCATTTTCCCTAAGAGTATCTTCTAAATATTTGATCTTAAGTTATTTTTTTGAGAAGACATTAATAGATCTTCATTGGTATTTTCTAATTCCTAATTTAGCTATTTAATTATTTACTCATATATAGGAGATTCTAATGTGTATTCCTTTGGTTATTATTTCAATGACATGATAGTAATCTTCCTCTATTAGAGAAGTTGTTTTAAGAAGTATATTTCTTGTTGTTGTATTTGAAAATAAAATTTAGATTTAGATAAAGCTATTACCTAAAGGGTTTTTTCCTCTTACTCTACATTATTGTTGGTCTACCCTTCCTCATCTATATTTATGTGTGTTTTACTTGTGTCAACTCTACCACTTTATTCTCATTGATGGAATTTAGGTGGTGAGGCATCTTCATTGACTTATTATTCATTGAAAGTCATGGGTGGATTATCCATCAAGGTATCACCAATTTGATGCATGGTGTGAATAATCTTAGCTACCATGTGTTATTATTTAAATTATTTGACATGTGATGATAATATGTCAAGTATTTTTCTATCATTTATTTGGAGGATATGGATTTCTACCTTTTATGTATGTTTCTTTTCTATTTTCAATTCTCCAAAGTCAAAATCAAGGATCTCTGAGATCATGGCTATATGCTTAGACTAAAACTCTAGGTTAGGTTTTCTTTTAGGTTTTATAGACTCTAAAGTTATTTTATTTTTTACCTCCTTGTAACATTTATTTTTAATACCAAGACTTGTGCAAGAGGTGAAGGTTTTAAGGAGCACTCCTTCCTATGATTGTTTGCTAAAAAATGTGTAATTTTTCTTTCCCAATCAGATTCTCAAATAAACTATGCTTTTAGATAAATTGAAAAAATACATGATGATTAAAATGACCTACTCCTTGTCTACATTTGTTGGACATAGTATTAAGGAAAAAATACAAGAAACTAGGAAAATTAATCTTGTATTCATTATGTTCTATCTCATATATAAGATGGTTCATAGTTTTCATTCCAAGCCCTAAAACAATTACATGATAACCATCACATTTAAAATATTTCATTATCCATATAACTACTAGCTACCATTTCTCTAGAAAACTCTCTAACAATACCTTTGATTTTTCTATTTTTGTCATGAATTACCTCATAGGTTGGCTCCCCATAATTACAAAATAATAATAATAGATTCATTAAATGGGGATCTAGTGTTATTAAAGTTTTATCCCTCCTCTAATATACCATAAATTTTAATTATGACAATAAGATTTACCTGAATCTTCACACCCTGAACTATGGAGTAATTTTCATCAATATTTTGTGTGAATTAATACACAATTGCCTCTTTAAATCCTTTTAATTTCTCAAGAAACTCAAAAAAACTTCCATCTTTAAATATTTGAGAAACAAATACATTTTTATATATCTTTTGGACAAAACTTGGTTTAGATTTCTTCTTGATATCCATTATGATTTCAAGTTTTCCAACAAAATGATAGGCTAGTTTACAAAAAATTTAAAAGTAGAGTGCAATCTCAAGAGATATTTCAATTTTCAATGAATGAAGAAATAGTTTGTAAATTATGTATATGAATGAAAGTAAATTTTAAACTTTATAAAAATGACTCTAAACTTATTATATTCATATAATTCACCATACCTAACTATCATTATATATGTTTTAATGATGTGTACTCATAATATCATGTAGTCATGTCTACATAGAGTAATATGTTTTAATTATAATAATATCATTTTATTAAAAATTGATTGCCATTTAATTTAAATGAATTAATCATGGATGCATATATCATTTACTTCCTTTTCCAATATTTCATATTAATTCTTATTTTTATGCTTCATACATGGTTAAATTAAATAAAAATTTAAGAAAGGATAAGAATCAAGTTTATCTCTATAAATACTTTTGTAATAATATAGAGTTAGTCTCTAGATGCCAACATGCATGCTCTAAACCCTTTGTTCCACCTAGATCTTATTGGTTCCCAATTTTACACCTCATACACTTAGCCTTGCACACTTGAGATAAAATGGCAAGCAATGATGAAAAACCTATCAGTATGTCATTGTAGCAAAGGAAGGGTTTGGCATCAATATTAGACTTAATACATAAAATGACTAAGAGACACCTATAAATGATATGGTTAGCTCCCTGTTACTTTTGGCTATGCCTAAAAGAAGGTGAGAAGACCTATGGGGTATCTTGATCACATGGAGAGATTATAAAATTCAACCTCCATGGGGATTTTTATCATAAAGAAGGCAAAAATATGACCAAGGCACAACCAAAATCATTCACTCCACCTGAGAAGGGTTTTCACATGACATGAAAAAATGGACTATGTCATATAAGAGCTACTAAAGATATATTGAAAGTGATTATAACCTTCATTCTAATTAATTTTTGACAATAAAGGGGTTAAATAAAAGACAACAATGTTAGGATTTAAATCACAAAAGGAATACACATGTTAAGTATGTAATATCTTAAGCATCTTATAGTAAATAACATTTAAAATATGTAAAGGATGTATTACTTGTAGGTTAGGATAGGGTAGGATGAGTTAGATGATTATATAAAAGGGGAGGGTAGTGTGATGGTGGCTTTAAATCAATAGGGATTATTTCAATATTCAAGACATCACTTATTACAAAGATGTAGAGAACTTAAATTCAAGCTAATGGAACTACTAGGAGTAATTTGTACTTATTGGTGCCAATGAAATTCAAATACTAAAATAATCCTTGAAATCTAGAACATATACTGAAACTAGAATCTCACTTACTTTTTCTTGTCAAATCTATAAACCTAGGGCGCCCTAAAAATTTATTCAACAACATATCCTAAAATAATTCAAAAAGGGTTTACAATCGAAATCTATTCTCAAAGTGAAAACCAATAATGAGCATAAACCTAAATGTCCAATCAACAACATTTGCAAAACATATTATTACACTTTATCAATAGAAATTAGTAGAGAACCGCAATAATTTTCATTAACTTTGAAATAAAATATTACACACATAAATGTTTTAAAATGTTGGCATGGGGACTATTGACCATTTTTTGCCCAACAAGCCAAAAATCACTTCCCTTCTTCCCCTGCTATTCTAGGCCAATTCATTTTTTTATTTTGCACAAGTCCAAGAATTTCTATAGACTCTATAGGTCTATTTCTACAAACTCTATAGGTCTATTTCTATGGACTCTACAGGTCTATTTCTACAGACTCTATAGGTGAAGTTTCTATGGATTCTACAAAGAAGTTTTTCTATGGACTCTACAAGTTAGTCTTTTGGCACATGAAGAATCAGTTTAGAGAGAGCTGGGTTTTACAAGGCTTCTTCAGGCTCTTGTCTAAATAAATTCACAAGGAAGGTTGGCATCGTTGAACCATTGAACCATTGAACCGGTTAATGCCTTGGTTCAATGCCTTGGTTTAATCGGCAAGTTCATCACTCAAGTTTAATGCCTTGGTTCAATCGGCAAGTTCATCGCTCGATTTCAACACAAAGTTCAATAGCTGAGTTCAATGGTTTTAGTTCAATGCTTGGGTTCAAAGCTCAAGTTCAACACCTCAGTTCATTGCTTGGTTCAATCACTTGGTTCAATGCCTTGGTTCATCATAGAAGGTTCAAAGGGGCTTGGTTTTAATCAGCAAAATTCAACAAATGGTGTGAACCACTGAACCATTGAACCATTGAACCTTTTTAGGTTCAAGAGGTTGGTTCAAAGGAAGGGTTCAAACACTTGGTTCAAGTGGCAGGTTCAAAGGTTCTGTTTAATGAATGAGTGGTGCACAGTGTTGAACCATTGAACCATTGAACCTTTTTGGTTCAATCAGTCAGTCCAATGGCTTGGTTCAAGGGAGCATCCTAAATTTGGAAGACAAGTGCCTTTGTGGAGGGTAGTTCTAGGTTCAAGAGCCCTTGTAGAGGGTAGGGAACACTTCAAAGAGGCCACAAAGAAGCAGTTAGGATCCTTTGGAATTTTGTTAAGGCAAAGTCATGAATTTTTTTGGACTTTTGTCTGAAGGATTTCCTTTAGACAAAAAGCCTGAAGGAATTTGGGGAAGCTGTAGCCAAATAACCTAAAGGAATAATCAAAGCAACTGAGATAATTCTCACAGACTTTTATCTGCAGTAAAATTGTCTGAAGGAAAAAACCCATAGAAAAAGCCCACAAAAAAGATGCAAAGGAATTTGCCAAGGATGGTGACATCCCAAAAGCCATCAATTTTAAGGAGACAAATTAGTTGTTGTTTTTTAAAGTGATAATGGGTGTGTAGACATCAAATTTAAGATGGTGAAATAGTCATTTGCTTTTAAATTGCCTGAGTGCCAACCATGGAAAGAGCCCAAAGAATGCAGCGACCCGCTAGAAGATCACCCCTTAGGGCTGAAGGAGTAGAAGGAGACAAAGCAAGGAGAAGACAAGGTGCAGAAAGAGACAAAGTAGTCCAAGTGGCAAAAGGGAGGTGATTTATTGCTAGATGATCACCAAATGGTGCAAATAGTAAATAGTGCAACATGTCTTCTCTAGTTTACATTAAAAAGGGGACAAACCGCAATCTATTTGCAAAAAAGAGGTGCAAACTATGCTTCCACATTAATTCTTGAATACCAAAGTCATGTTTGGTGATTATACATGTTTCCAGTAGGCCTTTTCTAGAAGAATGACATCAGCAATAGTGACTTCCTCTTCCTGATGTTTTTAGCGCACATGGGCCAACTTGTCAAAAAAGAGCCAAGTTCTCTTCCCCTCTTTCTATATATTGTAAAAAATTTCATTTGAGAATGGACTCTCTTAGCCTTAAGGCAAAACTCTGCCCAAAAATCTCTCAGGCTTGTAAGGCAGAGCTCTACCAATTTTTTTACCTTGAATCAGGACTTAACATTTTTACCTCTATCTGGACCTACACTTTAAAATATATGTCTATTTTCTTCTTTTATGTTAAATTCATTGTCTTTCATGCTTTTCACAGACTGATTACAACATGTCCAGTGCATTGTGTAGTCTCCTTTATGTAGGTCTACCAGAAGTGTCTATAGGAAGAATATAGGTGCCTGTGAATAGGTTGCCATAAGTGTGTTTGAGGATGCCTCTGGCAGTTTCTTCCTCCCTGTGTTTTCACAGACCCCTAGCTAACTGTTGCAAAAGAGTTTCCCACTTTAGATGAAGTGTATGGGCATTTCTTCCTGGTGAAAATTGTATATTCAGGCTAGGTGGGTTAACTTTTTTGGTGTATCACCTTTTCATTTTTAGGCTTAGATTCTATTTTCAACATCTCTCTCTCCCTTTTCATCCCCCCCTTTTTTCCATTTTATTTGTTAGTAGTAGGAGAAACTAGGGCATAAAGGATACATTAGAGGGAGCTAGCCCTTATTTAGAGACTCTCCCCTCCAGCTTCATTGGTCCCACAGGCGAGAGGGGAGTTTCCATTATTGCGTGTGGAAAGGCAAGAGCTCAGACTCCTACCTCGGGTGTAATCCACTACGTCAATAGGGACAAGCATGGTGTATTTATTCAATTTTGGATAGGGGATACATATAAATATGCTCTCAGAGCTTGCTAATGGATGTATAGCTGCAACCACCTTAGAAAGAAAGGAAAAATACACATAGCAATGATCCTAAAATTTTGAAGAGCCTATACGTAGAAATAAAACAACGACCTAAAAACACAACCCACCCATGAAATAGAAGACAATCCTTCTATTTATACATTCTAATCCTAGGATTATGGGTTGTAAATTTTGAAATTACAAAACAACCCTTCAAATCTACCAAGATACATTTAGCTAGAATATGCCCTTGCCACAACTAAGATCCTATCCACTTGCAAGAAAAGAATAATTTTTACAATTACCTTTATAATGAATGATGAATATTTACATCAAAACTTTGATATTTGACTGAAGATGACCTTTCAAATGAGCTAGAGGGAGAAAAAATCATTTGAGGATCCAAACAAACTTTGTCATTATGTACAACTACCTGGAGATGTTTTTTTAGTAATCAATGGAAATTTTGAAATCTTCTAGATAGCTACACTTATTTAGTGCATGCTAAATAAATCCCATTGCCTTTTTATGATTGTAATTAGAATTCTCTAGTTATGGTAGAAATAGAAAATGATTCATGGCTATTTGGAAAATATGATTTGAGGTGGCCCATAGATCTTATGTGCTTTGAATCATTAACCATCCATGAAAGCACCATAAATTTTAGCTTTTAAACCAAATATTACCACATACTGACATTTAACATGCCACATCAAATCTAATTGGGTATTCATGGGGCTTAAAAGTGACTAAGCTAATTAATTGGCTTCAATATGGATAATTGTCACTTCTTCATGCAATTTGAGCCCTTTGAAAAGTCCATCTCAGCTCATACCATTGGATCATATTTACCCTAGTATATGCAAGCCATTAATCTTACATGAGATGCTCAAGCTCTAATTTGTGGCATACAATTTTGCCATTTATCATATATGTTTATTCATAGGGTCCTTGACTTTTCAACCTTAGCTATGCACCATCATATATAGCTTGGGTGAGTAAATGTGCTTTGTTAGATCATGATCCAAGGGATAGAGAATTATTAGATACTACTTGTACTTTTCCCTATGGACATGCCACTTGGTAGCCCTATAGGCTTCTTATGTACCCTATAAATAGTCCTAATTTATTGAGCACTATCGAGTCATGTGGTAGCACCTTAGGCTTCTTGACCTTTTGACCTATTCCACTCACCATTAGATCTATTAACACATTCTCTATATCTTAACACTTGTTAATCTCATATTCTCTCATAATGTCTTTTATGCTTTGAATCCTCACTCACTATTAGATCATCTTTGCTTGATCAAATGTGTGCTATTGGATATACCTTCATTTGAGCTCAAAAGGCTACTTCATTGGGTCTAAATTTGATGTTCACATAACCATCTTAGAATATTTAAATCCCAATGGCTACTTGTCATGGCCTAAATTAATGTTTACATGCCTATCAATGATGTCTATGAGACCCTCACATTTATGAAATTTAGGCAAATTTATTTAGAGCTTTACTTATCGAGCCTTTTATTATGCAAGAATTTGGTCTAAAAGATTTTTGTCTTCAATATTCCTATCTTAGGGCATCCTATTTTTGACATTCCTATCTTTGGTAGCCATTCTTGTTCTTGGGCCCTTTGGTCTTTGAATTTTTTTTCCACAAGAATTTGGTTAGGATAATTTATTTAGATAACTTTCCTATAGCAATTTCCCTGAAGCACTTATCTCTTTTAGACTTTTATTTGTCAAGAGAATTGTTTCAAACATTTTATCTAGAATAATTTCTCTAAAGTAGTTGATCCTTACTTACATTTTCCCCTAAGAACTTAAACCTTACATTTTTTCTGAAGAAATGCAATTCTCTTAGAATTTTTACATAGGCAAAATTATCAAAGGAAATAGACCTTCAAACTTTTTATGATGGACAAAATGTTCAACATAATTCCTTTGGGGTTGTTGTACAAACATTTTTCTAAAAGAAATAGGTCTTTGAGTTTTTTGTAAAACACTTTGCCTGATACAAATGAATTTTATTGGAATTCTTGTAAAACATTTTGCCTGATGCAAATAGGTCTTCAATATTTTTGTCCATAATAAAAATCCTAAAGGCTTATTTTCATCGAGAAAAATGTTCACATAAAAAGTTTAAAAAAATTATAAGGGATTTATACACACTAAGTAAAGACCGAATTAACACTTACTTTATTTAATATGAAACTTGAAAATAGGACTTGGGCCAAGGAATTAGGCATTTATACTTGACAAGGGCCCAATTGATTTAGCATAATTTTGAGCACTAAAATTGGCTCTTGCCTAGGGATACATACCTCATGTGGATATATAAAGAACCCCAAAATGTAAGACTAGGTATCAATCCATTGGGCCATAGAATCAAGATACAAAAACTTCAATAAACACTCATAAAGACTAAATAAAACATGGTAGACTTAATAAAAATAGATCAGAAAGATATAAAAATGAACACACAATATAAAACATGAAGAGAAATTATACAAAAAAATCCCTAAGCAAAGGGGAAATATAAGGATAAAGCAACAAAACATTATACAATTATGTACAAAGTTACAAATGGAATCAATCTAGGAAGTACTTTAGATGTCTACCATTGAATGGAAGCTCCAATATTTCACCATCCAAATCTCTCAAGAAGAAAGTGTGTTCCCCAATTCAGTAGTCAATGGAATAGGGACATATCCACAGGGCATCAAATTTTCCATGATTACCTTTCTCTTCATGTATGTTGTCCCAAAGTAGAATCAAATCACCTACTTGGAGGGTTCTTGGAGTGACCTTCCTATCAAATATCTTCTTTAGCCTCTCCTTGAGCTTGAGGCGTCTTTTATGATATTTTCTTCAAATCTCATCATATCAATAATATGGTTCATCCTACTTTCATAGTGGTTGATTTACTCATCATCTTATAATTATTGTATGAGC
The DNA here is from genome assembly GCA_037957365.1 of Torreya grandis. NCBI lineage: Eukaryota > Viridiplantae > Streptophyta > Pinopsida > Cupressales > Taxaceae > Torreya > Torreya grandis. The sequence goes on along the minus strand of JARHVA010000192.1, from coordinate 3,550,899 downwards.
TAATAGGTTAGCAACTATAGATTCATAATCAATACTACCTAAGCTTCATAGACAAGCTAAAAAGTGTTTTTTTATTGTAGCTCTCTAGGGCTTGATCCTATCAGTCCAAAAATCAAACTTTGGTTATTCACTCCACTTCTTATATGCTTCCAATGTTCATCTAATGATTTTTGAGCAAGTTCTTGTTACTAGATTCTGCTTGTCCATTCCTTTGAGGGTTATAATTGGAAGCATAGGTAAATTCAATCCCATAATCTTTGCATAATTCCACTAAAGGTTTATATTTGAAACTCATGACATTATCAGTAATAACTTTGATAGGCACACCAAATCTATAAATAATCTAATTTAGCAAAAAATCCATAACCACCTAGTGTGTAGCCTTCTTGGTAGGGATTGCTTCAACCCATTTCATGAAGTAATTAGTTATAAATAGTATCTATATATGTCCAATGCTTGATGAATCAACAATTTATCCAATGAAATCCATTCCCCATTATCTTAATGGGCCTTCAATCATCACAATCTACAAGGGAAGAGAACTAAAAGATTTCATCCTCCCTAAAAAGTGTTGACATTTTTCACATTTTTTGACTTTTTGAGCAACATATTTAAACAAATATGGCCACAAATAACCAACTCTTACAATTTTATGAGTTATAACTTTAGGTGAGAAATGGCCACCACATACTCTACTGTGGAATTTTTCATTTAGGTCAATAGTTTTCTCTTCTAGTATGTATCTCAAGAGAACCCCATCTAGATTCTTTCATGCAAATCCATTTTCAATCAAGAGGTATTTTTGGGAGACAAGTTTAAGATTCCTCCTTTGATTCTTATTAAAGTTAGGGGAAAATTTAGATTTTGTAAGTAATAAACAATATCCTTATACCATGGAGACATGTGAAATTAACTCAAGGAATCATCAATATTGAAAATAGTAGTGTTTACCTCAATGGCTCACAAATTAGTCTCAGCCATGAGCTTGGATAGACCCATCATACTAACTTGATGGTTTGAATATCCATGGCATACTCTCATAGCTTGCTAATCCATCTACATATCTTGATGAATACTTTAGTCTGAGTCAAGATGTCCTTTACCATGGTATGCAAGACATAAGCCATAATTCCTGAGCTTAGAACATAAGGTCTAAACATTTTAACAAACTTCAAGAGAGTGAAGGCTTGTTTTTCCATGATGGTTTAATTTAATTTAGCACATTTCATATATTTTATAAAGAAAGCTATGGGAAACTCATAACCATATTCATTCTTTTGTAATAGAATAATAACAATAATATTGTATGATGCAAAATAGAATATCTAGAGTGGATTTATGTAATCAGGGCTAGATAAGATATGAGTATACTTTAAATCTCCCTTGATGTCATTGAATGATATCATGGCTTTCTCCTCCCATTTGATGGTTTGACATTTTTTTAACACGGAAGTAATAGACAGAGTCATCTCTACAAAATTGGACACAAACCTCCTTACAAAGTTAATTTATCCAAAGAAAGACTAAATTCATTTCTTGGACTACAAGATAGGCACTTTTTCAATGGCTTTGACCCCTTCAAGGTCAATCATGACACCATCCTTGGAAATTATATGTCCCAACAACTTGGCCTTTTATACTCCAAAGTGGTACTTCTTTAGATTAAGTGAAATGCCAAACTCCTTATATCTAATCAACACTTTTTCTAGATGCCCCAAATTTTGTTCTCTATTTTGGGATTAAATAATAATGTCATCCTAATACACAATACTTAACTAGTTAATTATCCCTACAAAAGTGATGTTCATAGCTCGTTGGAAAATTACACTAGCATTCATCAACCTAAAAGTCATCCTCATATATAAATACATGCCCTAAGGTATTGTGAACATGGTCTTGCATCTCTCAAATTCTTTCACCATAACCTAGTTGTATCCATAGAAACCATCTAAAGTAGACAACAACTCTAATCCTATAACACTTTTTAGTAGGTTGTCCATATTGGGTAAGGGATAATTATATTTTAAATAAGCTTTGTTCAAATTCTTGAAATCCACACATAAGTAGATATCACCATTATTATTTGTCACAAGGACTAAATTCACAACCCATGAAGATTACCTAATGAGTTAAATTATTCCACCATCCCTTATCTTCTTTAATTCATCCCTCATCTTGGTGGATGAGATGGGGTTAATAGGTCTTTATTTCTACCTAAAATTCTTATTATCAGGTTACAATGGGATGGCATGCTAGAACAAATCTTCCCTATATGATTTTAGCTCAGAATAAGACCATGATAGATAATCTTGGTACCTTTTAAGTAGCTACATGTAATCTTTCTTCTTAGCTTCACTTAGGTGAGTACCTAGCCAAACCTTTCTTATATTCTCATGAGAACCTAAATTAAACTTAGTCATGTCTTTTGAAATAAATTAATCTCAAGTCTTGATTCTATTAGCTCCATCAAAAGATTCCTCCCTAATTATCAATCCCCTTGGGAGCATGCTTGTCTTTAACTAAATAATTTCCTTCCCAAACAAGGTCTCCTTCTCATCATATACCTAAACTATGGATTCTAAGTCTATGAGATGATCATGGAACTTAGCTTTATAGTTTAAAAACCTCTCAATCTATTCATCATCATTAAAGACCTACCAATGATGAAATTTATCTAGGATTGAAGGCCTTAAAATCACCTCCACTTGATACCGATAGTGAGGGTTTGTATTTGGAATATCAAAATGAGCACCTAACCCCATGAGTCTATCAACTTCTTCATTGAAACTTCTATCATGATAAAAAATGTTGAATGCATAAAAAATTTAAAGGAAATCCCAAACAACATTATGATATTGTTCCAACATTTTATTCTTGGTGGCATAATCATTGCATATCTACTTAATCACTCACTCAAAATCACCCTTGACAATTAAAATTTTAATTCCATATTCACAAAAAATCCTTAAACCAAGCAAGAGTGCCTCATAATTATTAGTATTATTCATGCACTCAAAAGAAAGTTGAAAAGAAAACTTAAAAAATTTACCATTAGGGGCATAGAAAACAATCCCAATTCCATTACAATATTGGAATAATCCCCATCAAATCACATCTTTTAAATCACACTTTCACTATCAGGTTCAACATCCAAAATAGTAGGCTATTCGTTAGCATCAACATTCCCAATAAAAATACCTAAATTAGCATCTATGTACAACACTTCATTGAGATCATGTTTTGTATATTCAATCACATGTAACATCTTTGTCTCTCTATAAATTTTGGCAATCTTACCCTCCAATGGAATGGTGGCATAGGAAAGGTCCATCTACACAATTCCACCCATGCTAGTATCCCATTTTTGTGATAGTAGCATCCCCAACTTAGGTGATTAATCTATAGCTACCATGTCTATATTTAGATACTTACCAAGATGAAATGCCAACTATAAAACTAATCCCTTTACTTTTCTCACAACTAGTACCTCTCATGAGTCCATGGCATAAAATCTACCAAAGGATGATGTAATCTTCACTCTGAGCTTATTTACGACACCTAAGGGCATCACATTACAAGAAGCTCCATAACGAAACATAAAATTATGTAAAATTAGGCCATTGATTAGTAGGGTTGTATAAAATGTATCCACATTCAAATGACTCTCCACTAATGATGTCCCCAAATAGCCCTCCATAGCAAGTTCAATAACCTATTTTGATTCCTCATCTTCTTCTAGGGGTTCTTAGGTTAATTCAATTTAATTTGAAATAGATCTCTCACCAAATTATAAGTAATATAAATCCCTCTTCCCATGTTTAGGTATTCATAATAATTCAACAAGTGGCATGGTAATTTTTATTTGACTCAACACTTGGGCCATATCACACATGATATACTGAGGAAGAGGCCTATTTGGTGCAAGGGTAACAACACCTTCAACTAGGATTCAATCACTTAATTTATGAAGTGGGGTAGGTTGGGATGAATTAACACTCTTGAAAATAATCTTTAGGGGAGGATTTATCTTAACATCACTTTCACTCTTAGGAATACTTGACAAGATGGGTGTTATGTTAATCTTAGTATGAGCACCTCTAGGCTTAACAACTTAGGAAATGGGTGCTATCTTAGAAGATTATAAGACTACTATATCTTTCTTTACTTCCTTGCTTGTATTCCCTACCTTTGGATTTATAGGGTTAGTGTCTTGAGTAGCACCACCAAGTTGCCTACTTCTCAAGTAATATTCTCTATCTTGGGTAGTTGCTACATTAATTAACACCTTCCTATCCTCAACTAATGAAATTCCCCCATGATATTTATTAATCATCATAGAGTGTAAGAGATCAAAATAATGAATGGGTAATTCATATGCTTGTGCCATAATAACATCACAATCAAATTCAAAAATTGGAACACTCTCCATTTTGACTGCACTCTAAAACTTATCAATCATAGTAACATTCAAAATTTCCTTGGAGGTGGACATTTTGTTTTAGGTACTTTTACAATCAAACATACAAATATCATATTTGGATAATGAATACTCAAGTTAATCTAAATATTCATCAATTTGTTTAGTAGTATCACATGGAGGGTGTGGAAGGAAGCACTTATCACACTAATCAATTTCTAAATCAAAATTCATGAAATTTACCTTAGTGTTTAAAGTATTAGGCACCTCTTTTGTATCCCATCTATTCTAGTTTCTCTCCATCCTTTCTTCACATGTAGGCATCTTCCCTTTATCATTATCTTAGTTATGGAAAGTAGGCCTTCCTTGTGCTTTATTTAAATTAGGATCCCTCTCTTGATTGGTAGACATATTTGGAATCCATTTCTCATCCCAAGAAATCTTGTAGGACATCTCTTTGATAATGAAGGCCAAATTCTTGATAGTCTCCTCCAAATTGGCTATCTTTATGGACTATACCTTTTTTGGATTGACCAATTTTACATCAACCAACTTATTTATGGGATTTCCCATATCCTTGATGTTATTCTTGATCTATATGGCCATATTTAATTCCAACCCTAGGTTTATGAGAGCCTTGTCCTATAAGTAATATAAAATATTCTTATCAAAGGCATCATAGTATTTAATCAAGCACATTATATCATTGGGCTTGATGTTTTAGGAAAGCCATATCATAACCTTATTGAACCAGGTATTGAATTCCTACACACATTCATTTGGATTATTTTTTATATTTTCAAACTTAGATAAAAGAGACATGGGATCAACTCTTTCACCATATTAAATTCTAAAGACATTCCTCATCTCCTCCCACTAATCAATGCATCCAGGGGGAAGATATTTGAACCACTCATGGGCATCTTCATCTAGCATGTGTACAAATATATTTATGTATGCATCCTCATACTCAACCTCATAATCTTTAATGATATTATGAAAATCCCTTAGGTGTTGAACACCACTCACTACATTGTTCCTTCAAAACTTTGGGAGGTATTTTTTAACTTCATTTGGGAATTCATTAAGATAGCCTTCCATTTCATCAAAATTGATAGGCCTAAATCTACAAACATGTAATACAAGATTTTCATTCTCATATGGATCCCTATGCCTCATGATTGGTTTAATAGTGGGTTCACAAACAACTGGCAAAGGGATATGAGGGAGTGAAAAATGTGGACTTAGTGGGTTAGACTTGGGAAGGGATTCATCTGGTTGGGAAGGAGTTAGATAGTAAATAGAACTATATGTTTTAGAATTATGAGATGATATATGATATTCCTCAATAATAGGAGGATCAATAAATAGTTAAAGATTACCAAAATCTTGATTGTATTTAGCTACTAAACATTGCCGTTTAACAGGCCTCCAAACTTGTCTCCTTCTCCTTGGATGAATACTTAAAGGAAAGTTGAGTTTCTTTGATGGGTCACTTCTAAAATATGATCTCAGTCCTTACAAATTTTCAAACAAGAAAATACTCAAATCTAAAATTTAGTAAAGATAATTAAAATTAGGCATTGTTCTTCTTAAAACCAGATGATAAAATGGAGTCACCACTAGAATCAAAATTTTAGAATAAAATAATTAAAAAACTAACTATGATACATGATGAAAACATATTTTTCAAAAGTTGATGATGAGATATAATACAAAGACACTATTTTTTTTAAAATAATGTTCAAAATGGAAAAAACACCTTTCAACATGCAATGTTAACATCTCTTTACAATAAATGTAGTAGAAACCAAATTATCAAGCCTTAAAACTTCCTAGCACATCCCTAGTGGAGTGTTATGGCATTGATATCCAAGATAGTTAAAATTTAGCAAATATAATAGAGAAATTCACTAAATGAAATACTCAAAACAACTCTCTATAAGAGTCCCTAATAATATAAGTAACTAGGACTTCAACTTAGTCCCTAGAAATAATGTAAATTGAGTGTTAATTCCCAGTTGTACACCTTATACACTCAAGCTTACACACTTGAGAAAAAATGGCAAGCAATGATGAAAAACTTGATAATATGTCATTGTAGCTAGGGAAAGGTTTGGCATTAATATTAGATTTAATGTAAAAATGACTGAGAGGTACCTACAAAGGGTATGGTTAGCTCTCAGCTACTTTGTACTCTACTTAAATGAAGGTGAGAGGACTTATGGGGTAACATGCTCACATGGAGATATTTTATAATTCAACCTCCATGGGGATTTTTAGCATAAAGAAGGCACATATATGACCAGGTAACAACCAAACTCATTCACTCCACCTAAGAAGGGTTGTCACATGGAATGAAAAAATGTGCTATATCATATACAAACTACTCAAGATAGATTTGAAAGTGATTTCAACCTTCATTTTAAAGAATTTTTGGCAATAAAGGGGTTGAATAAAAGACTGTAATGCTAATATTTAATGGACAAAACATAGACACATGTTAAGTATGTAATATATTATGCGTATGCAACTAAATAACACTTAATTATGTAAAGGGTGTATTAATTGTAGGGTAGGACTGGGTAGGATGAGTTAGATGATTATATAAAAGGAGAGGGTAGGGTGTTGGTGGCTTTCAATCAGTAGAGATTCTTTCAACATTCATGTAATCACTTATTGCAAAGATGAAAAAAAATTAAATGTAAGCTAATGGAACTACCAATATTAATTTTCACTTATTAGTGGTAATAAAATGCAAATATCCAAATGATCCTTAAAATCCTAGAACATACACTAAAACTAGAATCTCACATACTTTTTCCTATCAAATCCAAAAATCTAGGGTGCCCTAATAATTTAATCAACAACATATCTTGAAATACTATAGAAAGGGTTTATAATCTAAATCTATACTCAAAATGACAACCAGTAATGAGCATAAACCCAAATGTCAATTTAACAACATTTGTAAAAGATATTACTATGCTTCATCAATAAAAATTAACAAAAAACCATACTTATTTTCAACTTTACAAGAAAATATTACACACATCAGTGTTTAAAAATGTTTCCATAGGGACAAGCATGGTGGATTTACTCCATGTTAGATAGGGGAGACATATAAACATGTTCTTAGAGATTGCTAATGGTTGTATAACTACAACCACCTTAGCAAGAGAGGAAAAATACACATATTAGTTATACCAAAATTTTCAGGATCCTATACTTAGAAATAAAACAAAGACCCAAAAACACAATCCAACTCTAAAATAGAAGACACGCCTTCTATTTATACATTCTAATCCTAGGACTATGGGTTAAAAATTTCAAAATTTCAAAGCAGCCCTTCAAATCTACCAAAATACTTCCATCTAGAATATTCCCTTTGCCATGCTTGAGATCTTCATCCACTTAAAATAAAAGAATCATTGTTGCAACTACCTTTGCAAGGAATGATGAATATTTGCAACAAACCTTTGATATTTTGACTAAAGATCCCTTTCACATGAGTTGGAAGGAGAAAAATATCATTTGAGGAGCCAAACATAATTTTTCATTATGTGAAACTAAGTGGAGATGCTTTTTTATTAATCGATGGTAAATATGAAATCTTCTAGACAACTTCCCTTCTCTTATGCACGCTAAAAAAATCCCATTACCTTTTGATGATTTCAATTAGAATACTATATTTATGTCAAGAATAAAAAATGGTCCATGGAAATTTAGAAAATATGATTTACGGTGGCCCATAGATCTTAATATATGCTTTGAATCATTTCCCATTTATGAAAGAACCATTAATTTTAGCTTTTAAACCAAATCTTGCCACATAATGACATTTAGCATGCCACATCAGATCCAACTAGGAATTCATGGGGCTTAAAATTTATTAAGCTGATTAATTATCTTCAATCGAGACACTTTTCATTTCCTTATGGAATTTGAGCCCTTTGAAAAGTCTATCTCATCTCACACCATTGGATAATATTTAACCAAGTAAATACATTTCATTTATCTTCCATGATATGATTGAGATCTAATTTGTGGCATGCATCTATGCTACTTTTCATTCCTATGTTTGTTCATAGGGTCCTTTACTTTTCAACCTTAGCTACACACCATCAAATTTGTCTTGGGTGATCAAACATGCTTTGTTAGATCCTGATCCAAGGGTTAGAGTGTTATTAGATACTACTTGTACTTTTACTCAAGGATGTGCCACTAGGCAACCCCATGGGCTTTTTTTATACCTTACAAATAGTCCCAATTACTTGAGTGCTATCAATATATGTGGTAGCACATTAGGCTTCTTGACTTTTAGACCTATTTCACTCATCGTTAGAATTGTTTCCACTTTCCCAAGATCTTGACACTTATAAATTTTGATTTCTCTTGTAGGGTCTTTGATGCTTCAAATCCTTACTTGCCATTAGATCATCCTTTCTTGAGCAAACACATTCCATTAGATCTACCTCTATTTGAACTCAAATTTCTACTTTATTGGGTCTACATTTGATGCTTGTAAGACCATCTTGGAACATTTAAATCCTAATGGCTACTTGTCATAGCATAAAATTGACATCTACATGCCTATCAATGATGTTTGTGAGACCATCACATTTATGAAATTTAGGCAAATTTCTTTGGAGCTTCACTTATCAGGCCTTTTGTTCTACAAGAATTTAGTCCATGGGATTTTTCTCTTCGGTATTCCTATCTTTAGGCATCCTATTTTCAACATTCCTATCTTTAGTAGATAGTATTTTTGTTTGGCCCTTTAGTCTTTGAGATTTTTTTTCTAAAAATTCAGTCAGGACAATTACTTCAAATAACTTTCCCATAGCAATTTTCCTGAATCACTTATCTATTTTAGACTTTTCTCTATCAGGAGAATTGTTTTAGATATTTTGTTCAAAATAATTTCTCCAAAGTAGATGATCCTTACATTTTTCATGAAGAACTTGAACCTTACATTTTTCTCAAAGAAATGTAATTTTCTTGGATGTTTTACATGGGCAAAATTCCTAAAGGAAATAGACCTTCAGACTTTTTTCCATTAATAAATTATTTGATGGAATTCCTTTAGGCTTTTTATACAAACATTTTTCCAAAACAAATAGGTCTTTGGGTTTTTTGTAAAACACTTTGTCTTATGGAAATGAATTTTATCAAAAATTTTGTAAAATATTTTTCCCAACACAAATGGTCTTTGATCTTTTTTTTCTGTGACAAAAAAGTTGAATACTTAAAAGTGTTCACACAAAAGAATTGAAAAAATTCTAAAGGCTTTATACACACTAAATAAAGATTGAATTAACACTTAGTTAATTTAACATGAAACATGAAAATAGGAATTGGGCTGAGGACTTAAGCATTTATAATTGACAAGGACTTAAATGCTTTAATGCAATTATGGGCACTAACAATTCCTATTCAAATGACATCTACCACCCCTTAAGCATGTATATTTGTGACATTTAATAGCTTAAAATAAACATTGTTAGAAATAAACATAAATAAAAACCTTAAAATAGTCAAAAAACCATATATATATATATATATATATATATATATATATATATATATATATATATATATATATATATATATATATATGGAAAGAGGAGAGTATGATCATCATAATGTTAATAATTTTATTAATTAAAGTTTTGAAATTCTTAGTGTATTTGATGATGGAAGCTAAATTTTATTATTTTATATCAAATATATTAAATCTAGATATATTGATAAGTCCAAGCCTTTGGCTTAGAAATATAAGCCATTTTGTAGCCAAAGGCATGGTCTCTAAATTCAAATATAGTGTTGACACTATGGATTGCACCTTGGAGAGAAGATTGAGCTTCTCTCTTCCATGTGGTAAAATGGAAACTCCTCTCTTACCTGTGGGTCTGGAAAAATTGAGGTGAGAGTCTCTAGATAAGGGCTAGCTCCCTTTGAAGCATCTCTAAGTTATTCTAGTAATATTGTTAATACATATACATAATGGGGAGGGTTGAAAAGAGAGAAGGATTACTAAAAAACAAAACATGACCTAAGTTGGTGATGCACCAAACAAGTTTGATCTACTCATAATCACACTTTAAACCATAAGGATTCATACATACAATTTATCTGATGAAAGGGCTAGACTGAAGGAAGCTTGACAGGGAGGCTTTAATTGAAACACAGAAAATGAACTTACCATAGGTGCTGTAAGAAAAGCACACTATCTAGTAACCTTCTTTTGCCTCTATGATCCAAATACAGCTCTTCTTGTTACCTACAAGAATGGTGCTTTGTCTATACTAGGTACATTGGTATCAAGCTTGTGAGAGCATCAAGAAAGAAATGACTGAACACAAGGCTAACACTCAAACACACTCAGAGATATATCCAACCAAAATAGAGGTAAAAAGATGTATTTTATTGATTCTAGGTGAGAATTGGTAGGGCTTTGCCTTACAACATGAGAGATATTTTTCTCAAAATGAGAAGTTACAATATATATCGAGAAGAAGAAAACAAAAGTGCCCTTTTTGGAAAAAGACTTTGGTGCCCTTTGACAAGTGGCCCACATGTGCTGAGAGCATTGGGAAGAGGAAGCCACTAAAAGAGAATGTTGTGTTGGCTGTCAATCTTAGCTTTGGCATTCAAACATTAATGTGAAAGCATGGGCTGTACCTCTTTTCCTACAAACAAGACCACTCCTTCAAAACATTCACGCAGTTTGTTTGCTTATCAATGCAAAGTGTGGAAAAATAGGCCACATCTTCACTATTTGCACTCCTTGCTGACCACTTGGCAGAGACTATTCCAACTATAGGAATAACTCACCTCCCATTTTCCACCTAGGCTATTTTGTCTATATTCATTTTGTCTCTTCCTGGCTTTGTCTTTTCCTAGAATTTGAGCTCTCAGAGCTATCTTATCATCCTTTACTAGCTTCTTGGGCTCTTTCATCAGCAGGTCACTGAGTTCATTCTTAACTTTTGTCTTTTCCCAACTTTATATTTTCTTGGTTTTATCTCTTCCTTTTGGCCTTAAGGTCTTTGAATTCCCTCAGGTTTGTGCCTTTTATTTAAATACCAACGGTTACTCCATGGTCATAAAGTTGACGTCTATGCACCCATCACATTTGAAGGCCAACAACTAATCTGTTGCCCTAAATTTTGACATCTATGGGCCCATCACCCCTTGGTTAATTCCTTAAACTTTTCCTTTCCTTCAAATTTTGTCTTTGGAACCTCCCGAAGGGAAGGTGTCCCTTTAGGCTTTGAGAAAAGTCTTTTTTTGGTAGCTGAGAGTCCCCCGCAAGGGCACTTGCCCTTCAGGGTCCTTCGGTGGCCTTGGTCTTTGAATCCTTTGGAAATTTTGTTTGAAGGAATCTTCGTTTGAATGCTCAGCCCTTTATTTTGGGTGAATTGATTCAGACAAAAGTTCGAAGGAATTCCTTCAAACTTCTATCCAAAAGAATTCATCTTGTCTTTTGCCATGAGATTTTCCTCCGAAAGGATTTCTTCATACAAAATGTCTGAAGGAATTCCTTCAGACATTTTTTCTAAAGAAATTCTACCTTTGCTTTTCCATCTATCTTTGCCTTATAGAAATTTCCTTTAAATAAAAAGTCTAAAGGAATACTTTGCCTTAGTCTTTCTTCCCTTTAAGTGCTTTCCCACCCTCTGCAAGGGCACTTTAAGCTCAAATCTACCCTTCAGACTTTTGAAATGGTCCATTTTGCTCATCACCTTCCCTTTGCAAGGTTGTTTGGCCTCTAAACTTGTTTTTTGGAAAAGTTACAAAGGTCCTTTTGTCACCTGAGTGCCCTCCATAGCCTACTAGAATGGACTAGTTTGTGCTTGACTGCCCTTCGAAAGGGAACTTATCCTTTGGGATTTGGAAGACTCCTTTGAACTTTTTGATTGAACCATTGATTAAACCAACCCATTTGAGCCAAAAGATTAAAATAATTAAACTGAACCAACTCATTGAACCAATAATGGTTCAAAGTTCAAGTTCAAAGTTCTTAGAAAGATCATGCCATTGGACCCTAACATCGAACCATTAAACTAGTTCCTCCTTTTGCTAAAAGACTTATGTAAAATCAAATTTGAACTAGATTAGAATAGTAGGGGAAGAAGGAGACTAATTTTGGCTTGTAAGGCCAAAATGGTCAACAAAATGGTGATTTCTAGGGGAAGCATGCCTGTTATGCTTAGAAACTAGTAGCCTCAAAGCCCAATGGGCATGAAGTCAAGATGCATCTTTGAAAGAGTTAGAAACCACCTTGAGATATCCAAGAATAAATCATGAATATTTTACCCCCAAAAGGAAATGAAAACACACACAAGACTAAGAAAACTACTAACATGTGCAAAAGCACATAGGGAAAATATGGAAAAATAAGGAAAATATATACATGATGGGAGAAGGGCTAAACAATAATGCTTAAGATGTATCCCATTTATTGGGATATATAGTTCCTCACCATCCAACCTGGAAAGTTAGAATGCATTGTGCTTCTTGCACTAAGTGATGACGTATGGACCACTCCATAGGGCATCACACTTTGCATGCTTTCTAGGCTTAGCTTGGTCTGCATCCCATTTCAAGATGATATCTCCTTCAGAGAAACCTTTTGATGAAGATTTCTTATCGAAGTGTTTCTTCATCTGCTATTGGTGGTTGGTCATAGAAGCCATAGCCTAGTCCTTTGTCTCTTGGAGCTCCATCAGCTCACATAGCCTAACCTCCATGTTATTGCTTTCTTCTAACTACAATTGGTGAGTAAGGTCTAAGGCTGGCAACTCAATTGAAATAGGAAGCCTAGCTTTCCTTCCATACATGAGCGTGTATGGTAGATTACCAATTGCTCTCTTTGGAGTGACCCTATCTACCCATAGGGCTATTTTCAACTTGGCATGCCAAGTCCTTTGATTTTCCTCCATTGTTCTCTTGATAATACTACTTAGATTCTTATTGGTGGACTCAGCCAACCCATTCCCCTATGGGTAGTAATTGGATGAAGTACTAAGATAGATACCATATCTCAATGCCCATCCACTCATTTTAGTTCCTAGAAATGTTAAAGCATTATCTGAGATGATGGTAGCTAGGACCCCAAACCTTACCACCAAGTCTTCATAAAAATCTAAGACTGTACTTTTGTTGGCTTCCTTTAAAGTGACAGCCTCTACCCATCTTGTGAATTAGTCTATGGTAGTTAGGACCCACTTATGTCCAACACTAGAGGGAGGGTTAATCATCCCTATAAAGTTAAGGCCCCATTACATGAATGGCTGCTCCACCTAAATAGGTTGTAAAGGCATGGTAGTTAATTGTTGTTTCCCATCAAAAAGTTCACACTTATAGCACTTTCATACCTAGGCATGGGTGTCCCTAAATAGAGTGGGCTAGAAATAACTATCTCTCATTATTTTTGTAGCTGTAGGCCTAGGAGCAAAGTGACCACCAGTTGGTCCATCATGGAACTCAGACAACACCATGTTAGCCTAACTTGGGTTTATGCACCTTAAAAGGACTCATGAGAGATCCCTTCTAAATATCACTCCACCAATCAAGACATAAGGGAGAGATTGGAGTCTGAAATATCTCCTCTTGGTCTTATTAAGTCCCTATGGGCACTCACCAGTGAGAAGGAAATGCCTCAAGTCTAATGTCTAATCCTTCATGATAGCTAGTTCTTCTATTGTGGCTGCATCATGAATTAGTAGACTATCTTCTTTTTGTTGTTTAAGGTCCATACCAAGGTGTTCACACATGCCTTTTCTTCTCACTAACTTGGTGACCTTGACATCCATGTCATACTCCATTACTTTAGTGATCCATTGCCCCTCTTTTCATTCAGATCATGGTTGGTCAAGAAATATTTGATGCTAGGATGAGGGACCATGAGGTGAATCTTATTGTTAGATAGCATATGTCTAAATTTCTTTAGGCTTCATATGACTACAAGGACTTGCTTCTCCACATATGTATACCTGGCCATAAAACCCTCTAGGTCTTGGCTAAAAAATGCAAGTGGTTGCTCAAGGTTATCACCATTTTCTTGGGTTAGCATGGCAGAGATTACCTCTTCATTTCCAAAGGTGTAGAGGTTGAAATATTTGTTGAAATTAGGGTTGATCAAAGTAGGAGCCTAGGCTATAGCTTGCTTGATCTCTTTAAAACTATCCTTTCTTTGTGTTGTCCACGTGAACTTCTCATCCTTCTTTAGCATAGAGGTTAACACCTTGACTACCTCTGTAAAATTTGGAATAAATCTTTAGATGAAATTTATTTTTTCAAAAAAGCTCTGCATGCCCTTCTTGTGTTTAGGCAAGGATAGCTCCAGGTTGGAGTGAACTCTCTCTAGATCAATGGTTAAGCCTTCCTTGGAAACAATGTGACCAAGGAGTTTACCCTCATGGACAATGAACACACATTTCTTTAGGTTGAGAGAGATACCAAACTCTCTACACCTCTCAAAGATTTGTTTGAGGTGTTTCATGTGTTGGCCCACCTCCTTATAGAAAACTATCACATCATCAAGATACACCAGCACAATGTTATTTATCAAGCCTTGAAAGGCCATGTCCATGGCTCACTAAAAAGTGGCACCAACATTGGATAGTCTAAATGGCATTTTTATATAGGAAAACATCCCCCATTTGGTAGTGAAGGCTGTCTTGTACTGGTCAGAGTCTTGCACCAAAATTTGAATATATCTTGAATACCCCTCCAGGAAGGAGAAATGCTCACTTCCTATCACCATTTGAAGGTTTTGCTCCATGCTTGGGAGAGGATAATGGTTTTTTAAAGAGACACTATTGAGGTCTCTAAAATCTATGCATAATCTAATCTCCCCATTCTTTTTCTAGATAGGAACAAGATTGGCCATCCAAGAAGAGTGTTTTATTGGAAATATTATCCTAAACTCAATCAACTTGGTAAATTCCTTCCACATGAGAGGCTCAATCTTTGGGTTGACAAGACTTTGCTTCTATTTTATTAGCTTGGCACCTTCTTTTAGCTCAATGGTATGTTGGGCCAAACTTGGGTTGAAACCCTTTAAATCACTATATGCCTAGGCAAAGACATCAATAAACTCTTGGCACAACAAGGTGAAGGCCTACCTTTCATGGTTTGTGCATACTTTCCCAAGTGCAATCAGTGTATTCTTGAATATTTCAATCTTCTCATGGTGCTCCTCCTTTGTTATGATGCTTGCCTTATTGCTTTTCAACTAGTCATCTTCATTGAAGATACTCTCAAGAGTGACCAAGCCTTTGCAAAGTTTATTGTTCTTCAGCTAAAAAATTTGGCTGCCATACTGTTGTTGTAGCTTAGCCTAGTTTTTAGTAGCAAACTTAGCTTCTTCTTGTAAGAAAAGTGTTATTTTCTGGTTGCTATCAAACATCTACCAGTTAGTGATGTTGTCAGGCAAAGAGGGCCAAATTACTACCTTTAAATGGCATGGACTATGGTCTTAGACAATCTCCTTGGGGATATCAAAATGGGCACCAACTACTACCAACCTATATACTTGTTTGTTTTACTCTCTAGGAATGGAGGTAGCATTGAAATTAAGGAAACTCTCGACTAAGTCCCACACCCTGTGTTTATAGGACTTTAATAAAGAATTCTTTGTCAGATTTTGACTCCTCACCTGATTCACAATCAACTCACTATCACCAAAAACTTACAGCTCTTTGATTCCTCTTTTCCTCACCCACTCCAAACCATGGATGAGGTATTCATACTTTAAAACATTGCTTGTGTAATAAAAGTGAAACTTGAAATCTGAAAAGTATTTCTCCTTTGAAGGAGAAACTAGTAGCACTCCACCACTAGCTTCCAACTTACTTCTTAAGCCATCAAAGAGTAACTACCATAAACCTAAGCTTTCTTGGATTGCTTTCATCAGATTTGGTATAAGAGTACCCTCTTCATACATGTAATAAATCCCAAGGCCTACCTCTTCTATGAACTTATAAGGATCATGTTCAAAGTTGTCACTTCCCCATTCATCTAAGAGCAGGTCAGCAACTCCTTCAAGGGCAGAGGATGGAGATTGATCCACTTGGAATTATTCCTAGTCAATAATGGCATAGCTGACATTTGCCACCTTGAGTGAGTATGGTTCTAGATTATCTCTATGGAGTGTCTATGATTCAATCTTAACCTTAGTCCCATACTTGGTTCTAAAAACTAGATAAGACCATTTTGTTGCTAGGTAGCCACCTATCTTGGATGTGAAATCCTTGGACAAGCAAATAGAAAATTAAGGAGGGAAATCCACCACTACCACATCATGAGGAACTAAGAAGGTTTGGTAGGTGTGTAGCATCAAGCTCAAACCCTTCACCACTCCAACTATCTTTGCTAGTACTCCATCTAGTTACAAGACTCCCTTAGTCATTTATTCATATTTTAGCCCCAGCTTATCAGCTATGCATTTGGGCATTACTGAGGTGCTTGATCCACTGTCAATGATGCAATTATGCACCAAGAAATCTCTTATGACCAAGGATAAATAAAAAGGGGGAACCTTTTCCTCTTTCTTAACTTGGCCTGATGTGGAAGGCTGCCCATTCATCATCAGAACATTATCAACTTTTGTTGGGACAACTTGTTCATTCAGCTCATGTAATTCTTTTTGCAGCATGTCCTTTTGTCCTAGTATTGATAATGAATCCCACAAGGAGATGTTCATGTGCAGCTTCTTCACTTGGTCTACCACATTGACTCAAGGGTTGCCTTATTTTAAGTTTTCTTTGGGATTACTTACAGCCTGAGGCCCAGGCTGAGGAGTTGAAGGTGCAACTGAAGGTCTGAAGTTTGGAACCTTTTGGTTTACATGTGATGAAGAAGGTGTTGTTGACATTTGGGCAGCTACTTGAGCTTCTTCTATTACTCTCCTTTTGGACCTTGTGTTAGCTGTGACATAGTCACCCTAATTGTCTACACTACCCACATAATTGACTATATATAACTCACCCTCTAGGTGATTCATGAGAGTAAAATCAAGCTGAGTTTGACTGCTGCCCATGCCAGGTTACACTAAAGCCTCAAAGATTGGGAATTGGGTAGCTACTTGATTGTCTTATACATTTGTGTAGTGATTCAATATTTCATTTGTAAAGACAACTTGATCTTGAAAATATCCCATGGTTGAGCAACTGGGATGTTCCTATGCTAGATTGTTTTAAGTAGGCACTAGAGCCTTGGATGATGAAGGGGTGCCTAGATTGTAGCCTTGAAAAGGTCTGGGCTATGTAAACTAACCCTACCCTTGATTGTAATTCTTGAAAGGGGGTCTATTTTCTTGCCCATACTATTGATATCCTTGATTTGGTTGATTTCCTTGAGCTTTCTACTTTTTAAAAGCCACTAGTTCATTTATTATGCTTGGTAACAGGCTTTTGATTTCATGGAGGTCATTGGATGAAGTAGTAGCTAGCTTTTCTATGCTAGGCAGAAGACCCAAAGTGGGTGTTGATGTCTGGATTGGAGGTAGAAATTTGGGAAAGAGTGGCATATGAGGCCTAGGGGCTATCTTTCCAGCCTACACCAGGTAATTCTCAGCTATTATAGCTATGTCATAGGTAGCAAGCAGCACATGTCCTTCCATGGACTGTATCATAATGGTTAAGTCACTATTTAACTCTTTCAAATAATAGAGGAAAGCATAGCTTAGAGTCAGCCTTACCAAAATGGGGATTTTGTCCCATGTTTTTTGAAAATGAGTATTAAAATCCTACATGAATTCATGTGGAGCTCTTTTCATTGTGGTTGGCTACTCACTGAGTGAGAGGTGGTCTCTCTTCTCCCCAAATTAGTTTATTAAGAGGGTGCCCAATTCATTCTAGGAATTGATTGAATTCATGGGCAAAGTCCCTTACTAGTCTAGAACCTTGCCCTTGAAAGACGATGCTAGCAATCTGATCACAATATTATCCTCAGTGACATTGTGAATATTACAGAGGTTAGCAATATTTCTTATGTGTTTGATAGCAATAATGTGCCCTTCTCCATTAAAGGGAGGCACACTTTTAAGGACTAATCTTGGAATTGGGTCATAAAATAGGAGATTCAAAGGACTCTGACCATGAAAGGCCATAAAAGGTAATGCCATAGCTATGATAGGATTCAACCAAAGCCTTCTTACATAGGTGTGTCTTATACCAGGTCTGGGAAGGTGATTTGATGAATAAGGATGAGTCCTCTCAAACCTCAGTCACTTTACTAAGTTTAAAGGCAATTCAATGAATTTGAAAGGGACACCCTTAGCAACAGATTGTGTGGTGATTTTAGGCATAGGAGGTCAGACTGGTCTTTGATCAGAAACTAATGTTCTTATCAATGGAGTCACCAGATGATAAAAATGATTGATTTTGCTATAACAAGACCAACATCAATCTTGGAACTTTGCTGAGTGTTAAAACTTTGTCCCACTGGGCATGCCAAAAACTATTGACATTGTGGATTGTACCCTCGAGAGAAGACTGAGCTTCTCTCTTCCACATGGCAAAATGAAAACTCCTATCTTGCCTATGGGTCTATAAAAATTTAGGGGAGAGTCTCTAGATAAGGGCTAGTTCCCTTTGATGCATCTCTGAGTTATTCTAGTAATATTGCTAATACATATATATAATGGGGGGGTTGAAAAGAGAGAAGGATTACTAAAAAAATAGAACCTAACCTAAGTTGGTGATGCACCAAATAGGTTTGATCTACTCATACTCACACTTTAAACCATAAGGATGCATACATACACTTTATCTAATGAAAGGTCTAGACTAAAGGAATTTTGATAGGGAGGCTTTAATGGAAACACATAGAAAATTAACTTACCATAAGCGTTGTATGAAAAGCACACTGTTTGGTAACCTTCTTTTATGTTTGTGTTCCAAATACAACTCTTCTTGTCACCTACAGGAATGGCACTTTGTCTATACCAGGCATGTTGGTATCAAGCTTATGACAACATCAAGAAAGAAATGATTGAACACAAGGCTAACACTCAGACACACTCAGAGATATATCTAACCAAAATAGAGGTAAAAAGATGTATTTTATTGATTCCAGGTGAAAATTGGTATGGCTTTGCCTTATAACATGAGAGATATCTTTCTTAAAATTAGAAGTTACAATATATATTGAGAAGAAGAAAACAAAAGTGCCCTTTTTGGAAAAAGTCTTTGGCACCCTTTGACAAGTGGCCCACATGTGCTGAGAGCATTGGGAAGAGGAAGCTGCTGAAAGAGAATGTTATGTTGGCTGTCAATCTTGACTTCGGCATTCAAAAATTAATGTGAAAGCATGGGCTATGCCTTTTTTCCTACAAAAAAGATTGATCCTTCAATACATTCATGCATTTTGTCTACTTATCAATGCAAAGTGTGGAAAAATAGGCCACATCTTCACTGTTTGTGCTCCTTGATGACCATTTGGCAGATACTATTCCAACTACAAGAATAACTTTCCTCCCCTTTGCTACTTGGGCTATTTTGTCCATATTCATTTTTTCTCTTCCTGGCTTTGTCTTTTCCTAAAATTTGAGCTCTTGAGGCTATCTTATCATCCTTTGATGGCTTCTTGAGCTCTTTCATCAGTAGGTCATTGAGTTCATTCTTAACTTTTGTCTTTTCCTAGCTTTGTCTTTTCCTAGTTTTGTCTCTTCCTTTTAGCCTTAAGGTCTTTTAATTCCCTTAGCTTCATGCCTTTTATTTAAATACCAATAATTACTCCATGGTATTAAAGTTGATGTCTACATGCCCATCACGTTTGAAAGCTAACGACTATTCCGTTGCCCTAAATTTTGATGTATGCAGGCCCGTCACCCCTTGGTCAGTTCCTTTGGCTTTTCCTTTCCTTTAGCTTTTGTCTTTGGAACCTCTTAAAGGGAAGGTGTCCCTTCAGGCTTTGAGAAAGGTCCTTCTTTTGGCAGTCGAGAGTCCCTCATAAGGGCACCTACCCTTCGGGGTCCTTTGATGGCCTTGGTCTTTGAATCCTTCAAAAATTGTCTGAAGGATATCTTCCTTTGAATGCTTAGCCCTTTCTTTCAGGTGAATTCCTTTAGACAAAAGTCTCAAGGAATTCCTTCATACTTCTATTTGAAAGAATTCATCTTGTCTTTTACCGCATGATTTTCCTCCAAAAGGATTTCTTCAGACAAAATGTCTGAAGGAATTCCTTCGAACATTTTGTCTGAAGAAATTCTGCCTTTGCTTTTCCTTCTATCTTTGCCTTGAAAAAATTTCCTTCAAATATAAATTCTAAAGGAATACTTTGCCTTGGTCTTTCTTCCCTTTAAGTGCTTTCTTACCCTCTGTAAGGGCACTTTAAGCTCAAAGCTACCCTTCAGACTTTTGCAATGGTCCTTTTTTCTCATCACCTACCCTCCACAAGGTTGTTTGGTCTCCAAACTTGCTTTTCAAAAAAGTTACAAAGGTCCTTTTGTCACCTAAGTGCACTCTATAGACTACTAGAATGGACTAGTTTGTGCTTGACTACCCTTCGAAAGGGCACTTGTCCTTCGGGCTTTGGAAGACTCCTTTGAACTTTCTGATTGAACCATTGATTGAACCAACCTGTTTGAGCCAAAATATTGAACCAACTAAACTAGACCAACTCATTGAACCAACAATGGTTCAAAGTTCAAGTTCAAATTTCTTGAAAAGATCATGCCATTAGACCCTGATGTTAAACCACTGAATTGGTTCCTCCTTTTACCGAAATACTAGTGAAAAATCAAATTTGAACTAGCTCAGAACAACAAGGGAAGAAGGAGACCAATTTTGGCCTACAGGGCCAAAATGGTCAACACATTTCATAAAGTGTAGGTGTTATAATGTGTATCCATTAAGTTGACATTGCACACATTGTGTGTGTGTGTGTGTGTGTGTGTGTGTGTGTGTGTGTGTGTGTGTGTGTGTCTATTTACATTCATAATTCTAAATTTTTTTATTTTAAAGTAGAGTGTGTCAATATATACACTACCACAAAAAGGACATAATTGATATAGTGGTGTAATTTTGGTGTGTTTGTACCTGAAAACATAATTTTGACTATATAGAATATTATTTATGGTTAAACCAAGGCGAATTTCATTAAAAATTAATGAAAGAGTTAATTACTTTTATGGTGGAGGTAATTAGGGCCAATTTGGACCCCTTTCATGTAACTATGACTATATAATGTGATTTAGAGCTAAATTAACTTATATTTCCTAACACATGTAGTAAATAAGTGAATTGGTGCAATTAGTGGTTCAATTTGAGTGAAATTGAGCCTCATGCAACTATAAAGTATGTCATTTGGGGCTCTCAACCACAATATCATAATAAAATAAACCAAATAATCCATTGGTTCTATTCAAAGGAAATTGAGGGTAATTTAAGACCCTTCAACCTAATTGTGACTATAAAATGTGGTTTGGGCCTTAATTAGTTCTAATTTATTCAAATAATGAAGCAAATAATTATTTAGTTCAATGAAATATACAAGTTTGGCATGTATAAGACATGGTTTTAGGATCTATAAAATCTAATGTCATCATGTAATGAATGAAATAGTTGATTGGTTTAATTTTAAAGGTAATTAGGGTCAATATGAGCCCTTTGCACCTAATTGTGATGATATAATGTTTTTAGAGGCTAAATTGGCTTTGATTTTAAAATATATTATGTAAATTAGTTAAATGGTAAAATAAATGACATGTTTATATAAAATAAATCCACATTTAAACATATTTTGAATTGTATATGATGTGATTTTGAGTGAAATTGACCCTAATGTCATCATATAATGAAACAAATAGTTGATTCATTCAATTAAAGAGGCAATTGAGGCCAATTTGAGCCCCTTAAAACTAATAAAAATAAAAATATGTGATTTGGGGATAAATTAGATTTGATTATGTCATGAATTGATTTAATTAGTCAATTGGTGTAATTATATATGTGGTTTGGACCAAATTAAGCACTATAAACCTAAATTATGGGTTACCATTTAGGGTTTAGGGTTACAATTAGTCGATGTAAGTTAGATGAAATTAAACCTTATAAACATAATTTTTGACTATATAAGATGTAATTTGGGGATAAATTAACCCTAATATAAAAAAACAAAGTAAATATCCTACCATTTACATCATGAAGGAAATTGGTTCTAGTTTGAGCCCCTTCAACCTAAATACAAGACGAGGACATGATTTAGGGATAAATTAGTCATGAATTTGTCTAATTAGTCAATTGGTGAAATTAAATATGTGATTTGTGCCAAATTAAGCCTCATGAACATAAATTATGGCTCAATTGATTGTATAGGATACATTATATGGTTTAATTGACCCTTTAATTATATCATAAATACAAATATAGAGGTAATTATGGAAATACAAACACATTAAACCTAAATTATAGTATATGATGTGATTTGGGGTTATAAATTAGATCATATTTCCTCACATATTGAGTCAATTAGTCAATTTTTATAATTATTAATGCAAGTTGGATTAAATTCAACCATGTGAACCTTATTTTGGATATATAAGATGTAATTTGGGGGTAAATAGGCCCCACTATCATAACACACTAAACCAAATAGTCCATCTAATCAACCATAAAGGAAATTAGATCCAATTTGAGCCCCTTCAACCTAATTATAGGATTAAGACATGATTTTAGGATAAATTAGCTTGATCATGTCATGAATTGATCCAATTAGTTAATTGATGTATTTAGAGGTGTGGTTTAGGCCATATTAAGCCCTATGTACCTAAATTATGGCTTAGGGTTTAGGGTTAAAATTAGTTGATGTAATTTGGATTAAATTAATGAACCTAATTTTGACTATATAAGATGTAATTTTAGGGTCAATCAACCCCAATATCATAATAAATTAAATAGTCCACCAATTCAATCACAAAGGAGTTTAGGGCTAATTGGAGCTCCTTAAACCTAACTAGACAAGAATAAGACTTGATTTGGGGTTAAATTAGTCATGAATTGATATAGTTAGTCAATTGGTGAAATTAGAGAAATTATTTAGGACTAAATTGGTGATGAAATGATCTAATTAGTTAATTAGTACAATTAGAGACATTATTTAGGCCAAATTGAGCCTCGTGAACCGAAATTATGGCTCAACTTATTATTTAGGATGTAATGTATGGTTAAATCAACCCTAGAATTATATCACAAATAAAATATTGATGTAATTATATAGGGTTACATGAAATAATAATATTTCATTATCTATATTACATTTTAAAATCATATAACATACAATATAATCATATTTAATAATAATATGATATATGACTATATAGATATAATAGTTATAATGTGTACACTTTATTGTCACAATAGACAAAAAATATTTTTACAACATTTTTTTAAAGGTATTTCAATAATTTTAACCCCCCTTACATTCTCTTCATCATTCTACACTTTTCATGGTGAAGATAAAAGGAATCAATTTGTTCATTGAGACTCCATCATCAAAAGGAATCAAATGATTTTTTGTCTAGTAATTGGTGATGGTTCTCTTTCAAGGAAGAGTATGTATTTAAATCATAAAACATCAAATAAATTACAAGATTTGAGAGAAAAAGTAATGGTATGAATTCAAGCATTTTGCTCAACACAAGGTAAAAACACTATCCCTAATAAAGCAAATGTTATAGATAATGATGAAATTGACAATGATGAATCTAATAATGATGACAAATGTTTACCTAAAATTCTAAATTATGTTTCAAGTCCATATTCAAAGTATATTTTTTGTATTTTGTTGATGATAAATATATGCATGATGATTTACCCCCTAACAATGAGAAACATTTCATGGAAATACATAATGATGAAAGCAATAATTAATAAATTACCATGGAAACACTAAACAATGAAAGTAATAATGAATAAAATAGTAGTGAACATATCAATTTTGAAACACCCTCTCAACAAATTCCACTATTAACAACACCTCTAAGGATTGTGTATAGAAAAGGCAAGTATTTAATTGTAGTTGATAAACATATTTTAAAACCAATGTAAAATAAATTGTATGAAAACCATTAAATAAGACTAGATGAAAAAATTTGGGATAATTTCTTTGTAAAATTAGCTTTGGATAGTAAAAAATATCAATTATTTATTTCATTCATGAAATTGATTAAGATGAGACCTAAAATGTACACCCAAGTACTAAGAACACCTAACATGTATGGTGAAAGTAATGAAATTGTTGAAAATATAAATGATGCATATCATACTATAGGCATTACATCATACAAGAAATATTTTAATTCTACCTGACATATAATTATAATTTATGCATTAAGTGGTCAAATAGGGAGAAAATGATAAATATTAAAAACTAACCAAGCATAAAAAATTAAGAGAACAACATTAATGAAAGTGATTGTGAAATTCCAATGACTTAATAATGCCAATACCAATGATCTTTGGACATTCTTTGGTAGACTTACAAAAAAGGACAAGGTTATAGTCAATGCTCTCAAATATTTACATTCATAATTTTGGAAAGATAATACAAGAGTTTCACCCAATATAAGAGATTTAGTGAAAATAATAGTTTATTCTCACAACCATGAATTGCATCCAAAACATTTAATGTATATGACCTATTAAATATCACTCCATTTAATCTTAATATCAATATTAGGAGGGTCTTAATATTATTCACTAGTGTCATACTAGCCTTAAAGAGGTTGAATTAGGTGTTTTTCAATGAATAATAGAGAAAAAAAATAGTCTTAAGAGACACTTATAAGTCATAAATACATCAAAAAGTGCTAAAAGTGCTTATGAGTTCATAAAAGGGGTCAAGAGGTACTAGGTCCTTCATTAAATTAATCATTGAGAGAGTGAAGCATTCTTAAAGTTTCAAAAAGTCATTTTTATATTTGAAGATTCTTCATAATCTTTCCAATTTATACAAATGGTCAAAAAATTGCATTTGAATTAATGGTTTTCCCTCCATTCCTACCTCATGGTGAAATTGAATTCTCTCAACATGGGAAAGGTGTTGTTTTCATCAAATATTTCACCCTAGAATAATGTTTTCAAGCCTCTTCCAAATTTGGGAAACATGGGAATACTTCTAGGTATATGGGTGTACCTATAATGGAAGTGAGTTTCTGTATTTAAGGGCTAGCTCCTTGAATGTATCTTGAAATTATCACACCTACTTAACCTATTACTCATGGGGAAAAGATTTAGAATTTTTATGAAATGAAGCTAATATAAGGGGGTGATACACCAAGATGTCTTCCATATGATCATCATACTTTCCTACACTAAGATACAAGGCACACAAACTAACTTCCAAGTCATATGGATTCTAACATGAGTATTTCAATATGAAGGTGAGATGTGTGAGAAATATCCAAGGTAAGTGAACCATAGGCTAGTTACAGACACTAAGGCTCATTGTACACTTAAAATATAGGATCATACACTTGAAAATGCTTCATAAGACCTATTAAAACAAGAAATATTGTACAAAAATGAAAGGATAAGGGAAGAAAGGATAGATAATTATCACTTTGCATCACTATACATCACTTGCACACTCAAGAAACTATTCAATAAATCAAAATCAGATTTTCATTAATGTTCAAAGGTAAAATAAGACATCATTCTAGCAAGGTTTCACCATACCTAGAGTCAAATTATTTTACAATATCTCAAAAGTTATACTTATATAATAAAAGAAAAAAGAGAAAATAAGTCTTTATGCTAGAAAGGGGAATCAATCATTTCAAACATTTGAACTATAGTTGTATCTACTTTTGTATATATGCTCATTCACACTTTTTGATTCATCTAGGTCATTTCAAGTGGTTGAATAGTTACCTTATCCCCTCATTGATGCCCCCTGATGGTTGTAATGATGGGATCAAATGGCTCTAAGCTAAGTTCCAACATTAATGTGGTTACAACAAATGGATCCATTTATTAGAATTTTGTCTTATTGCTAAAATGCTCTGGATTGGTTTATCATGACATGCAAAAGTAGAGAGAAGGGTCCCTTTCATGTAGCTAGTCCTAGAGATGAAACCATTGGGGTCTATGCGTATGCCTTCATGGCATCCTTTGAAATTCTAACTCTTTTTAAAACTAGATCATGCTTAAACTTGTCCCCATGTTCATAGGTCCACTATAGATGGAAAACCAATATTAGACTATTGGTTTTCTTATAGTCATTATATCATGACACTCTACCCGATGATTGGTTCTTATTAGGTGCACATAGATCCATTGTGTCATTTTCAAAACTAAGAATTTATAGATGCACTTACCCTTATTTAAATAATTTTGAACACAATCATAAGAAAATGTCACAAACTTTAAAATATTGATCCTACATCTATAAATTCTCAATTTTGGCAATGATATAATGGATCTATGTGGACTAAATAGAAACTACGCATCAAGCAGAGTGGCAAAATATAATGATTATAGGAAAACCAATAGTTTGAGATTGATTTTTAATCTATAGTGGACCTATGATCATGGTGACAAGTTCAAGCATGATCTAGTTTTAATAAGAGATATCATTTTAAAATATTTCATGAAGGCACACATGTAAACCCCAATGGTTTCATCTCCAAGACTAGATGCATGAAAGGGAACATTCTCTCTACTTTTGTATGGCATGACAAACTAGTTAGAAGTAGTTTAGTAACAAGACAAAATTATAATAGATGAATCCATTTGTTGTAACCATATTGATGTTAAAACTCAACTAAAAAACACTTAATCATATCATTGTAACTATCAGAGAGCATTAATGAGGGGATAAGGTAACTATGAAACCTATCATTCATACCTTTTGAAGCATATTAATGATTGATTTCTAGCATATTAATGATAAGATAATTATATAAGTAGTTGAAACTATTATTGAAATTTTTTAAATGATTGATTCCCCTTTTTAGTTCCAAGGCTCCCTTTCTCTTGATGCCTTTCTTCTATAAGTATAGATTTTGAGATATTGTAAAAGAGTTCCACTCTAGGTATGGTGAATCCCTACTGGAATGATGTCATATTTTGCCTTTTAATGTTAATGCAAATTTTATTTTGAGTTCTTGAACAATTTTCTAAGTGTGAGAGTGATGTATGGTGATGTAAAGTGATAATTCTATATCCTTTCTTCCCTTATTCTTTCATGTTTGTGTAATATTTCCTATTCTAACAGGTCATATGAAGTGTTTTCAAGTGTATGAGGCTATCTTTTAAGTTTATAATGAGCCTTAGTGTCTAAAACTAGCTTATGTTTCACTTACCTTGGATATTTCTCATGCATCTCACCTCCATATTTAAATACTCATGTTAGAATCCATAAGGCTTAGAAGTTAGTTTAAGTGCCTTGTCTCTTAGTGTAGGTAAGTATGATGATCAAATGGAAGACATCTTTATGTATAACCCCCTTATATTAGGTTCATTTCATGCAACTTATAGCTTTTTTCACACAAGCAATAGGTTAAGTAGGTATGAGATTTTCAAGATACATTTAGGGAGCTACCCCTTAAATATAGAGGCTCACTTCCATTATAGGTAAACCCACATAACTATAAGTGTTCCCATGTTTCCAAAATATAAAAGAGGCTTAAACACCCTCTTCTAGGGTACAATATTTGGTGACAATAGTTTTGGTAAGCCCAGTTGGATGCATTATCTTCAAGACAACTTGTTAAAGTGAATGTTAGTCTTGACAAATATCATCTATAAATTGGTGTGATACTCAACATTTATCAACTCCTTCAAGTTAAATATGGTTATATACCATTGTTTTATTATAAACCTACCTTCATAATTCATGGTCCTCACTATTTCATCCTTTATTAGAAAATCCAATCCTATTAACCAACCTATTTAGCCTAAAATTCCTCTTGCAATTTATTATCCACAACCTAATATACCCTTTGAAGAATTAGTATATTTTTATAGAGAGGAAGAGGTTGAAGAGGTTGAATAAGTTTAATATATTAAATAAGAATACATGGCTAAACTTCATACCTTCCCTACCTTCAATACTGATAATCAAATCTAACTTCATGTATATGATGTCCTTCTTACTAACACCATGAAATATGTGCCCATATTTATTGGTGAGATTCATGTCACACCTAGTGAGCACATTAGAGATATTTCTAACTTTTTCAATTTCCAAATTATTTTTTAAGATAACATTTCTATTATACTCCTTGCCATGTCCCTTAAAGGGAAGGCTCTTGATTGGTATAGGACTCTAGAAGGTGGATGTATCACAATATGGGATGAGTTTAGAGTGTTGTTGACTTCTAGATTTGTGAATGAAAGTGACCATGCTTCTCTCATACATTAGCTCAACATGATAAAAAGGGGATCCAAATAAATAATTCATGACTTTAACAAAAAATTTCATAAGGCTTTGCATATATTTCCTCCTCCCATGAGACCACTTGCTATCTTTTTATTCCTTACTTATTTGAAAGCCTTTAAGACTAAAATTATTGTCATGCTTCAATCCATGGGGGGTTCCACCCTCCCTAAATCATATTATCTTGATATCAAAGATAAAAATAATCTCATCCAATATGGAATATTTCAACCTAAAGTGTCTATGCCTCCATTATCTCATGATTATACCAATGCTCCATATGTGGCCTAAACTCCTAATACTAATGCTAACCCTAAAGCTGATCCTAAGAAGGTAGATAATGTGAGGGACAAAGATGCATATATTCAATGGTTGGAAACTAGGTTTGGAAGAGGTAATATGAAGCAATGTGCCTATCATAATCCCTACCCCCATCAACAATAGTATGAGAAATAATATAGAAGAGGAAGAGGTCAATGGCAACCTAATCCCAATAGGCTTGCTAATACAGACAATCCTAACTCTACCACCAATACAAGAAAGATGGTACTAGTTCATATAAATTGTGTATAGGGAGAATATTATAATAAATACCAATTCATGGGTGTTAATGATAATGGAGAAAAATATCTAGTGGCTCAAGGAGTAGTTACTCCCCTCTTATCAAATGAGGATGAGGTGATGATGCAAGTTAATGAGGATTGGCGACCTCAAGGAGACATCTTCACCAATTTTTTGGTTGATGACACTTTTTTTCTAAATCAAGGATATTATATTGTATACAATACAAGGGATAAGAGGAATTATCTATGATATGGCATTAACATGCCCACCAGCTCATCCAATCCTCTTACAAAGCAACAAGTCATAGCTACAAGTGTGATAGTTCTAAGAACTTTTACATCTCCATCAAGTCAAAATATGATAAGGTCTACTCCAATTCCTTAAGTTCCAAGTAATTAATTGTCTAAAAGAGCCTAGGAGAAAGTATGTATGTCTTATTTAAACATTGAATATTCTTTGAAGAACACTAAAACATCCATTTCCTTTTGGGATGTTTTTGATATGCCTAATCAAAAAGAACTCCTATAAAAGAAGTTGGCTATTATCCCTACTAGTGTCTCACCTTCAAATCAAATTCATGGCCATGTTTCTCCTAAAAATTCTCCTAGTACCATTTTTAAACCTTCCACTAGGGCTGAGAAACCTCCACCATTTTACCTTACCCTCATTATAGGTGACAAGTTGGTACACAATTGCATAGTCAATAGTGGATCTTCCACTTTTATCATGCCCAAAGTTATAGCTGACAAGCTAGGTCTAAAATATGAGTCTCATAGAAAAGGGGTCCTTTAATTAGATGGTATACTTTCCAAGATAATGGGATTGATAAAATTATTGAAGGTTTTCTTTAACTATTGTCCTAGTTTTCCTATCTTGCAAGACATAGTTGTAGTTGATCTCCCAACCCACTTTGAAATATGCCTATCAAGGTAATTCATAGCCAAGTTAGGTGGATATCTCTCAGATGACCAATATTTCTTGGCCTTTAGAACAAGGTATAGGGTAATGGTGATAATTAAGACACATCCCCTTACAAGGTTTCATATTGATCCTTACATTGAGACAAGTTCTAATCTGAATTGTGTGGCCCATGAAGAAAAGGAATCTATTGTAGATGATGGCACTTCTTCCAATCTTGAGGGCATTTGAGATTTGATTCTTGATGAATATGGTAATAGTACTTATGATCATGATCCCCATGATTTTGTGGATGAAACTAACTTAGGAGTGTATTTTATACATGAATAAGGAGTGCCAATACCTCTACTTTCCAAGGAAGAGGATGAAGATGAAATGGTTATTGAAGATGACACTCATCAGGGGAATGAAAATAGCTTGTGTTAAAAGTTTGATTTCATATGTCATGATTTTTATCAGCTCAATAATGTTACTCCTCCCAATAAGAATAAATTTGACTTGGATAATGCCTTTAACAAACATGTTGATGATTGTCTCAATAAGCATAGAAAAAGGTCTCATGTTGTGAATGAAGAGGAATTATGGCAAAATTTGAATGCCATATGTAAAGATTTTGATAAGTTGGGTAAGTCTCTTCCTTCTCCAAAATATTTCATATCTAATGACAAGTTTTCTAATGAGTCTAATAAGAAAGATCATGTTGACAAGTATTATATCAAGCATAAAGATGAAGGTCAGTCTATTGATCAAGAATCTATTGTCATAAAGAAATTTGATGATGCTAATGTCCAAGAGATTATAGACATCAAAAGTGAGGGCAAGGTGGAAATTATTGCACCTTAATAATATTCAAGAGACCCACCTAATATTTATCCATATTCAAAGGTATTGGATCATGAAGAAGAGGATTTTGATGCTTCCAAACATTAAGTACAATTTATCAAGGAGAAAAATAAGGCTGAGAGGACTATCATATCTTCAAATTTTCACATGTTTTCCATAGAGGACAATGACCAAGATTGGGTTGACTATTTAGATATCCTTGATGAGCTTGAATAACTTACATTTAAAGAGAAACTTGATATTATTGAGTACACTCTAGAAACTAAAAAATAAAGCCTTGTTCAACCACCATTAGAGGTCATAGCTGAGGAGCCATATGAAAAATTTTGAGCTATAGGAATGAAATAAGGGTTAATTTACATACTTAGCTTATTTGGACCTACTTGGTTCTCATTTAACATCATGCCAATGAATTCGGAAAACACCATGGAAAAGATGGAGGCATCAATGCAAAGGATCAAAAGGCTACATGTCTCATTCAATCCTTCATGTTATAAAACAAGAGAGTTTTAAAACTTCCCCTTTGATCCAAGAGAAAATTTTCATCTCAAGTTAGTTAATTCTTAAGTCAATTTGTTTAGGTGTGTGTTTCCTTTCTTATTGTGTCATGTTCCAATAAGTGCTCTTGAAGCACAAGTGTGTTTTTACTTAGTTTCTTGTCTTGTGTGTTGATTATTTTGTATTTCCTTATGTTTTTTGTGGTGTTTAGGCAATTTATGTGTCAAAGCTACTATACATGTGACTCCATAGCCTAATGTAGAGGATAGGCAACTAGTCATGGCATAACAAACATGTCACCGTAGGAAATCACCAAGAATGTTTACCATTTTTACCTCAAGTCAAAATGGGTCAACCCCCTATAGCTAAAATCTTGTATAGGGTATTTTTATAATGTCATAGGGTATGTTTTAGTTCATTTGATGTCATTTCATATGCCATTCTAGTTTGGTCATAGTATATCTTGGTCCTCATATCATTTGGTGTCTTAAGGGTCATTTTTGAATCATATATGAAAGTGGCAAGTTTTCATGGTGCTAAGAAGTTATAAGAACAAGCCTAAAAAATCCTAAATTTACACTTAGGAGATATTTCAACCTTTGGCTAAGTGTTATAATTCTTTCGTAGAAATTGTTCCACGCAAAGCCTACAATAAAAGTACAAGGAATAATTCTTTCAGATAAAATGTTTCACTCTATTTGGCTAAGTGTTGGAATTATTTTGAGGAAAATGTTTGAAAAAAAATCTTGAAGGTAAAATTCTTTTGGAAAATATATCTCGAAGGAAAAAGGCTGAGTCAAATTGTTTCAGACATTTTGTTTGAAATAAAAAAGCCACAAACTTAATTATTTTGGTGAAAATGTTCAAGAAAAAATCCCAAAGGAAAATTCTTTTGGACATTCTATCCAAAAAAATTGTCTACAATAAAAGTTCCAACAAAATTTATAGGATAAATCTTTTGGGAAAACTATATGAGACAATTTCATTGAGGACATATTTCTTTCAGACAAATTATTTGAGATAATCTTTTTGAAGACCCATTATTTTAGAGAAATTATTTGAAGTAAAATATCCTTATCAAAAGCTCGAATTCATCTCTTTTGAACATTTTGTCTAATACAAAAGGCCCATAGGCATCATTATTTTAGAGAAAGTGTCTAAGATAAAGTGCCTGAGATAATATGTTGATGCAAAGATCTAAGGGAATAAAATGTTTTTAGAGAATTTATTTATCCAAGCCTTAAAAATTGATCCAAGTAGGATCACATATTTTTTATAAGCTCACAAAGACATGGACCAGATTAGTAAAATCTCAAAAACTCATCATGTCCTCAAAATATTGAATCAAAATGACTTGGGCAAGTAAAGGGACTAGACTATCATCAGGATGTCATGGAAACTAGACTAAACTAGTTCACTTGGGAATTTTATAAATATGCTCGTAAAGCCTCATATAAATATTAGACTATGCATGATTAAGGTCCTTGGTTCCAAGATAATTCTCTATAATTTTCATATCTCAATGAGTTTTCTATCTCAAGATCTAAGCCTTCAAATTTTAGCTTATCAAGTCTAAGGAACTAGGTCATCCTGCATGTAACATGGAAATAAGCTAGATAATTTGTTTGTGTATTTATTATCTTCACTCAGGAAACCACTCAAGCCAAAATACTTTAGTGCCATATATTTTTTCATGCCAATATCATCCTCTAAAATTTTCAAGTCCACATAAGATTTCTGGATCAAGTTATGAATCGTCAAAGTTAAACCAATAGAGTAAGACATCTACATAAATGTCAAAATAAATCTAAAAAAACCATTTTAAACTTAAATCTGATGGTTTCATGAATGTCAATGATGGCTTTGTTAACTTCATTTTATTGGAATATGAACATCAAACTTTATCTCATGAATTATCTATTAGATTTCAAATAATGGATCCCAGTAGATCTAACGGTCCATGTTGCATCATACATCTTGTTTAGATGGTACGAGATGAGTCAAAAAGTAAAGGAGATCTAGAGGATACCATGTAGCATAAGCATGAAATTTGATAGATTGACAATGGGAGCCTAAAAATAATGCATGATCACCACATGTCATAAGTGTGGAAGCTGATAGGATCCTAAGTACAAACATGAGACTACCAAGTAGCACCAACTCAGATGGTGTTGACAAGCCAAAGGTAGATTAATGACTCAAGATAATTCATATTGAGAGGGATAAAGGGTGTGAGATGGGTCAATGAGTTAATGATCTAGGTCGGATATCAAAAACTAATAAAATTAAAGGTCAAGAAACCATGGGACTTCCTAGAGATCAAGCACATGACCAAAGTCAAACTAGGGTAATATTTTTAAAGTGCACATAATACCATTAAATATCAATACAACACCATGAAAACAAAATAATGATTCATTTAGGTCATTAATAACATATAGGGATGTCATTAAATATTAATATCAACCTCTAGTTTATAGATTTATAACATACAGGGTCCATATTTTAAAGGTTGTAGCATTGTTTTGTGACTATGTTCACCATTCTTAAAAGAAGGGTCCATGCATCTATAAATTATTAGTTTCAGAAATGACATAATGGATCTATGTGGACCTAATAGGAACTAGGCATTGAGTATATTGTCATAATATAATGACTATAGGAAAACCAATAGTCTAAGATTGGTTTTCCATCTATAGTGGACCAATGGGCATGGGGACAAGTTTGAGCATGATGAAATTTGCATAAGAGATAGCATTTGAAAGGATGCCATGAAGGAATACATGTAGACCCCAATGGTTTCATCTTTAGGACTAGCTGCATGAAAGGGACCCTTATCTCCACTTTTGCACACCATAACAAACTAGGTAGGAGTAGTTTAGCAACAAGACAAAATTCTAACAGATGGATCTATTTGTTGTAACTACATTGATGCCAAAACTTAGCTCAGAACCACTTAATCCCATTATTTTAACCATTAAGGAGCATCAATGATGGGATAAGGTAATTATGCAACTAATTAAAGTGACTTAGATCAATCAAAAGGTTTGAATAAGCATAATTACAAAAGTAATTGCAACTGTGGTTCAAATGTTTAAACTTGTTAATTCCCCTTTTCTATTCCAAGGCTCCATTTCTCTTGCTACCTTTATTCTATAAGTATAGATTTTGTTCTATTTTAAAATAGTTACACTCTAGGTATGGAAAATCCCTACTGGAATGATGTCATATTTTGCCTTTGAACATTAATGCAAATCTAATTTTAAGTTCTTGAATAATTATCTGAGTGTGTAAGTGATGTATGGTGATGCAAAGTGATAATTCTCTATCTTTTCTTCCCTCTTCATTTCATTTTTGTGCAATATTTCCTATTAAAACAAGTTATATGGATCATTTTCAAGTGTATGATCTTATATTTTAAGTATACAATGAGCTTTAGTGTCTACAGCTAGCCTATGGTTCACTTACCTTGGATAGTTCTCATGCATCTCACCTCCATATTGAAATACTCATGTTATAATCCATAGGAATTGGAAGTTAGTTTGTTTGCCTTACCTCTTAGTTCAAGAAAGTATGATGATCATATGGAGTACATCTTGGTGTATTACCCCCTTAGATTAGGTTTGTTTCATGCAACTTCTAACTCTTTTCCCCATGATCAATAGGTTAAGTAGGTGTGAGCATTTCAAGATACATTCAAGGAACTAGCCCTTAAATCTAGAGGCTCACATCCATTATAGGTACACCCACATAACTAGAAGTGTTCCTATGTTTCCTAAATATGGAAGAGGCTTGAACACCCTCTTCTAGGGTGCAAAATTTAGTCACAATAGGTGTATCAAACCATTATCAAACTATTACTAGGATTCAATATTTTTTTCAAGGTAGGATTCATTATTATAAGATACTAAAATTAGGTTTGGAGATATCCGAAGATTATAATGAATAAAAAATCATCATTTCAATGAGATTTCACATTTTCATGGCTAGTATCTCAAGACCAGGTCAATAGATACATGATCTCCATCAAAATGTCCAAGCCCCCTCAAGGCCTAAATATTCAAAGCATGAAGTTGTAGTCATTTTTATAGGTTTATTAAGGTTTATATATAAAAAACACCATATTATCAAAGAGATTACATTATTAAAACTAGGTTTCAAGTCCTTCAATGATGAAGAGGTTTATTCATGGGAGAAATATTAGGTTTCAAGGAAGATCACAAGGAAATAAGCCCAGAAAACAAGCCAAAAATACTAAGTTGTAGGCTTGTCAAACATGTTTTAAATATTTTTAGGCTTGTAAATGATTAAAATGGGGTTTATGTGATTCAAGGGACCAGTCATGTAATGTTGAAAATCTTCATGAAGCAAAAATAAAGCTTGTAGCCTTAAAACTAGGCTAAGACCATTTACAAGGTTTTTAAGCCATGATAGTCACCATATTTCTTGCTATTATAGGTGCATGGTTCTTGATGGGTTTGTAAATAGTTTTTATAGGGCCTAACGCATCTCTTTATGATCTCTAGATGCATCAAGAACCAACCAAGCATGTAGATCCAATCCAAAGGCTTGTAAACCTATATGCATAGAAATTGTAAGGGTTTATTGTAAATCATCATGTGTTATATCCATCCCATATGTGTATGGATTAAATAATGCATATATAAAGGTTAATGGGTTTTTATATCACCACCATATGTCATCAAAATAGTTTAATAATTTTAGGAGTGTGTGGATCTACCAAGGAAGTTATAGGTAGTTTAAAACCCTAACTAAACCATATAGCCTATGAGTGCACATTTTGAACATTTTAAGGCTTTTGCAAGTGGAAAACATGATTATTAGGGTCTAAGTATGATTTAAACACACATATAATTAGGGTTTTAATTATTCCATGGTGTAATGGTCATAGTAAATGCTTTATTAAGCATTCAAAATATCTAAAGAGATAAAATTAGAGTATGTGTCCATCCATTAAGTTTTGTAAAGTTTCAAGGGAAAAGGAAACAAGGTCCTTATGAACATGAAAAAAATTTAAATGTCCACAGACACTAGAGAAAGTAATGATGATGTGGTTACATATCTAACAAATAAACTTCATGTTTTATAGAAGAAGTGAATTCAAATTTTCTTGCAGGCTCCTTCAGAAGAATTAGTCCAATATAAAGTCTTCAAAAGGAAAATATAGATTCTCCATAGGTTTCAACATGGTTTAGTAATATTTTAAGCCCTTTAAAAATATACATATGTTTTCTAAGGATTAATATAGGTTTATTTATGAATCATACCATGTTTTATTGATGGCTTAATGAAAACAAGGTTCTTTCATACATAACATAGTTTTCAAGTCTTCCATGATGACAAAACCTCACTAATAGGTTCTTTGTCATGTTCAAGGAGATATTATGAGATGTTATAGGGCCTCTTAAACTTTGAAATAATTTATAACATTATCATAATGAGGTATTTATGGAATTTTACAAGGTTTTAGGCTTGTTCCAAGAGAGAAACATGGTTGAAGGTAGTTTTCAAAGCCCTAGAGTTGGCAAGAACTCATTCAAAAATCTTGCATGATGTTTTACAGTCTCATGATCTACATTCAAAGAGTGGAAACATCCTTCAAGAGATCATATAGACCTATATGGTTATAGGTAGTTAGATAAGGGGTTTTCAAAAGGTTTTCACCATGTTATAAGGGACATTGATGGTTATAGGTAGTTAGACAAGATTTGTGTGTAAGTTTAGAGAATGAGCATGCTCAATGGGAAAAGATCACATCCTCAAGGTAGCATAATATGATTGTATATTTTAATAATTTTATACTTATTTTTAAATTTGTAGGACTATAAAGTAGTCTATAAAAATACCTTGTTCTCCTTTGAATCAATAATAAGTCCTTCAAGAAACTACAAGCCCACAATAATTTTTATAGTCTTAGGACTCTAATTGAAGGTTTTAGGACAAATTTCATGAGGTATTAAGATTTAAATTAAGATTAAATAATTATAAAATAGGCTATGAAGGGTACCTTGATGACCCCATGGCTATAAT
Organism: Torreya grandis; assembly: GCA_037957365.1. Classification (NCBI taxonomy): domain Eukaryota; kingdom Viridiplantae; phylum Streptophyta; class Pinopsida; order Cupressales; family Taxaceae; genus Torreya; species Torreya grandis. The sequence goes on along the minus strand of JARHVA010000192.1, from coordinate 3,513,212 downwards.
AGATAAGTCTTAAACATGAGACTTTAGAGAGGGATCTTGGAAGGTTTACTAATATGTTCTTCATGTGTGCTCAAGCCTTGATAACCCAATGTCCCTTAAGCTCATAAAAGACCCATTTAAGTCCTACAAGATGAATTAAAGAGGGTTAAAAATCTTGAGGACTGATATATTAAAAATCATGAAAGGTAGGATACATAATTAGTAGAGTTATGATGTTACAATGATGAGCAATGCTTTCAAGTTTTACAAGGTTTATATATCTTTTAGGTTATAATCCTTTAAACTCCTATTCTTAAGTTAAAATCCTAAAAACATTAAAAGGGATCTCAATTTGATTTCAAAACCCCTACAAATAGGTTTCAAGTCTTGAATAAGGACTCTCATGAGGTTATTGAAGAAGACATGGATTCCTAGATAACCTACATGTTAGCAAAGCTAGATAATGAAAGTTTCAGGCTCATTATTGAGTTTTTAGTCAAGAAACATAATTTTATAATCCTTTTACCAAGGTAAAATAAAGTATGGTCAAGATCATAAAAGGGATTTATAATGATAAGTAAATATAGAAACATGATAACAAACCTTCAACCTATTCTGTGAATCCAATTCAAGTTACAGGCCTAATAGAAAAATTGAATGTATTTCAAGGTTTCTTGGTGAATTTGAAGCACCACATGAAGAGAAGGATTGAAATGGTCCTATCATACCAAGACATTGTTATATCTCTTCTATATTCAAGTTCTAGGTTTACATCGCACCTTGTAAACTTTTAACATTTTGTAAGTGAGAGAACTCAATAAATAATAAGAAATATATAGAAGGTTGTAAGAAGGATTTGGATCAATGTTAAATCTATCAAGAGGAGTCTCTTAAGCTTGTACATTTATTATAGTTTTAGGTTTGGAAAATATTATTATTTAAATACACAATGCTATGATAATAAATTTTTAGCATAAGAAACCTCAGTTACGGGCATAATTGATAGGTCAAATAAATTTTCAAGTATGGTGAAGAAGATATTAACCATAAAAAATTCCTTTAAAATAATTCTAAGGCTCTCCAAGGATCTACAAACAAAGATTCAGGCTCTCAAGTTATAATATTCAAAGTTATAAGCTTCTCCCTAAGGTCTTTGGCTCAAAGAGGAAGAATTATAGCCATGAACATGGTCTAAAACCTAAAATCACATTACAGGCTTGATCAAGTGTGAAATATCATGATTCAAAGCATGAAAAACACTTATCTACAAGCCTATAAGACATGTTTGAAATTTCAAGGCTTCTCAAGAGAAATATATAGGGATGATTACACGATGGCAAGAAGAATGAGAAAACAAAATTAGATTTTCAAGCATGAAGATGCATGTTCTTATATTCTTATAGATTTATCATAAGTAAACATGAGAATATATCAGTTATCAACCTCTCAAAGATACATTTACCATAGATTTAAAGATAAATTTTAGTCAGTTTATGCTTATATAATATGCCAAGTGTTACCATTAATGGATCTAATTGTCATAAAGAGCACAAAGAGGTATGGAGGTGTTGAAAATTATTATTAGAGATATTCAACTCCCTCTATGGATTATAAATCATACCAAGTCAACTCAAGGCTTAAACAACATAGGAGGTATACTTCTAAGTCAACCATTCAACAAGATTTGGCATGCATGTCTAAAGATATGGGTGAGTTAAGGAAATTAATTAAGGAGTTTCTCAAGGATAACATCCTTGAAGGAGCACATACATCTTGTTTAATCATTCCTAATGACAAAAATAGTAACTAGTAAGGTCTCCTCTCCCACTACTATGCCCATATTCCATGGTAGACCTTCATGGTGGTAGGACTAATGCATTAGAGGAAGATTATTGCCCTTATTTCCTTATTTATTTTATGATATATACTAGATCATGGTGTAGCATCAACATTTATGAGGTCCTCTAGTTCTCTTATCTTCTCTTTTAGGTCATATTCTTATATATAGGGCTGAAAATTCTTTGTTTATGATCCCTCCTCTTGGGTATGATAAGACTTTACTCTTTTGGAGACTTGTAATGTTGTATTAATGCCTTAGAATCAATAAAGTATAGAATTTTCCTTCTTTAAGTACTTGCATCTTATGTTTGTTTCATTAATTATTTGATTTATTCTTGTATAAAATATTTTCTCTTGAATTGTTGTCCAAATTCCCCTCAACTCTATGAAAAAACACCATATTTTATAGGTTGTATTCTATGTATCATTGGACTTATGCATAAATTAGTTATGTAAACTTACCATTATAGAATTTTCCAAGGTAGATGAAGACCCTCTTAGTAATGTCTTAAGTTTCATACCTCTATACAAAACACTTATGTAATATAGGTTCAATTGGAAGATTGTGTGTAAGAATTTTCAATACTTATAATTTCTCTTGTGTTATTATAATCGATAGGAGAATATCTCTACACTATTGCTACATCACCTTTTTAGCTTTTAGATAGACTCATCTTCACTTTTCCATTTCTAAGCATAGTATTAGATGTTGATAGATATTTAGCATAATTTTAGGCTTGTTGTTGATGTTAAATTAGGTGCATCTAGTTTAGGTAGGAGATGGCCTTCTTTAGATTTTCATCCCCAAAAATCTAAGGTCCACACTTTGGGGATGATCCCATTATTTCCATTTATTCAATTGATTGAATGAGTGGGTGTAATATCTAAATGTCAAAAATTTATAACATGACCAATGAGATATTTTAAAGATATTTTTTGAGAGGTTCGTATAGCTCTTAGTAATTTACAGTAATTGAGCACATGTATCAATCACTTGGAAACTCCATTAAACTTTCAAGGGATCCTAGTTTAGACTAGTATCATATTTACATGCCAAAAGTAATAAAAAGGGCATCTTTCAGAGTTAAAGACATTAATTTTGTTGAATTCATTCAACTAAAATTTAAAAAAAAATAAATTCTGATCCATACATCAACCCCTCTTATGCTACTAGATCCCCTCAAAACAACCAAGATTACCTCAAATTTTTCATATGATTGTCCCTAGAAATTATATATTTATCCCATTTAATTGAGGAATCCCACTAAATCTTTCCAATATGATGATAACCCTATTTCATTCCTCAAGATTATTCATAATTTAATTGGATAGAATACAACCACACCTATAATGCACATCAAGTATATTGCCAACATCTATTCAGTACACTATATTACTCAGGAGAATGTTGTTATTAGGATTTTAACATCCTCATCCAATTACAAGGCTCTTCAATGTTATATAATGTTACATATTAATTATATAGACTCATGGTATGAATAGGAGAATGCTTATGCAATCAATTTGGAGATAATAGTGACCCTTGTTCCTTGGTTGAACAATTGACCATTATTAAGAGGGTTTCCCTAGAATTCATGAGTGATTTAAATTTTAGGTTCCAAAGAACTTGGGATAGAATCCTAGATCTAGTTAATTCCACTCCTCAAAATGTTTTCCTTTACTATCTAAGAGCCTTAAATATTATTACTACTATTATGATATAATCTATGGGGTTTAAAACTCTTATTAATGTATATGAGATTGCCATTAGGGCTGAAAACTACCTTATACGAGATGGAAAGATTACTCTAAGACCTCTCATGCTAATATGTATATAATTACCACCTCCTACACCACATAAAAAATCTAAATTATCACTCATTATTGTGATAAAAAGATAACCAACTAGTCAAGAAATAACTCTTCCTATCCCATCAAATGATTTACAAGCTATGAAAAGTTTACTTCAAACCTTTGGTAATGAACTAGTCACCCTGAAGAGGTAGTAATCTTAGTCTAACAGGCCTTACCAACCTTATTATAAACATTATCAAACTCATAGACAACCATTTCAACACAATTTATAGGGACCTAGACAACTTAACCATGTAAGGCTCATAAGTTCTCAAAATCTAGTTTATCCTAGTTCCTAAAAAGTAATTGTGTTAGTTTGAAATAAACTATTTCAAGAGTATGAGTGGTGTTATCATTAAATCCAACCTCATAAAATAAATAAATGTCCCAATGGTTTTATCAACCAAGTATTAGTGGTATAAATTGTATCAAATACTCAAGAGACACAAGATAAGACACCATCACAAGGAGAGTCATCTCAAGGTAAGTTATAACCCAATTCTACACTCTTAAATTGCAAGCGGATGATTATTTTGGGGAAAATTAGGTGGAGAACATAAGAAAGGCCACTATGTATATATAATCTAACATAAAGGCAAGGAAAAGGGCTATTGAAAGTGGGAAACTAGATAGTAGAGGTCTTATTCCATCTCCTCTAGAGTTCTAAGGAGACACAAGGTTTGATTTGGATTCAAAGTCTCAAGAAAATAATAAAATCCAAACCAAAAGAAGTGAGGTTTATCTTAATGATCAAATATAATCCAGTCAAGTTCAAGGTTTAGATACTACTCTCAAAATGTATCTAGAGTTTGGTAATGTTCCATTCAACATTATTGAGCAAATTAATAAAACCAATGTCAACATTTTTATGTGGGAGACATTGACCTTTCTAGGATAAAATGATTTTTTTCAAGAAGCATTATCTAATATCAATATTTCAAGTGGGACAACAAATGAATCAATATCACTCCTCACTAATTTATCTAAGCCTAAGAAAGGACAATCAAGTATAAGTGATAAACCTCCACCTTTCTACATTTATTTGATCATTGGTGATCAATTGATCCACATTTATATGATAGACTTAGGTGGAAGTATTTTTGTGATGCCTAAACAATTTGTTGATAATTTAGGCTTGAAGTATGAACCAACCACACTTCTTGAAGATATTACTAATCTTGTACTTGATGTAGGAAGAACTGAATATCATGAATATGACCCATATAAGTTCATTAATCAAACTAATTTTGGTACTTACTATATGCATGAAGAATATGTTATAATCCTAAATCTTGTCAAGGATAATGAACAAGTTTATGGCATATGGAAAATGTTCTTTGATAGATCTAAGTGAAAAAATATAGTAGGAGTGTGTGTAATATTTGTATATCCCAAGCAAGATAAGTACTTTTCTACTTTTAGATTTCATTTAAATTGTACTAATAACTCAATTGAATATGAAACACTTATACATGGACTCCATTGGGATAAGAAGAGAGTAATTAAGTTCTTACAAGTCTTTGGTGATAGTGAGTTGGTTATAAATCAAGTTAGAGGGAAATATAAAACTAATAATAACCTATTGAAGTCCTAAAAACATAGGGTCTAGGACCTTATAGAGGAATTTGAAGCATTCAAATACAAGTTGTCCTAAGAGAGAAGAATAAACATACAAATAGATTGGTTTCCATTGGTACCCAATGTAATATTCTAAATGACATCAAAAAAGAGAAAAATAAACAACATATCAAGGTAGTTGTAAGGCCTATTGTATCTTATAATGCTATTAGATGGTAGGTGTGTAATAATGACCAATAAATATTCAATTTTATTCAATAATAAGCTAAGATTTCTACCAAAAATTAGACTAAATTTTAGTAATAGTATGAGTACCAAATCATCCAATTGAAGAATAATAAGATTCTAAAAGTCTTGGTCACCCATGAGAGAATTTTTGACACTAATGATAAGGACAAATGGGAGAAGTTGATTATGATTATGAAATATAAATATTATGAACAAGTCTCAATCAACAAGGACAAGCTTGTCCAACTAGGAAAGTTATGTACTGGATATAATAAGCATGCATTTTTTGAGCTTTTTTTGTGAATATGATGACATATTTGCATGGAAAAAAAATTACCTTAAATGGTTTGATCCTAGTTTGCATCAACATATAATTGAATTAGACCCAAATACCAAAGTAGTTAGGAAAAAACAAAGGCCTATAAATCCCAAAATAGAACCTATAATGAGAAATGAGTTGGCCAAGCTAATAAAATCTAACATAATATTTTACATCAATCATTCTTGGGTGAAAAACTTAGCTCCTGTTAGAAGGAAGAATGGAGAGATAAGGTTGTGTCTAAAGTTTATAGATCTCAATAAAGCTTATTTTAAGGATCATTACCCTCTTCCCTCTATGGATAAAATCTTACAAATGGTATTAGGTTTAGATCATTTCTCACTTCTAGATGGATATTCAAGATATAATCAAATCTTAATCCAAGAGATAGATCAATATAAGATAGGTTTTACCACAAACTAGGGTACTTATGCATATATAATTATACCATTTGGGTTATCTAATATTGGTGAAACATTTCAAAGGGCTACATATATGGAATTTTAGGGGTGGATTAATGATATAGTCTTTGTTTTTCTACATGAGAATACAATATTTTATAAACAAGTTAATGATCATTTGACTCATCTCAAGAAAGTTTTTGAGAGGTGTAGACAATTTGGGGTCTCACTAAATCCAAATAAGTGCATTTTTTTTTCCCATGAAGGTAATCTTTTGGTCCATATTGTCTCCAAGAGAGGACTTGTAATATATCTTGAGAGGGTAAGTGCAATCATGTATTTATCCTTGCCAAGTCATAAGAAGGGGCTCAAAAGCATATTAGGAAGGATTAACTTCATTAGGAGGTTAATTCCCAATTTTTACAATCTTAAAAATAGTTGAACTACTATGTTGAATAAAAATTAGAATTTTTGCTAGTCCAAGGAAGGTAAAGATAGCTTTTAAATAATTAAACAAGCCATAAATATATCTCCTAATCTCATAAATCCTAATTTTGCAAAAAACATTATCATGTATGACTTTGAAAGTGATAATTATATCTCATCCATCTTAGTACACCATAATATGGAAGATTTGGAGTATATAATATCTTTATTTAGTCAAGGTTTAAAGGATTATAAGGTAAAGTACACTTTTGTTGACAAAAAGTACTTGTTGTTATAAGAAGTCTTAATAAGTTTAGACACAATCTCTAAGAATAAAATTCAATTGATGGTGTCACATCCAGTGTCAAATACTTTCTTCTAAGTAGGGATATGAATGAGAAGAGAGTTAGTTAGATAATCAGGGTCATCAAATATGATGTGCAAATCAAGATGACCAAACTGGTGAGAGGTAAAGTGTTGTGCAAATAGTTAGTAGTAGACCTAAAAGAAGATAAAATATATGTCTTAATGATACAACATGATCAACAACCATCTACACCTTCACTTCATAAGATTTGGAATCAAACATGATCAAATTTATCCAAACAGGTGAATGCCCTCAATATATAAACAAGGAAAAAATAAGATACTAAATATTGTATTCCATTCCATATGTCCTTATAAATGGAGTATTTTGTATAAAATGTATTAATGGTATCCTCTTAAGATGTGTTGAGTCTAATTATATTAATGAAATATTTGTATAATTCCACAATGGATCATTAGGATGTCACTTTGCCCTAAGAAAAACATCTACAAAAATAATGAGGTGGGCTATTATTGGCCTAATCTCTTTAAACATGCATACACATGGGAAAGAAATTGAAAAAAGTGTGCCTTATTCATAGGAAAATAGATGTTAGTATATATTCCCCTCCATCTTATTTAGATTGATGATCCCTTCATCAAATAGGGCTTAGATTTTATTAGGATGATTAATCCACCATCTAATGTAGGCCATAAGTGGGGTTTTACAACAACTGACTAATTTACAAGGTGAATTGAAGAAGTTGCTTTGAAGGAAGCTAATGAGAAATCTATTATTGGATTTTTAGAAGGTATAACAACCAAATTTGGGGTACCTCTTACAATCATTTCAAACAATGCCAAAGTATTTATTAGCACCAAGATCCCTAAATGGGCTATTAATAATGACATCTATCTAAAATCTTTCTTCAAATTATACCCTGATGGGAATGGAAATATAGAGTCAACTAATAAGAATCTCATCAGTATCATCAAGATAAAAATGGAGGAGAAGCAAAGGACATGACACACAAAGTTAAGAACAACCCTTTGGGATGACATGATTACACCAAAAATAACTATTAAGAACACTCCATTTTTGTTGGTTTATGGAAGAGAGTCTATACTACCTCTATATATTGAGTTGCCTTCACTAGAAATTTCTCATTAGTTATATATTCCTGACAATGATGCTTTAATAGTTAGATTTGTAGAATTAATGGAATTATAAGAGACAATACATAAGGCTATGAGGATTATTGAAGCTCACAAAGCTTAAATTAAAATGGCCTTTCATAAAAAGGAAGTTTTGAGAACATTTAAAGGATACCTTATCCTCATGTGGGATTAAGAAAGAGCCAAAATAGGAAGATGTACTAAATTTGATTCTATATGGAATGGTCAATATCTCATCACAAGATGCAATGAACCAAATGCATATGATATCTCAAAGATTAATGGAGAGACATTACCTATCTTAATCAATAGAAGTAAAACTCTATTTTTGAGGTCATGAAATTGTTTTTATTGTAAATATTAGTTTAGGTATCATGTTTTCCACCAAGTGCTTGAAGCACATTTACATTTTCCTTTCTGTTTGGTTATTGTTTCCTATTTTAGGTGTTTTTAGTTTATTTCAACATTTTATCAATCATGTCATGGTCTTAGACTATCTTATTCTTCTCAATTTTTTGAATATAAATTAATCCATGACCAATGGATTTGATAAGGCAACTGGTTTAAGTGTTTAGGTAGGGAAACACACTTTGGAGGTCACCAATAAATGTTGACTATCACTCCCTATATGATTTATATTAAACATTAGGAGGGTCCTAATTCTATTCATTAGTGTCATACTAGAATTTTAGAGGTTGATTCAAGTGTTTTTCAATGAATAATAGAGAAAAAAAGAGTCTTAAGAGGCACTCATAGGTCATAAATTCATCATAAAGTCATTAAAGTGTTATAAGTTCATACAAGGAGTTAACAGGTCTTAGGTCATTCATTAAAGTCATCTTTGAGAGTGTCAAACACTTTTAAAGTTTTAAAAAGTCATTTTGATATTTGAAGACTATTCATAAGCTATCCAATCCATATAAATGGTCAAAAAATACATTTGACGTAATGGTTTTCCCTCCATTCCTGCCTCATTATGGACTTCAATTCTCTCAATGTGGGAAAGGTGTATTAGACCATTATCAAACAATTAATAGGCTTCAATCTTATTTTCAAGGTAGTATTTATTATTATAAGAGACTAAAATTAGATTTGGAGAAATCTTAAGATTAAACTGAATAAAATATCATCATTTAATGGATCTTTTAGATCTCCATGGGTAGAATCTCAAAACTAGGTCAATAAATATAGGATCTCCATCATAATCTCCACACACCTCAAGGCCTAAAGATTTAAAACATGAACTTGTAATCATTTTTATAGGGTTTTTAAGGTTTAAATGTAAAAATATCCATAGGCTCACTAGAACTTACATTATCAAAACCAAGTTTCAAGTCCTTCAATAAAGAAGAGGTTCATTTAATGGGAGAAATAATAGGTTTTAAGGAAGATCACAAAGAAATGAGCTTTGAATACAAGCCAAAAGGATTTATTTATAGGCCTATCCATCGTGTTTTGAAAATTTTGAGGCTTTTAAATTATTACAATTGGTGTTTATATTATTTAAGGGACTATTTTCATAGGCTTATAAGCCTTCATGAAGTAAAAATAAAGCATATAACCTTAAAATTAGGATAACACCATTTTATAGGGTTTCCAAGCCATGATAGTCACCTTATTTATTTTTCCTACAAGTGAATGGTTCTTTAGGGGTTTATAAATATTTCTTTAGGGCTTAAGGCACCTCTTGATGATCTATAGATGCATTAAGAATAAACAAATCATGTATATCTAATCCATATGCATGCAAACCCATAGGCATAGAAATTATAATGGTTTCTTGCAAATCATCACGTGATATATCCATCCTAAAAATACATGTCTCAAATCAAGAATTATGTAATGTGAAGGGGTTTTCAAATCACTAAGAGAGGTCATAAAACTAGTTTAATAAGTTTAATAACATGCAGATCTCCAAGGAAGTTGTAGGCAATCTAAAACTTGACTTAAACCCTAAGAACCTGAGTACACTTTTTGAAAATTTTGAGGATTATTAAAGCATGAAGCATGATGATTAGGGTATATTTATAATTTAAAAACACCTATAAGTAGGGTTGTAAGTATGCCATGGTGTAATGGTTATAGTGAATGCTTTATTAATCCTTGAAAATATCTAAAGAGCTAAAAGTTAAGTTTGTAGTCATCCATTAAGGTTTATAAACATTCAAAGGAAAAGAAAACAAGGTCTTTATGAGCATGAAATAATTTTCAAGGTATATAGACACTAGATAAAGTAATGAGGATTTGGGATTAGGTATACAAAATAGACTTCAAGTTTGATAGAAAAAGTGAATTCAAAGTTTCATATAGCCTCCTTCAAAAGAATTAGGTCTGTATAATGTCTTCAAATGGAAAAGATAGATTTCCATAGGTTTCAACATGATTCAATAATATTTTAGAGTCTTTAATAAAACATGCATGTTTTATAATGATTCATTTAGGTTTATTTATGAATCATATAAATTTTCCTAATACATCAATGAAAACAAGGTTCTTTCATCCATAATAGGGTTTTCAAGTCTTCCATGATGACAAGACCTCACTAGAAGGCCCTTAGGCATGTTTAAGGATCTCTTAGGATATTTTATAGGGCCTATTAAAAATTTAAACATTTGAGAACAAGATCTTAATGAGTTTTTTGTGCAATTTTATAGGGTTGTAGGCATGTTTCAAGAGAGATAAATGGTTGAAGGTAGTTTTTAAAGCCCTAAAGTTACCAAGAACTCATTCAACAATCATGTATCATGCATTAGAGTCTCATGTCCTCCATGCAAAGAGTTGAAACCTCCTTCAAGATTTTCTATAGACATTTATAATGTCTTCAGGTGAAAAATAGGTTTCTAAAAGGTTTTCACCATGTTTCAAGGGACATTGATGGTTATAGACAGTTAGACAAGATTTATGTATAAGTCTAGAGGATGAGCATGCTCAATAGGAAAAGAGCACATCCTTAACGAGCCTAATATGCCTATATATTACAATAATTTTAATCTCATTTATAAATTTATAGGACTATAAATTGAGGTTCTCAAAAGACATTATTCTCCCTTAAATCAATAATAAGTCCTTCAAGAAACTATAAGCCTACAAAAAATTTAATGGTCATAAGAATTTACTTAAATTTTTAAGGAAAAATTTTATGATGTATTAATATTTCAATTAAGATGACATAATTTTAAATTAGGATATGAAGTGTTCCTTGATGACCCAATGGTTATAAAATTGAAGTCTTAAGCATGCTCAAGACTTTAGACAGGGTTCTTGTTAGGTTTCCTAATATATTCTTCATGTGTGCTCAAGCATTGAGAACCCCATGGTCATAAATCTCATACAGGATCACTTTTATGCCTATAGGATGACGTAAAGAGGGTTTCATGTCTTGAGTACAAAGATATTTAAAAGCATAAAAGGCACCAAGTAGAATTAATAGAGTTATGATGTTGTAGTGAAGAGCAATGTTTTCAAGTTTTATAAGGTTTCAAACTCTTCCAGGTTATAATCCTTTCAACCCCACTTTTAAAGTTGAAATATTTAAAACATTGAAACTTACCTCCATTAGATTAAAAAACCCCTAAAAATATGTTTTAGGTATTGAATAAGGACTCTCATGATATTCTTGAAGAAGACAGAGATTCCTAGACAGAATATAGGTCTTTAAAGTTAGATAATGAAATTTGTAGGCTCATGATTAATGTTTTTAGGATAGTAACATCATTAAATAATATTTTTATAAATGTTTTTATGAAAATAAAATAGGTTTGAGAGCATACAATACCTTTAGAATGATAGGAAAATATAGAAACATGACTACAAACTTATAACCTATTATATGAATCCAATTAAAGTTGTAAGACTAGTAGACAAAATCGAAGGGATTTCAAGGTTTCTTAGTGAATTAAGAAGACCACATAAAGAGAAGTATTTCATAGGTCATAGAATACCAAAACATGGTTATCTATTTTAGATATTCAAGTTTTAAGTTTTCACCTCACCTCGAAAAGTTTTGACTTTTTCCAAGTGAGAGAACTCAGGAAATTATAGGTAGTTTATAAAAGGTTGAAAGTAGGCTTTGGATAAATTTTCAAGATATCAAGAGGATTATATTGATATTAAAAAGTTTTTATAGTTGTAGGTTTTCAAAATATTATTCTTCAAAGACACAATGCTATGATAAGAAATTTTTAGCCCAAAAAACCTCACTTGTAGGCCTAACTGATATGTTGAATATGTTTTCAAGTATGGTTAGGAAGGTCTTAATCCTATAACATGCCTCTAAAATCCTTCTAAGGATCTCCAAGGAGATAAAAAAATATTTTAGTCTCTCAAGGTAGAAGATTTAGATATATAAGCTTCTCTCTAAGCTCTTTGGATAAAAAGAGGAGAGATGGTGGTCATGAACATGGTCTAAGATCTAAAAGCAAGATGTAGGATTGATCAAGTATGAAATATAATTGCTAAAAATATGGAAAACACTTATCTACAAGCCTATAAGACATTTTTAAAATGTCAATGATTCTCAAGAGTAATGTACAGGGTTGATTACATGATGTCAAGAAGAATGAAAAGACAAAATTAGATTATCAGGCATGAATATCCATGTTCTTATCTTCTCAGAGAGTTCTCATGAGAAAATATGAGAAAATATCAGTTTTAAACCTCTCCAAGAGAATTTTACCATGGATTTCATGATTAATTTTAGTTAACTTTTTATTCTACAACATGCCTAGTTCTACAATAAATTAATCTAATGGTCATAAAGAGCACAAGGAGGTGCAGAGGCATTGATAAATGATATAAGAGATATGTAACTACCTCTATGGAGTAAAAAATATACTAATTTAACTCAAGGATCCAAATGGTGTAGGAAGTGTACTTCCAAGTCAACCATTCAATAAGCTTTGACATGCATATATGAAGAGATGGGTGAGTTATGGAAATTAACATAGGATTTTCTCAAAGATAACATCCTTGAAGGAGAAAATACATCATTTTCAAGCACTCCTAATTAAAAAATAGAAGCCTTGAAGGATCACATCCATACTTATAAATTCCATAAAAAATAGTTAGGCAATTTATTCCAATATTTTTTGTGAAATATTAGATGGACAATTCTTTTATAACAAATCATGCTTGGATAGAAATTGTAGCATTTGTGATAGATTGACAAAATTTTAAAATTATATCCTTGAGGAGAGTATAAGTGCAATTTAATTGGAATCAGTTGGTTTGATAAAATACAAATTCATGACTTATAAATTAAAAGATGGCAAAGAATTTAAAATGTGAAAGCTTGTTTCAAAACCGATGCCTGTTTCAAAATTTATGGTCAAATTCAAGGAGGAAATTATTTATGGGTAAACAAGGCACACACACTAGGATAGATGGTTGGATGACCATTTCAAGATAAGAAAGGACACATTCCCACTCAGTTATATTATCTCAGTAGTTGGATTTGTTAATAATTACACAATAAAACCACAAATGGAAGTTTAGTCATATTATTATAACTTAGTACAGGTTTCCATATTCATGCATGTACCTAATAGTATAAAGAAAGATAAAAAAATATTAAGGGAGAATCATTTATATGTAAGTGATGACCAATCACATTGTATAGAGTGTGTGAAAGGTTATTTTGAGATGTTGTATGGAAAGTTAATTGAGAGGAACATTACTTTCAATAAACATTACATTTGGTCAAAAAATTACACATCAAAATAAAAAATTCATGGATATTCTACTAGTTGTACAATATTCACATTACCATTGACTTAGAACATATTTTGAGTTTCATTGAGGTTGGCTATGGAAAATGGGAGCATGATGGTGTGGAAGCATGTGTAAAAAGATCTATTGTATGAGATAAGTTAAATTTTGAATATGGTGTTATTTTAACTAGTGAAATAAACATTGTTGAATGATGTAATGATAAAATGGGCCATGGTGCTCAATAAAATTAAAATGTTCATATATATTTATAGTTTATGGAGGAAGAACACTTGGAAAAATATGATGATTATATTATATTAATGAGATCAAGTTATCTCCACTCATTTCATATCTCAAATGTATGTTCTTTAACTAATCATATGAGACACTTGGCATGTTTCTCTTCTACATACATGGACTCTACTTAGAATGAGTGTGAGTCAAAAGATTAGGTGGATAAATGGAGATATAAGCCTCTAATTATGATTAACACATATTAGTTTTCACTATAATTAAAACTTAAAAATATGACATCTTCACATGACTTTGACCATGTATAAGATCTAGTGAAACTAGGTAGAATATTAATCAATATGTAATATTTAATCTCATTATCTATCTTAACAACATCATTAAAAATTGTTTGTGTGATACATGGCATGTTTTTGTATTTATTGATGAAGAGTAAAATGAAAAGGGAACAAATTATTATTTATGTTTATGTGTAAATAATTTTTTATTGACTTCCCCAACAATACATGATGAAAACATTGACTATCCCACTAGTTCTATAGTCACTTGAACTTGGATTTGATGATATCATATAAAAAATTAAAATGTATGGTTGTTTCAATACTTTGAAAAACATAAGAAGATACTAAAATATTCAAATTTGATTCTTGAAACAAATATTCAATTGGTAAAATATCATGCAAAGACAATGAAAAAGAATCTATGAAAATTTCATGAATCATACCATGATGTTATTATTGATACTTTAAGATTAGAGCAAATAATAGTGGTTTGATGGATTGAAATTCCAATGTATGTTTATTTCTCAAATTTAAATGTATTTAATTTTTTTTAAAATTATTTATTTTTTAGGTGGTACATATAAATTTAATTTTGATTTATTTACATTTTTTAGGTTACCGGTACCAAATAATCTTACACCTTCCCATGGTTGGAACTGTTAATAAAAAACTTCCTATTCTTGAAGCTAGGATAAGCTTAATATAAGTACTCATTTATTACAAAAAGGGCATTCTTGAGGCTAGAATTGGTCATGGGTGCCTATACTAAGTATGATGGGAGGTAAAAAACCTAGTCATAGACATTATCCATCTCCTTGAATGTGTTGGTTATGTCAGTTTCAAGACATGAAGCATCAGAAGCAGAGATATCAAATTGCCCCTTCAAATTTGACAACATTTGTTTTCATTATATCCAAGTTCCTCAAGAGTAGTGAAAAATTCATGAAAGTGGATTTAGAGGTTTTGGTTATGGTATCACATGTAAGTTTTCAATCTAGACATGTTTGAAGTGATGGACTTGCACTTGGAGGTCCCCAAGGTATAAATGCTAATTAGAGGATAAGAATTTGTCTCTTCACACTAAACAAGTTGCATTTTAGGCCCTCTTACTATAGCAGGTGCCACATATTCATATAAAAGGTTACATTGACATTATTCAAGGTGAAATTATAGGTATTCAACATTCATTCAGGGTTTTTTCATTTCATCTAAATGACTTATGATTTCCATTTTACATGGATATGAAGTTAGGCCAAAAAACTACAATTTTATTATATTGGGAAGGGCATTCTTAAGGTTGAAATCATTAGTGGGTATATTAATCAATAATTATGTGAGGACAAGAACCTAGTCCTAGATGTTATACACAAACTTAGACATGTTATCAGTTCTAATTTTGAGCCACAAATCACTAGAGGTAGATATATTGAACTACCCCTTAAACTTTGACAAAATTTATTGTTAGTGTTTCCATGCTCCTAAACAATAATGAAAACATGCATCAAGATGGGTTTGGAGGTCATGGTCATAGTATAAAATTTCATTTTCCTATCCATATGTGTTATAAGTGATGGAATTACAACATTGATGTCCTTGATGTATAAATGTCACTTAGAGGACAAGAACTTCTCTCTTCACTATAAAAATGTTTTATTTTTGGACTTGTTACTATAGCATGCAACACAAATTTGTATTTAAGGTTAAATAAAATTTATTTTTGTGTTAAATTATAGGGATTAAACACACACATGATGGTTATTTTTATTCATCCAAATAACTTATGGTTTCCATTTTACATGTGTTTGAATTTTAGGCAAAAAAATTACAATTTTATTATATTGGAAAAAGTAATCTTGAGGCTATAATGAGTAGTGGATCTCTAAACTAGAAATTATGGGAAGAAAATAAATTTTTCCTAAATGTTATATACCACCAAAGACATGTTCCAAGTGCCAATTTTGAGCCATGAAGAATCAGAGGTGGAGATCTCAAATTACCCCTTCAACTTTGACAACATTTTTTGTGAGTGTTTCCACATTCCTAAACAATAATGAAATCATGCATCTATGTGGATTTTAAGGTCATGGTAATGGAATCACATGCCATTTACCTATATATATTTTTAAAGTGATGTAATTTCACCTAGATATCCTTGGGGTGTAAATGTCAGTTGGAGGATAAGAACTTGTCTCTTCACTAAAAAAGTTACATTTATAGACCCATTAATATAATGTGTGCCACAGATTCATATAGAATGATACCTCAATGTCATTTAGGGTAAAATTATAGGGGTTTAAATTTTATGTGAGGCTTATTTGATTTTATCCAAATGAATTACATTTTATTTTATGCATGTCTAAATTTAGGCTAAAAAACTACAATTTTATTATATTAGGAAGGGTATTCTTGAGGCCATAATGAGTAGTGGATCTCTCTAATGAGAATAATGGGATGTCAATAAACTAGCCTTGGATGTTATCTTTCAACTCTTAGATGTTGAAAATTCTAGTTTTGATCCATGAGTCACTAGAGGTGGATATCTCAAATTACCCCTTCATTTTAACCCTAAATTTATAGATTGGCATTGTCAAGGTTTAAAGGGGATAAATATAGCATAAGGTACAAGGATGATAAACTATCTCTATATTAGGTCAATTATATTCTAAAATCAAATATAACATATGGTTAATTCATTAAATTAAGATAGGATAAAGTTAATAAGTACAACTATGTTAAATATGTAAATGATAAAGAAGTAATGTCCTTAATTAGTTATAATGATAACATAGTTTGGATTTAGAACAAGTAGAAAGTAGAATAGAAGATGATTATGTAAGAGTCACCAAATGATATATTATTTATAGATCCTCAGATACTAACATCATCTTGGTATGGTTGTGTTGACACTACTATCTAATATTTATGCATGTGTCATGTATGAAATACCTTATGGAAAAGGATAATACCACCTAGATTCTTCTATGTTTGTCTTCACCTTCACTCTGGTGAATTAAGATATAGGTCATGGTTTATTGATCCCCATGAAATTTTAATACCCTAGTTCTTCATATTCATAGTGACCTTGGGAAAAAATGGGTTACTGGGCACACATTGTCAAGTTGACCCCAAAGATTCATCTTGAAATTAGCATTGCCTATATAACTAATATTCTAAAGAGTGCCTCATATTGATGAATTTATTTCCTACATGTTGGTTTGTGTGTGAATCATGAAATATGTGAAAATCAAGTACAATAGTGACATATCTTGTAACTTAGAAAATATATCTCTTACTCTACTCTTTTAGTACTTCAAAATTATTTATGCATTATCCCTTTGACTAATATGGAAATAAGATAAAATGGGAAGATTTTCTCACTTGAGTCCTTGATTTCATAACTTTTATAAATTACTTGGTGAGTATTTAAGAAGTTTCTAGGTGAGGAATTAATGATGGTTGATATTATATTAATATCAATCCCTTTGGAGAATTAACTCATATTAAATCACTTATGTCAACCATTAGGATATGTTTCATTTGAAAATTAGATGAATTTAAGGACTTTTACCCTTCAAAGTATGACATTTATGTCAATGTAGTTGTCTATTCAAGATGCTAGTGTCTAGGGAATTAGAAACTAGGTATAGACTCATATCTTGTAGAGGTGGAATATAAATAGGTTTTAATAATTTTGGGTAAGATATAACATATGGTTCATCAACATAAGACTAATAAAATTAAGATAGTCCAAGGGGAATAATATAGAGAAGATTCAAGACTTATGGAAATGGGAAAGTTTTATAACTGAGAGGAACATCCAAGGTCTATGTTGAACACACCTATCTACTGAGAGGGGCGGTGAATCATTAGATATCAAAAACTTGGCTACTTACAAGTTTCAAGATGAATTTTAAACAAATGTAAAATTAAAAAAATCAAAGAAAGATATCACATGCATAGAAGCACAACATATAATACCTGATTTATACGTGGAAACCCAAAGGGAAAAACCATAGTGAGAATGCAGATAGAATATACTATTCTAATCTAGCCTCACAAAGTTTATTTCACTGACTAAACCTCATTGGTTACATTTAAGCATACCCATCCCAAGGAAACACCAATCCCTTGAATTTAATATCACCAAATCTAAGGAAGCATGCACTCACTATACTAAGTACTAACCCAATTCAATCTAAAGGCACCAACCAATCAGACACTTGAATTACAATTCAAGTTAATGAATTAGATTCATAAAAATAATCCAAGTCTTTATTATTTATTGTAAGTATAATCTAAAACTACTCATTTTTCCTTCAACACACTTTTGTGTGTCCTTCACTCTTCCTTCACCCTTTCTTTATGTCTAAATTTATCTATTTGACACTTTGATATTCTCCAATTTAATCGTTACTTTCTCATACTCAGATGAGTCTCATATTTCTACACTTACATCTTGACTACTCTCATTTATAAAATGAAGTAATTGTTTGTCTTTCCTTCTCTTCATCTCTTTGAAATATTACATCTATCAAAACATATATGAGTCTCTTTTTTTTATACATTTTGCATTCATTGCTTATCTCTTCTCATTATAAGAAAATGACTATATGACTTCCATTCTTTGAGCCTCTTTGAATTCTACCCTAGTAGTATCAATTTACACACTTGGAAAATTAGAAGAAGCATTTTAGTTTAATTATTTTTGTTTATATCCTTCAACCATCTCACCAAATTCTTGTAAATAACTCACTTCAATGGTTCTTCATTTATTTTTCATTCCAAATTTGAAATGTGTCCATCGATCTTTCCATCTAAGCTCCACGTGCCATTCAGAGATTGAAGATGCTTGATCTTTATATTGGATTGGTTTTTAAACTTTGACATGTTGACTTTATCTTATTTTCTTCAGTATTCATGTATTATTTTTACTCCTTTTGATTGTATTAGACATGCTCAATATTTATCTTTATCTATATGCCTTTTAGGAGTTTTTGATGGAAGCCTTTTGGATTTTTTGAAATGGCCTTATGTCCTATGCAATTTATTTTCAGTACTTGTGGAAGTGGTCTATGTCTTTTATCAAATTTTCAAGTGTCCTTTCTCTTCATTCGAACTACCCTTCAAGATTTTTCAAACTATATTTCATAAATTTTCAAGTGTCCTCTCCTCCAAAAGTATCCTTTGAAAGCTTTGCAAGTTTCCTCTATCCTTTGGAAGTGTCCTTTTGAAGATTTTCAAGTGTCCTCTATCTTTTGTAAGTGTCCTTAAAAAACTCTACAAATGTCCTTTCTTCATTCAAACTATCTTTTAGACAAACTGTTATGAGATTTTTGTCTAAGTGCCCTTCAATATTTTGTAAATGTCCACTTGTCTTAGACAAATTATCCAAAATAATTCATCAATTCCCTTCTTTTGAAAGTGTCCTTTAGAACTTCTGCAACATACCCTTCAAGATTTTGTAAATGTCCACTTGCCTTAGATAAATTATCCTTCAGGATTTTTATTTGGGTCATTTTCATCTAAGGGGATTTAGGACAATTTCCCTAGAAAAATACCAAGTGTCTTTTTCTTTTGACATTTTACAAAGTACCTTTTGGGACATCTCAAAATGTCCTTTCAAAAACATTGTTTAGGTCACATGCCCTTCAAAACTTTTACAAAGTACCCTTTCGCTTTTTAAAAAGATCCCTTTGAAATCTTTGAATGGTCCACTTACCCTTCATACTTTTTGAAATGATCCCTTCAGAAATTTTGAATGGTCCACTTGTCCTTTGATTTTTTTTCAAAATACCCTTTAGGATTTTTTCAAGGATCCCTTCAAAACTTTTGAATGGTCTACTTACCCTTCATCTTTTTCAAACAAAGACTTAGCCAATTTTCTTGAAAGAAATTGTCAAACCATTTTCTCTAAAAGAATTGCTTTTAAAATTTTCTTGAAAGAATTCCCTTATTTTCTATTGGCTTTTTTGTCCAAAAGAATTGTCTTCACCAATATTTCCAAATGAATTGTCTTTACCAATATTTCCAAATGAATTGTCTCTACTAATATTTTTGAAAGAATTACCTTGACAAATACAAAGGTGCAAAATTAACTAAGTATGGAAACTTAATAGTCTTTTAGCTGAGAAACAACCTTATGCATTTGTAAAATTTGCTCTATTAATCCTTATGACATAGAACTTAGACCACAAAGAATAGACACAAACTTGATTATCATAGTTTGATCATTTCCTTTAGATGTTGCCTTATCTTATCAAGATAACCATGTGAGCAAAGGCATTCAAAGTACACACACAAGTCTGTTTAACTCAACACACACATAAGTCTATTCAACTCAACACATTTGTCGTTAATGCATGATAGAACATACTACCTTTGACATCAATGACAGTTCTTAAGACCTTAATGACTATGTCCAATAGTATGAATTTACCAAGTGTACAAGATTAAAGTGTTATATAATCCATAAATAGTGTCTCCATTCTCCCCACTTTAATATAGTAATTAAATTTATATTTTAAAGGAGAAGAGATACATACATAAGTGTGTATAACACACCTTGCCTTTTCTTGAGTCTAATTTGAGTGTTTTACTGGTGACTGAGCTACAACTAAGAGAACTTTACATTACATAATAATTACATTTAATCTAAAATTCAAAGTATTTTAAATGATGGAAATTAAAATAGCAAGGTTTAAGAGTACACCTATGTACTAATGTAACTACCTTGCCTATTAACAATTTTATTTGAAATATGTATCATTTTAAGGCTCTGAAACTAATATTAAGATATATATATGTAAAGTACATATATCTAAGGATATAGAGAGAGATTGGAAGGCACATGCCTCCAACCTTAGGAAAAATGTGAGTTCCCACCCAGCAATTGAGATTAGCTCAACCATACAACCCATCATACTTATATGTAAAGTACATATATGTAAAGTACATATATATAAGGATATAGAGAGATATTGGAAGGCACATGCCTCCAACCTTAGGAAAAATGTGAGTTCCCACCCAACAGTTGAGATTAGCTCAACCATACAACCCAATCATACTTATATGTAAAGTACATATATCTAAGGATATAGAGAGAGATTGGAAGGCACATGCCTCCAACCTTAGGAAAAATGTGAGTTCCCACCTAGCAGTTGAGATCAGCTCAACCATACAACCCAATCATACTTATAACCTAGTGAGCATAAGTGAATAAAGTCAACTCATACTATAAAATTGGCAAGGATGGATGACATGATCAATTCCAACCTAAAATATTGGAAAGATTGAGTGATTTAATCACCTAAACCATACCAAAAGTAAAACAACTACTCTAATAGGTTGAATCAATACAGTCTATAAAAGTACATCCTAAGATATATATATATATATATATATATATATATATATATATATATATATATATATGTAAAGTACATATATCTAAGGATATAGAGAGAGATTGCAAAGCACATGCCTCCAACCTTAGGAAAAATGTGAGTTCCCACCTAGCAGTTGAGATTAGCTTAACCATACAACCCAATCATACTTATAACCTAGTGAGCATAAGTGAATAAAGTCAACTCATACTATAAAATTGGCAAGGATGGATGATATGATCAATTCTAACCTAAAATATTGGAAATATTGAGTGATTTAATTACCTAAACCATACCAAAAGTAAACCAACTACTCTAATAGATTGAATCAATATAGTATATAAAAGTACATCCTAGTGGGTGATGACATTCCTTGAGAGTGTTTTGAAATATGGAACTAATTTGATTTTTGTAATATTATGCACACATTACATAATATATGCACCTTAGATATGTCTCATTATAAAACTATGTATAACAATGGTACTAATGTATATAATTATACCATAATCATGAATCTAAATTATAAACTCTATGCTTTTGGCCAATTTTTAAAATATGTGTGGAAAACATGATTCCATAGCATGCCCCAACTATGTATGGAGAAACCTAAAAATTGAAATAAGTGACAATGTGGAGGACATGTATCCAAAACATTCCCCCACTAAATTTGGGTGTGTTGAAAATTAAATAAGTGTGGAGAACATGCTTTCAAAGCATTCCCCCACCGAATCTAAAAAATTACGTTGAATGTGAATAAGTGTGGATAACATGATTGTGAAGCATACCCCCATTGAATGTGGAAACTAATATAAGTACCAATACATATAAAATGTTTCCAAAAATTAACCTACTAAATCTAAGTGTGTCAAATACTGAATAAGTGTGGATAACATATTTACAAATAATACACCCACTGAGTCTAAGAACTATGAATGTGTGGAATCCATGCTTATATGACATGCCCCAATTAAATTTGAAAACTCTACCAAATGTGAAGAACATGTCTCTATGACTTGCCCTTACTAATATGCTAACACTTTAAGGAGAGGGAATAATAGAAAATGTTAGTTAACTCACCTCAAAAAGATAAAACAAATGTATAATCTATGAATGGAACCATATAACATATAGAAGAAACATGTCTAGGTAAATGTAGCATTGAAGTGCATAGAACAATGTGATCACATGAAGGCCTAAGATGCATGATAAATACTATGGAAATTTCTAGATAGTAATAGTACAATCTCAACAAGTAAATCAAGCACACACACAAGAGCACTAAAAATCAAGTCAACATACAATGGTCCTATAAGACCATAAAAAAGGGCATATTCAAATGTTGCACAATCGAAGGGACATGACTTAGTCAAATGTCCATAAAAGCAAGAATGACATATTTAAATGCATAAGAAATCATACATAGCCTTGGGGGCCATAAACAAAGGAGAATATTCAAATTATCTAACAAGGAAGACAATAGAAAGGCAAGACCCTCAAGGAAGTGAATAAAGGAAATATAAAGTAACTAGCATAAACATATCATAGTAGCCAATGGATCAAATGTGTTATAAAAAAAATGTCAAGTGAATAGCATATCAAGTACCCTATGAAATATATAATAATGGATAAAGGCATGTGTAAGTACATATATGATCTCAAAGCATGATAATGTAAAGTGACCATAGAATGATATAACCTAGAAATATCATGATCATATAGGTGTATGATTCCAATGTCCATATGACATGAATAGAGTAAAGGTATAACATCCAAAAATAGGAATAGATCATGTAGCTATGTATGCCTATATCACCCTTAAGTGGAAGCATGACACACATGTATATGTAGGAGTAACTGATATACCATCCATTAACATGGAACTAACACATATATGCCAAGGATCTAATAGAATATGTTGGTGCCAAAAGTGTTTTTGGAGGATTTAATGTTTTTTTATTTTTTTTGGTATTTTTGGAATATGTGAAGAGTATTATCCAGTTATTTCAAAAGAAGAATCATTATTTGTGAAGAGTGGTACCTAAATATCATGTCTTAACTGACTTATGCCATATTTGTGCATAGAATAACTAGAAATTACATCATTTGATTTTGTTAAATTTGTATTAGGTACATTTGATATAGAGTTATTTTCCTTTGTTGATAGTAACCATGGTTTTCCAAGTTTTTCATTATATTTAGTCAAAAATGGACTACTATGCAATATAATAGAGCATGATTTAGATCAAATTGGTACACTGTATTTAATAAATCCAACACAAAGATCAAATGCAATAGCTTTATTCACATGTTCGATGCTATATCCTAGAGATATAAATAATTCTTAGGTACATACACTGAATTCACAAGTTGGGTTAAGTAGGATATTTTGACCTTGATTTCCATCTATGCAAGGTTTAATGATTTGATGATTTGAGTAATGATTAGTAATTTCTTCATATGAATGCACATGTCTAACATTACCCCTTTAAGTTAATTTTTATCCTTTCTATACTTGTTCCTTTTTTTAGTCATATTTACAACATTATATTTTTCAAGTGTCTCTTGTTTTTTGATCTCTTTTGTTATAAAAATTCTTTTGAGATTGATTGTTTACATTTATTGAGTTTGATTTGGAAACTTTTATTATTTCTATTTTTGTAGCATTGCCTTTGGAATATTTTCTTGCTCTAATTTTTGCATTTGTAAGTATTTTTGTTTTGAATCATCCTTTTGATGCATTTATTATTATTAATGTAATTTTTCCCATTTTACCTTATTTTTATTTGTAATTTCTTGCTCTTTTGTATTGGAAAAATGTATATTTGAATGATTTATATTAGTATTGACAATATATCCCAAGCCTTGATGATCATTCTAGTCATATATGGAAATAGGATGAGTGATTCCTTTGGAATGTTTTTCCAACCCTTAACCATGATAACTAAAATCATGTAAATATTTCATTCCAAAACCATATTGTTTGGAAAACTGAGTTTCATTATTGCAAGGTAAATTTGTCCTTTCTTGATTTAATTTTTCATTTTAAACCTTATCTTGATCTATGTCTTATATTTGCAATTGTTTTAGTTTTGACTTAGGAATAATATAACCACTATAGTAATAATTTATAAGTTTACCCTCTTATTGTTCAATGTTTACCTATAAAGGGAGCTCACATGGATTATTTTTTGGTGGTTTTAATATCATTGGTTCCTTTGATAATTGTATATCATTTGGAATTTTTTAAATCTTTAGTAATTATATTTGCTCTATTTTTTTGTCCTTTTGACCCTTGTAAGGTTGAATCAATGTTTTTAGCCAAGAGGGATGTATGGAATAAAAAGAATTTGCATGTTCATTTGATATTTTTGTTTTTCCCTTATATGGATTCAATTTTGTATCTTCTGAAATTAGATTTAGCTTATATATATCAAGCCTTATAGGTTTGAATAGGTTATGAAAAAGGTGATCAAATGGATAAAATTTTAGTTTTCACATTTTATCATTTGTCATATCATAAGTGGTATGATCATTACTATCATAGTAATTTGAAACATGGCCATTTTTATGCTCAGTATTAACCAATAAAAAAAGCTCAAATTTTGGGGGCTCTTATAGTTCTATTGGTTTCTTTAGTGATCTTTATTTCTCATGATGTGCATTTATGTGTACCTATATATTTAGTTCCTTATTTATATATGGAGACAAATGATCCATTGTATTTGACTCACCTATTTTATACAAGTGTAAGTGCTCAAGAGGAATCCTTTATTTAGATGGTATCATTGTAGAAGTGGCTTCAGTTTTGGAATGTATCATTTTGAAAATTTTGAAAGGTTCATCATCAATAAGCATGGATAATAAGGTCCCACCATGTATGAATTTTACACATCAGTGAATTTTAGATGGGATAGCTTTCATTGAATGTATCCAATGTCTAACCAAAGTTAAACTATAATGTAATGATTGATACATTACTTAAAAAGTAGTTGAAACTATTTTTTGTCCTAATGTCACATCCAATGTGATTTGAACAATAAAATGGATATGTAAATTATCAAATCCTTTTATATGCATAACCATTTTTTATATAATATTGGTGCTAATACCTATGGTGGTTAGGAATTTTATACTACAAATGTTTAGGCCTGATACATTATCAACAAGCACCCTTTTGATGCCTTTATTTTACATGGCCAATTGCATGAACAAAGGAAAAATTTGATCAGTAATATATTTGGATGGTAAATTTTTTGGATCAAAAGTAATGATCTTGAAATTTTTGTATAAATATTTAATGATATCCAAAAAATAAGAAGGCTCAATATTACTTAGAACTTGTGTCTCATTTGAAACTGTCTGATTCAATGTTTCGTATAGAATATAAATATTACATTGATTTAGGGGATAAATGATTAGAATATTATCATGTATATTGATTAATTGGTCAGTAATGTCATATAACTTAAATTTTATTACAATCTTAGGTTTAGGAGGCACCTATTATATATTAATAGGTGGAAAAATGGGTTGAGCAACCTTACCTCTTCGATTAGTAACAACATGGACCATGGAATCCAATATAATCCATGGGTGAATAATGGGTATGGGATGTTATTTGTCAATAAAATATTATTTAGGTATAACAAATGGTTGATAGTATACATGTTGGCATCTAGATATCAGCTCTATAACTTTGTAAAAGGAATTTTAAATAGAGATCAAGTGTTATTTCCAATTTAAAACCCTCTCATGTTGTTTAAAATTTTTATTAATAGTTTTTCCAAGGGAAGTGAGATATAAAACCAATGAAATTATCAAAAATTGGAACCCAAAATGGATGATATATGTATCCATGTTGTACATATTTTATAGCAATAAGGGATTAGTAACAAAAAAATTAGAAAACCCTTGTTGAACTAGGGTATGGAGTTCAAATATTGGGTTCACCAAATATTTAACTCTAAAAAATTATAGATTTGGTTTATCTAGGGTTAAATGGGATAGAGATAGTCTAAAGTATAAGGGTGATAAACTATCTCTATAGTAGGATAATTAGGTGCTAAACTCAAATATAACATACGTTGAATTCATTAAACTAAGATAGGATAAAAATAGTAAGTAAAAATATGTTAAATATGGAAATGATAAAGATGTAATGTACTTAGTTGGTTATAATGATAACATATTTCTAGATATGAAACAAGTAGGAATTAGAATAGAAGAGGATTCTAGAATAGTCATTAAATTATATATTAAATAATTATAAAGCATCAAACACTAGCATCAACCTGGGATGGTTGCCTCAATGTTAATGTTTGAATTTGACATAGGTGTCTTTTATAAAATAAATGTTGGAAAAGGATGTGACCACTTGGATGCTTCTGGTTTTGTCTTCACCTTCACTGTGATTCATTAAAATTTAGGTCATGGACTATTACTCATGAAATTATAAAACTATAATTCTTCATCTTTATAGTGACCTTGGGGGAAAGTGGGTTAGTGAGCACATAGTGTCAAGATGACCCAAATACCCCTCTATCAATGAGCACTACCTACATATCCAATAGTATGATGAGGGCCTTAGACTGATGTAGTTATCTCTTATGTGTTGGATTGTTTGTGAATCATGTAATATGTACAAATCAAGTACAATAGTGACATAGCTTGTAACTTGGAAAATATATCTCTTGGGATACTCTTTCAGTACTTCAAACCTATGTATGTGTTTTCATTATGTATGATATGGAAATAGGAGAAAATAGGGAATATTTTCTTACTTGAGTGGTTGATATAATTCCTTTTTTAAATTTTATTGGTGAGTAGATAAGAAGTTTCTAGGTAAAGAATGAATGAGGGTTGATCTTGTATTTATATCAATCCCTTCGGAGAAGTAAATCACATTAAAGCACTTAGGCTGACCATTAGGATACATTTCATTTAAAAATTAGATAACTTTAAGGAATTACACATTTGCATTAGGGTAGGACACCTATGTAAATTCATGTGTCTATACAAGATGCTAGTGTCTAGGGAATATGAAAGTATGTACAAACATAGAACATATAGAGTTAGAAGATAAACAAGTTTTAAAAATTCTAGGAAAGATAGAAGTTTTGGGTCATCAACATAAAACTAGTCAAGCCAATAAATAGGTCAAAGGGTATAAGATAGATTATATTAAATAATTAGGGAAGTGGGAAAGGTCCAAAATTGATAAGAACATTTGAGGTCTATGTTTTCAAAGTTCATAAGATAGATGTGCTATATAATCCATAAATAGTGTCTACACCCTTCAACTTTGATAACATTTGTTATCAGTGTTTGCACACTCTTGAATAATAGTGAAAAAATTCATCTAGGTGGATTTTGAGGTTGTGCATATGGGAGGACATGTTATTTTCTCATCTAGACATGTTGAAGTGATGTAAATTTACCTAGAGGTTATCGAGGTGTAAATGGCAATTAAAAGATAAAAACTTGTCTCTTCACTATAAGAATGTTACATTTTAGGACCCATTAATGTAGTTTATGCCATGGATTAATATCAAAGGTTACATTGACATGATTTATAATGAAATTAAATGTAATTAACATGCACATGAGTGTTATTTTGGTTCATCCAAATGATTTATGGTTTTTATTTTATGCACATTTGAAGTTAGGTAAAAAACTATATTTTTTTTGTATTGGGAAGGACATTATTGATGTCAAAATGAATATTAGGTATCTCAATTGGGTATGATAAAAATCCAAGAACCTATAATTGGACATTATCCACCACCATAGATGTGTTTGTAGTACCAGTTTTGAGCTATAAAGCACTGGAGGTGCAGATATCAAACTACACCTTTAACTTTGATAACATTTGTTCTCAGTGATTCCATACTCCTAAAGAGTAGTGAAAACATGCATACATGTGTATTTTGAGGTAATGGTAATTGGATCACATGTAATTTTAATATTTATATGTCTTTTAAGTGATAAAATTACACTTGGTGGTCCTTGAGGTGGAAATGTTAGTTGGCAGATAAGAACTTGTCTCTTCATTGTAAAAAAGTTACATTTTAGGACTTGTTACTATAACGTGTGTCACATATTCATATAAAATGTTACATAAATGTGATTTGGGTTTAAATTATATGGATTAAACATGAACATGAGGTTTATTTCATTTTTTATAAATGACTTATGATTTTCTTACACACATATGAAGTTAGGCTAAAAACTATAATTTTCCTACTTCTGGAATGAGTATTGGGTCTCTCAACTAGATGTCATTAAAGTAAAAAAACCTATTCCTATACATATATAACACTATATAGGTTTTTTTAATGCTAATTTCAATCCATGAAGCACTAGAGGTGTAAATCTTGAACTTCCCCTTTAACTTTGACAACATTTGTTGTTAATGTTTTCATGATCCTAAACAATAGTAAAAACATGCATCCATGTGGATTTATAGGTTATGGAAATGGGAAAACATGTAATTTACCGATTCACATAATTTATAATATATTTAATTTCATATGACATCCTCAAGTTTAAAATTTTAGTTGGAGGATAATAACTTGTCTCTTCATTGCAAAAAAATTGCATTTTAAGACCTTTTACTATAGTGTGTGCCATAGATTCATCTCGAATATTACATTTATTTGATCTATAATGTTATTAGAGAGATTAAAAATTCATGTAAGGTTTCTTTAAATGTCTTGCAATGAATTATGGTTTTTATGCATGTATGAAATTGGGTCAAATAACATCAATTTCATATTACTAGGAAGTGCATTCTTGAGGCTAAAATGGATAGTGGGTGTAGACACCTAAATTTCATTTAGTATCAAAATGCACCTAAAACCCACTAATTATTCTTCAAAAATTTTAAATTAAAATTCATGTCAATTCCCTCCTTATTAAAATAATTAAATAATTCAAATTTATTCAATTATATAAAATTTTAATCCATATTTAATTATTAATTTGGATTTTCCAACTCACCCAATGTCCTCCACCTTTTTCTCCCTCACATGTTGACTTACCCAACCATTACCATAAATTAATCAACTACCCATGAGTCATCCCTTGATTTATCAAACAACTCAACCTATTCTTGGCGACTAAGCTAATCAACTCCCTATTTCTCTCAACCATTTAAATTGGTCACCATCCTCATGGGTGAGGACTCGATCTCCACCATAGATTATTTGGATAATTTTAAATATTCAAATAATCCTCCATAATTTGATCTATCTTCTAAAAACCTATAAATAGGCATGCAAGCCATCACTTTCATCCATCCACCTTCAAGATAATGAAGTGCTATCTAAATTCTAAGAAAATTCAAAATAAATAAAAGCCATCAAATCCATCAAGAGTGAATTTGATTATCAAAATGCTACCCATTCCCAATTTACATTTGAAAAAGGATTGACGATCCACATTCCACACAAAGATAAAATCTACCATTGATCACATAATGGAGAAGGTAAATAACTTTGCATATGTTTTTAAGTAGTTCTTTTGCTAGTTTAGTTTCTTCATTTTGTTGTTGCTCTATCTTGAGATTGTTTGAGTATAGATTAGGATTAAGATAAATTAATTTCTTAGTTTAATTGCATCTAGATTTCCTTCATATATTTGGCATGCTCAGTGGGAATTTCCATTATTTCTTGCATCTCAAAATAATCATAGGTGCAATTATAAGAATTTTTCAAATGATTCTTATACTTTTTCTTATGTATATCTATTTGATCTTACTCTTGGTAGTTTTGTTTGCAGTTGCATGCCATTTTTAGGTTTTTCCAATTCTATTTTGCATATTTTTTGCATAACTACAAATTCAAAGACTTTTGTAATGAAATTATAATAGACAACTATGAAATCATAATATTCCCTATTTCTATAGTATTTTTAACAATTTTATCCTTTCCATCATCTTTCTACTTCTTTTATGTGCATATCTATGTTTTCTATTTATTACAACTCTCTATTTCTACGTAGTTACAAATTCGATGAGTTTTATAGTGAAATTAGAACTATTGACTATGAAATTAGTTAAATTAACTATGAAATCATAATTCAACTATGAAGTGGTTCTTTGTTTTTTTAATTTTTCTACATAACATCAAAATAATTTAGATTAACTATGAAATTGTTCCCTATTTTTTAATTTTTTATGCATAATAATGAAATTAGTTAGATTAAATATGAAATTATTCTCTATTTTTTATTCTTATATGTAACATCAAAACTGTTTAGGTTAACTATGAAATCAATGAATTCATTTATGAAATTGGTAAACTTAACAATGATTTCAATGAGTTTAACTATGAAATCATTTCATAACTATGAATTCATTTTGTGTTTATTTTTTGTATTCTATTTACTTTTTATTTTTAAGCAGTAACAATTTCACATTTCTATTTGATTATGTATTTGTGTATTTGTCAAAGAGGATTATTTTTCTTTTGTTTTCTTGGTTTTTTTCTAACTTTTTTGTAGGTTTCCTTGACTTTTATCCATTAAAAACCTTTTTAACAAATTGTTTGTAGGTCACTAGTAAAAGAAAAGTTACTAAAAGGCTAAAACAAAACCAAAATATTTCCTTCTTTTTTACTAACATTTTGATTTCAATTTTGATTTTATTGATAGTAATTACCTCACACTTGATTTATTAGATTTAATTTATTTCCATTTTTCTAGAATTTTGTGTATGCTTTAAAGTTGTGTATGCACTTCCCCTAGCATTGCATTAGTGATGATACTTGAAAATAAAAATCAATTTTATAACTTTTATGTTATATAATTTGTATAAGTGTGTATACTCTTCCCTTGGCATCACATTGGTGATGATACCTAGGAATTAGAAACAAGTATTAACTAGTTCTTTTTCATTTTTATAGGGGCTTTATTTAGCATAGATTTCACCACCATATGGTAGGCTAAACCCTATGTACCAATAGGGTATATAAATTAAGCATCAACTATTTCAAAGCCCTAAATGGTTGTGTTTTTTAAGCACACAATGATGTGAGGGGATTTCATTCTCTAATACCCAAGATTTCAATAATTTCTTCAAAGTATAATTTTACTGATATCAACACATTAAGACCCCTACGACTATGTTGGGCACATTGGTATGAAACCCAATAGTGTGTATCCCCTTAATTAACTTATACCTTGGAATCAAGACTTAATATACTGAAAGGTATACTAGAGGAATCCTCTTTAGATAAGCTTGTGAAAACCTTAATCCTAACTTAGCCTATTTGTCATTCGACTTTGGTGCATCAATTAGTGGTTATCACTAAGAATTTACCTTCCACACACTCTTGAAACTAGACTTAGTGGACCATGGGAATGTAAAGATTCTCCATGGTTATTTCCTTGAAGTATTAGGTTATGATTAAGATCATGGGCAAATAATTGACATCAGAAGTCCCAAAAATTATTCACAACCTTAATCCTAGATTTTCACCTTTTTCTGTGTAATTACATGATTATTTAAAGTAGGATTTTTTGTTTTTTCCTTGTGCTTTACCATATAATAAATAATTCCTAAGATAAAAAATTCTTTTGAGTCCTAAAGCTACAAAAAATCTTAAAATCAAACTTTCCTAAAGTTAAAGCTCAAAGGGAAAGATGGCATTGGACGCGAGCAGAGGAGCGAGGGTCGACGACCCTAGTGGGGCATGGAGCAAGGAGAAATCTGTGATAGAGGTGTCTGTGAATGGGAAGAAGCCAGTTTACTCCAGTGACCAGGTCAGGATCAACAAGGTCAATAGATGTCTACCATGGTCCCAAGACAGGCCTATTCTGGTAATCCCTCCTAAGGTGGTGAAAGAGGATTTTGAATACCTAGTAGCTCATGCATTAATTTGCAAATTTTTGGGAATCCAAATTTCCTTATTGGCCCTAGAGGCTTGGATCCACTAAACCTGGCAGGTTGAGGGGGAACTAGATATTATGTTAGCTAGAAATAGTTATTTTATGGTAAATTTCTCCTCTGTATCTGACCAAAATTAGATATTTGAGGGAGGACCCTACTTCTATGATCGTATTGGCCTATTTCTCAAACCCTAGCATGTAGGCTTCAATTTAGTGGAGGATCTTCTAGCTAGAGTACCAATTTGGGTGTGCCTTCCAAGACTTCCTCTAGAATTCTAGTGGGAGGATATCCTGAGGCAAATCACAGCTATGCTGGGTACACCAACTGTTATAGCGCATCAGTCCTTGGATAAAAAGCTCATCACATATGCCGTATCTATGTAGAGATTGACCTAAACAACCCCCTGCTAGACTCTATGGAAATTTGCCTAGGGTCTTCATCTTGGGTATAACAAATTGACTATGAATCAATTCCTTTCTAGTGTAGAATCTATCATGAATATGGGCATTTACACAATCAATGTCCACAGGCAACTAGAGAAAATAGAAGTTTTGCCAACAGTGCCAATGAGTCAGGCCAATCAGAAATTGGGACTGTCAAGCAAGGCAACACCATAAAGGGGATTGCCCATATAAATGGTGACAACATGGGGTGTGGGTCAGCTATCTTTAATAGCCCTAACAAAAATGGATTCACCCAAGTTAGATGCTGTATGAAGGGACGTGGGTAGAAGCGTATGAATTTGGATTGATAAGTGGAGATGGGTTTCAATCATTTTGAGACTCTTGAGAGTATGGCCATTGAGTATGGCATTCCTTTGAATGAGCAAGGGGTCTTGCAAACTATGAGGAGATAGGCCCTCTCCTTACTGATTTGCATGATATGGTGATCTAGCTAACTAGTGAGGCTATACCTATGCTAGAAGAGGAGACCCCAGGAGCAATCCCAAACTAGCAAGATGAGGATATCAGATGGGCAAACTTGGTCAAAGATGTGGAGGCCTCCAAGAAAGAAAAGGCTTCATCATCCACTCTAGGCTTATTACAGAGGCCATTTAAGAAGGTATCCTTCACCACACCTACTAGAGTGGGATGCAGGAAGGACCAAGACAAAATCAAACTTACAGGGGACTTATTGGTAGAGTCAGGGGTGGTCAAGACCTTGGATGAGCATTTCCCTTGCTCTACCCAATGATAGTGTTGTCTTAAAATGTAAGGGGTTTGAATAGCACCCCAAGACAAATAGCTATGCAAAGATTGGTTGTAGATCACTCTCTTGATATTTTCTATGTTCAGGAGACTAAGCTTTTTATGGATGCTATGTTTAGTTGTTTGCCCAAGTTTTGGGTCTATGGATAATGCCAGTGTGTAGGCACTTCGAGAAGTGCTAGTGGCATGGCCATCTGTTGGGACCCTAGGAAGGTCATGCCACTCCAGTGGTTGGCCAACTCCTTAGATCTATCCATGGTTGCCTCCTCTCTAGACACTGGGGAGATGATTTTGGTTACCATAATTTACACTCTGGTGGATATCCCAGGGTAGCTTAAGTTATGGGAACATGTACAGCAGATTAGGAGCTATCATCCCTTCTTGCCTTAGATCGTGGCTAGAGACTATAACACTGTGATCATTCTAGAGGAGAAGAGGGGTGGGATAGTGCATCTAAGCCCCACATCTGACCTTCTCTGACAAAATATGGACCTGCTCTGCCTATCATATGTCAAACCTCTCAACGGTCTCTTCACCTGGAACAACAGAAGGTCAGGTAAGGATGCTATCTCTGAACACCTTGATAGGTTCCTTGTTTCATGCTTTTGGAAATTTGGTGCAATTTCTCTAGCATCTAAAATTTTAGATTGGAGAGGGTCTGACCACTAGCCCATTATGCTTACTACCAGGCAAATAGTGGGCCCCAAGAAACCCCCTTTTAAGTTTCAGTTAATGTGGCTCTAGGATCCATCTCTTCATGGATTGATGATGCATTGGTGTAGATAGGGGGACCTGAATATGGCATGGCTATGTTCACTTTTGCCAAGAAATTATAGTATGTGAAAAGAAAGCTTCAAGAATGGAACTGAAGCTATTTTGGAAACCTCCATTATATGAAGAAAAGAGCTCAAGATTGGCTACACTCACTTACCAGATAGATTTGAGACCTTGGACTTTCAAAAGATCTCTGTAGGGTAGAATTCCAATCTATAAAGGAGCTAGCTAAGTGGGAGCTCCAAGAAGAAATCTTTTAGAAACAAAAATCCCAAATTGATTGGCTCCAGGAGGGAGACAAGAATACAGCCTTCTTTCATAGGTCATTTCAAGCATAAAGAAATATGAACTACATTACCTCTCTTGTTACTCTAGATGGAACTTATTTATCATCTCCCCATGACATATCTCAAGAGGCTGTCCATTTTTATTCAGTGCTATTATTTGGCAATGTGCCTCCTACTAAAAGGGAGGTTAATACTATTTTGGCAAGTATTCCTTCTATTATCACTCCTGGTATGAATGAGGCACTGTTGAAGTTGATAGGTATGGAGGAAGTGGAGAAAGTTGTTTTTATCATGCGCAGAGGTAAAGCTCTAGGACAAAATGGCTTCCCTATGGAATTTTTTCAAGACTTTTGGGAAATTATTATTCAAGACCTCTTGGATGTGGTGCTGGAATCCTTCTCCAGTAAAGAAATGCTTAGGGCTGTTAATGCTACCTTCCTAATGTTAATTCCAAAGAAGGAACATGCTAATTAGTTGGATTTGTTTAGGCCCATTGCACTTTGTAATGTGATCTACAAGATAATTACCAAGCTTATAGTGGAGTGGCTTAAAGTGTGCCTCTCGATGGTCATCTCAGAAGAACAAGGGGGCTTTGTTACAAGAAAACAAATTTTAGATGGAGTGGTGATTGCTTTTAAAGCAATTCATTCCATGAGTATGTCTCGAGAGTGGGCCATGTTTATTAAGCTTGATTTAGCCAAGGCGTATGATAGAGCCAATTGGGCTTTTTTACAAAAAATCCTTTTGGCTTTTGGATTTAGCTAGACATGGGTCAAATGGGTGCTAAGCTATGTGACTATGCCATCCTTTTTAGTTCTCATCAACAGGGAGCCATCTAGACTATTTGGGGCATCTAGAGGCCTTCACCAAGGTGATATGATCTCACCTTACTTTTTTATTATTCTCATGGAGGGGCTAGGCCATCTTATTAAGGCTAGGGCATCTCAAAACCTTGTGCATGGATGGTAGTGGGGGAATGGGCTAACCAAGCTGACTCATCTCCAATTTGTTGATGATACAATCTTGGCTAGCGAGACCCAGGTTAGAGAAGTGGAAGCTTTTCAGATTACCCTGGATATTTATTTGGTAGCTTTAAGTCAAAAAATTAATAATCAAAAATCTTCTATCTATTTTTCTAACACTCTGGATTCCATTCAACAGTGGATTACTACTACTTTAAGGTTCCAGACCCAATCTCTTCCAGTTACTTGGGGATTCCCCTTGTGGTGGGAAGATAGCCCAGGCTATTCTAGTAGAATGTGCTTGATAAACTTAAGCATAAAGTTAGTCACTAGTCCCATAGATGGCTCTCTACCACTGGTAGGGTGACTCTCTTATAGTCTGTGATGCAAGCTTTGCCCATATACCGCAGTATGGTTTAGGCTGCTCTAAAATATTTTCTTAAATAATTTGATGCTTTATCTAGGCAATTCCTATGGAGTGGAAACCTTCAAAACTCCAAATGGAGCCTCCTCAGTTGGAACACTATGTGTCAACCTAAGAGGGAGGGAGGCCTCAGGTTGCGCTCTGCTATTTTATCTAGTCAAGCTTTGGCTACCAAGCTTTACTAGCATTGGTGCACCAACCAATCCCACCTTTGGGCCCATATCCTTTCTTCTAAGTATTGTTTGGGAGTTACTCCATCTGATATTCCCAAGCTCTTGGTTGAGGGAAGAGGATCTATGGTGTGGACCACCCTCAAGCTTGGAGCTCATCTAGTGCAGTGTAGTCTTTTCTGGATTTGCAATAGCGGTAGAGAGGCACTCTTTTGGGAAGACTCCTGGGATGATGCTCTTCCCCTCCTCTCCTCCCATCTACATTTATAGGCTCTATGTGATTCCTTTATGGCAGAAGGATGGGATATTGTTGATCACTATAAAGAAGCTTTTCACCTAGGCACTTTGGCTGGTTTCTAGTGGAGGAACTCTTCTGAGTGGCCACCTGGAGGAGTTGAAGAGGACCAAAGAGAGCTAGCTCAGATTCTTGCATCTAGAAGCTATAGTTTGTTGTAAGGGAGGGACACCCTAGCTTGGGGAAAAGCTTCCACGGGCTAGTACTCTATTTCTATGGGCTACATGGAGCTATCAAAGCAATTTTTTGGTGAAATTGATTTCTGTTGGGGCAAGAAAGTTTGGAGTTCCTTATCCTGGCCAAAATGTAATTTTTTCTTATGGACTCTCACTTATAACTGGTGCCTGACATGGGAGAATTTCTGTAGCAGAGGATTTCATGGGCCGTCTATATGTATGTTGTGTTGCAGCAGTGAGGAGAGTGGCCACCACCTGTTCTTCCAATGTGAGTTTTCTAAGAAGATATGGCATCTGTGGTGGCAGGTTTGGGGCATCCCCTGTTGGCATGTTTCTTCATTAGTTGAGTTCTGGGAGCACCTTGGAGCTCTTCCTTCCAAGGCATCTATCCTCCAAGTGGTATGGATAATTGGGCCGACACTCATCCTTTAGAACCTATGGATAGAAAGGAACTGGTGGCTCTTCCAAGACATCAGCCTTGAGCTCAGGGCTGTATGGTTGAAAATTCTTAATGCTTTGTAAGAGACCATTCAGGCCAAGTGTGACAGGGATGTAGATTTGACCCCTAAGGATACTATGATTTATGCTAGCTTTTCCCCTTTTGTCCTATCGTGCCCAACTTCACTCATCCCACATGTCCCAAGAGAGGGCCCAGGCTGTAGGTGTGACCGGTTGAACATGGGGGACACTGGATATTGCCTAAGGAAGGGATCATCAAGGTTAACACTGATGGATCCTCAAGAGGGAACCCAAGAGATGCTAGTATTGGAGGCCTTGGGAAAAATAATGCTAGGGAAATTTGTTTCATGTTTTCTATTCATAAGGGCCAGCATACAATTAACCTCATGGAAGCCATGGCTATTCTTGAAGCTATGCAAATGTGTTGTCAACATGGTTGGAGAAGCATTATATGCGAATTAGATTCATAAGTGGTGGTGAACTTGCTGAGAAAATAGGTTTTTGACAATGTGGAGTGGCAGTTGGCTAGGGTAGTTTAGCAAATACTTCAGCTAAGTTCTACCTTTGAATCAATTTCCTTCAATCACATTCCTTGAGAATGGAATGGTGTGGCGGACGTCCTGGCCAAATGGGCCTCTGAGTATGGGCTACAATGGCTTATTCATGATCACAAAATGCTCCTATTGAGTTTGTCCCTTAAGCTGACTCAACTTGTTGAGCAGGATATTGCCCTGTAATTTCCCCATTTTTGGGTCTTTATTAATAAATTTTTACCCCTTGTAGTTAAAAAGTTAAATCTCAAAAGTAGTTAGTTAGCAATAAAAAAAATCAGTCACTTTGGTACTTTTTCTTAGTCTAAATTTATTTTATTTGAGTAAATTCATTTTTACCTAGTTATTTCTCCCATAAAAAGGCACATGGCCATGGCTAATAATCCTAATGCAAGGGCTATGCCATTTGGCAATGACCCTTTTCAATTCAAAAGTCAAGACCATCATGTAGAGATACATGAAATTATTGAATATGAAGAAAAAGGAGGGGGTTACCAAAATGAGGGTATCCCCAAAGGTATATTACCTCCTACTTCTATTGACCAATACATCATGACCAATAAAAAGGAAATTTTTCTTCAAGCTTTGAGCTTAGAAGCCAAATTCCCACCTAATTTTGATGTACAAAACTTGCAATACTTGATTGTAAGTAAATATATTTTACCTTAAATTCATGATCAATCAACATAACAAAGCTCTTTATATGGTATTAATACCCTCATATGATCCTTTAATCCTAATCCCCATGTCTCTCAACACAAAGGAAAAGTTATCCTCCCAACCAAGTCATGGTTTTTCTATGGAAACCCATGCACACCATGTCAACCATGAGATTATGAATCTCTAATCCCATCAATAAAATAATCTTTTTGATAATCCAAATCCTTATCATCCTAATGTGAGTGTGAATACCGCTTCACCCTCATATGTCAATCCAACCAATCCAATATTAAACATGCATTCAAGTTCACTAATTAAAAATATAACTAACTAAAGATTGAATGCTCATTCAAGTTTTCCAATCATACATCCAAATAATCCAAACTTTAATATGAATTTAAGTTTACCAATCCCAAATCTGATCACCTTGAACTTAAACGTTTATTAAAATTCATAAACCCATGATAACCCAATAGAAGCTTGAATGTTATTTCAAGATCACAAATCAACCCAAATATGAATATCTAATACTCACCAATCATCCTCAATATAAATCAAAACTTGAGATTGAACAATCATTCTATCTCACCAATACACTCATCCAATCCAAACCTAGGCATTACTACAATTATGCCCAACAATCTTATTCCAAATAGTAGTTTGTAAAATTAGTTTTCTCATTCCAATTCTCTTGTCTAACTAGTTCCATGAAATCCAAATATAACACCACCTAATGTTATTTCATCTAACACTAATCCCAATCTAAATAATTCCTTCAAACCTAACACCCATTTTAACCATATGATTAGTTCACATCCAAATCAAAACATAAACCAAATTAATTAAAAAACCAAACCTAAACATAAACCTTAACCCGAATTACTTAAAATTAAATGCAAATGCTCACCCCATTAATTTTATCCTTAATCCAAACCCAAACCAAAACCAATTTCACCCAAGTCAAACCAACCTTAACATAAACATAAATTCTAACCCATCCAAATTTAACTATAACACAAATACATAACAATTAAACCCCAACTTGTTCAATGAATCCAACTTCAATTATAATACCAATCCAAATCATATGAATTTGAACACCAACCCTATTCCAAAAAAATATTAATTTTAGCACAAATACAAACCAACAAAATTGAAAAATTAATTTTACAAGAAATTCCAGTCCAATAACATCAAACTTCAACACTATTAAAATAAACCTTGGATTAAAAACTAACTTGAACAATCCCAACCCCTTTATAAATCTGTAAAACATTAACTTTTCCAACCAACCTCCTAATAACTTCTACCGACCACTTAACCAATTTACACAAAATCAAACAACACAAATCCATTCATAGGTCAACCATCCAACTTTTATACTTCCTCAAATCAAATGAACCAACTATCACCAAAATTTATATAAGAATTCCAAAACATTAAATATAGGGTTCAAGGCTTGTAAGATGGTTCTTATTCTAGATAAAAATAATTTAAATTTTAGGAAATTTTTTCATACCCCTATGACTTAAGTAAAATGACTACACCTTTTTTTAAAGAATTTTAAGCTCCCAAAATTTGATAAATACAAAGGTAAGGGAGATAGTAATGTACACCTTATAGGATTATATCATGTATGTGTAGATGTTGCTTATAATAATGAGTATATGTTATGATTATTTCTATGAAGTCTCAGGGGTCAATCCCTTGAATTATTTTAATGCCTTCCTAAATGATTGATTTTCAATTTTGAGGACATTTTTTAGAAGTTTTTTTGCCACTTTTCCTTAATATTGAAAAGGACTTGACCATATTATACTTACATATAACCAAATAACATAATGGAAAAACCTTTGTATCCTTATAATGATGGAGATCATTGGCAAGTTATTTTAGGTGGTCATTTCCTAAAACTAAAATTGTGGATATATTTATGAATAATCTTAACTTAGACTTGAGACATCACTTGTAACTCCTTTTCCCAATGTCGTTGGATGAAATTATTGAAAATAGGGTCCAAGTTGATCATATAATAATAAATAAAGGTGTTATCAAGATATTTAAACCTAATAACAATTCCCCCAAACAAATTGAATAACCTAAGTTATTTACCAAGAATAAAAACATTGTTGGAGATGGTGTGACGTATGTTAAACAAATCCAAAACCCATCAAATCAACAACAAACTTATAACCAACACATTAATAACATAACCATTCTCGATGGTCAACCTTGATAAGAAAGACCTAAATGTAATTTCACATAAGTAGGTGATATGTACAAAAACATTTTTTGCAATTTGGCCCTGGCTAACATGATACTTGTCCAAACACCAAACTTTTAACGATAACTTTCCTAAACCTGATTGGTATAAGGAAGATGATACTATGAGTACCATATGATAAATGGACATTTTACTAATCTATGTATGTGCCTCAAGTACTATGTCTAATACCTCATGGGTTGATGGGATATAGACATTGAAAACCAATCATCCATGAAGTTTAAAAACCAAAAATTGGGGATGTATCAAGACCCATTACCCAACCATGAGCAAGGAAAAGGTAAAAAAATCAAGAAAAACCTAAATCGAGTAATGTCAACCAAGATAATCATCCTTTTGACTCTATAGTTAATAGTGTTGATGTTATACATAATCATGTTAATTTAATTACTTTACAACCTTAATATATTACACCATTACTACAAGGCATACAAAAATTATCATTCCTAGTACATCATCATCTAATCTTGAATTCAATTACAACATTATTGATCATCTTGAGAATATACCCATAAATATTTCCATGTTATCTTCTAAATACTTCACCTACATATAAAGAAATTTTATACAAAGTCCTTCAAGATCTAGTGTTAAATAATACATCAAACCCTCAAGATTCCAAGCGTTAATAAACAATTTGTCCACTAACAATCAGGTTACTTTTGACCATTATGATTTATCTCCTTTGGGATTTGTTTAAAATATTCCATTGCACATAGAGATCATTATCTCTAGGCACAAGGTAAAGAGGGTGTTTATAGATAATGGCTTGGTGTTGAATTCTTGTACATTAAATATAATTAAACACTTAGGATATTCAAAAACATTAGAAAAAAAACACTATCACAATAAAGGCATATGATAATAATGAGCACTAATCCATGGGTATAATTTATCTTCCTTTGATGGTGGGGTCTATTATAAAATAAACACTAGTACATGTGCTTGATCTTAATTTATCTTATATCCTAATTATTTTATGTCCATGGATACATTTAATGAATGTTATACCTTCCACCTTGCACTAGTGCTTTGAAATTTACACATGAAAGTATGAAATTAACAAGTCAAGGTGATCCTCAACACTTCTAATATTATAAGCTATTGGAATGTCAATATCGAAAATCAAATTATCTCTTAGTTATTGATGATAAATTCATTACCATTGAGGAACCACCTATTATTGACATCTATGTTGGTGTTAAGACATTATTTCAAACACCCCCTTTTGGTGGTTAGGTAAACACACCAACTACTTCTATTTTAATAGAAACACCTTATAATGGTGAAGCATGTAATTAAACATCTACCAATCAAGCATCCAATTAGCCATCCACTTCTAAATCACCTTTATCCTCCTCA
This sequence comes from Torreya grandis, assembly GCA_037957365.1. Classification (NCBI taxonomy): domain Eukaryota; kingdom Viridiplantae; phylum Streptophyta; class Pinopsida; order Cupressales; family Taxaceae; genus Torreya; species Torreya grandis. The sequence goes on along the minus strand of JARHVA010000192.1, from coordinate 3,470,979 downwards.
TCCAATTTTAAAATCATTGACAAATTCATGAGTGAATACATAATCTAGGATTTTAATTATACAAGTACAAACCATATAACCCTAAATAATTATAGTAGACCCTACCATCAATGAGATACTCAAGCAGTTAAAATATTTATCAAAACAAAAAAATTATATGTGGTTTACTTTTTGATGAACATGTTAAATATTTGAATCCTTCCTTGATTTAATTTGATGAATTAGCTACTTGATTCACCAATAATAAATATCCTATCATAAAATATAGTATGTGCAATATTATGAATTATAAAGGTAAGGGCCTTGGTATTCATGAATAAGAGTCAATTGAACCAATAACGTTAAATCTAATGAATCCAATCATGGAATATGTTTTAATCCACTCAATTTAAATATCATAATTTTCTAAAGTGACTCTTTTAGTGAGTTAGAGGAATATTATTTAGAAATTGAAACGTGTTTCATTTTTAGTCAATTTGATGATCTTTCCCCCACTAATATTTTCCATGAAAATGTCATTTCAACACTAAACCTCATATATCCATCCTTAATAAATTGGGACCAACATGAAACACCTCTGCTTGATCATTTCCAAAATGATGAGGTAATTTTAGAATTATTGAGCACACAGGACCACATTTTATTAGGAGATCATAAGAAGGGATTTTTTATTTAGTTAATTAATTCTAAATTATTTATGGAATAACAATCATATCAACACATTAATTAAAAATCAACTTCAAATCAAGAAGACATAGACTAAGAATTCAATCTTCCTTCACCACCCCAAGACTATAAATAAGAGTTAACTCTCCTAGTAGAGGATACTATACATGTCAACATTAGAACAAAGGAAGATCCTAAAATATTAAAGCTTATGGTTTACCTCACTCAATAAGAAAGATAAATACTCACTCTTTTGATTCAATATTTTTTGGATGTATTAGCATGGTCTTATGTGGATATGTTAAGGATTGATTTGTCACTAGTACTGTATCATCTCATTTTACATCTAGATGAAAAACCCACCAAATAAAAACTTATCAAGATGTATACCAAGATAACACTATTAATGAAAGAAGATTTAAAGAAGTAAATATAAGTTGGTTTCATACACACTATCAAATATTTAGATTGGATATCCAATATAGTACCTATGCCAAATAAGCTAGAAAGAATTAGAGTTTATACAGATTTTTGTGATATCAATAAAAGATGTCCAAAGGATGATTTCCCATTGCCAAATGTCAACATGATCATGGATTCTATTATAAGTCATGAAAGGTTGTATTTATTGGATATTTTTTTTGCATAGAACCAAATCAAAATAGTTACTAAAGACCAACATAATTTTTTTTTACAAAACCATGGGAGACCTTTTTATATCAATTGATGTCATTTGGTGTAAATAATTATGGAGGTACATACAAAAGAGTAATGAATATCATTTTTCATGATATGTTTCATGATAATATGGAGGACTATGTTGATGACATACTTGAAAAATCAAAATCTAGAGAAGATCATCTTGAAGTAATTTGTCACATCTTTATAAGAATGAGTGAATATAAGATGAGATTAAATCCAAATAAGTGTGTGCTTGAAGTGATATCCAAAAAGTTTTTGGGATTCATTGTTTCATGATAGGGCATAGAGGTTGATCCTTCTAAATTTTTAGATATCATGGATATTCCACTACCAAAATGTCTCAAACATATTTGAAGTTTTCAAGGTAAAATCCAAGTAATCAGACATTTCATAACCCAACTTGTATATATTTGTCACCCATTTACATTTATGTTCATTAAATACACTTATTTCAATTAGAGTAAAAATTATACTAAAAAATTTGATCACCTTAAATAATATCTTCCCAATCCACTAGTATTAATCCCACACACACACACACACATATCAACTACTTAGTTTGTATTAGGGACATTATTGGTACAACATGATGATAATGGGTTAGAAAAGGTAGTGTATTATTTAAGTAAGGCCTTTATATTTTACAAGATTAATTACTCTCAAATGGAAAATACATGTCTCAAAGTTGTGTTGCCTTTTTTATTCCCTTTTTCTTATAAAGGAGTCAACCTATGCCATGAGTACCTAAACTCACCTTGGTCACCCTCTCATGTCTCTTAAAGTGTTAGGGTGGTCCAAGAAGGGGATCACTATTCATCATGTCAAAAAAATAGGTTCATGTGATATGTCATGTTAAGGAGTACCATGGTGGTCATCTACTCACCCTTATAGAGCTTATGTAAAGTTCCCTCTTAATTTTGGTTATCTATAAGGATCCACAACAAGCATTGGAGTGGCCCCAATAGTCTAAACTTACTTATAATGAAGATGAACAAATGTTGTAGCTCATGACCTATCATGAGTGCATCTAGTATGTTGAAAGCCTATAAATTATGGTGAGATCATAAGGGTTAATGATGTTATAATAAATACGTGGTAACCTTGTTTAACTTGTTGGCATGTTTTAAGGTCTTTTAGCAGATATTAAGATAACTTCTATTTGAAATTGAACTTGTGATCATATGTATTACCTTTAAAAGGAGTGTTTGACCATGGAATGATGTTATTTTGATACCAAAACACCACCAAGGTTATCAATTACACCCTCCAAGGTCTCCATTCTTATCATAACCCCATGATACAATGGTTTCATATGCAAAGGGTGTCCTATCATAAGTCAAATGATTTATTTTCCACTAAAGAGGGGCCAAAAATGGGAAAGAATGGATTTTAAACTTCCGCTAATTGTAATTTATGTTTTTAAATGTTTCTTTAACCCTATATTCCCTCCTCCTACCCACCAAGAATGTTTCAAGATCTAAAAACCTAAGAAAATGCAAGAAACTAGTGTTTTGTAGGTGTTTTCAAGTTTATAGATTTGTAAAATATGGTGATAGACATAAAAGGGTAAGGATATGTATATGGGACTTAGTTAAAAAATCATGTAATATAATACAATAGTTTAAAGTCAATAAAGATAAGACCTTTCCTTTCCATCATCCTCGTTGGTAGCCTTAGACATCACCTTAGGTTCTTGTTCATTATAGCCAAGAGAGAGAAGATAGTGACCTAAGATATTAGATAGAGTAATGGAGTATAATATCCTTATGATCCTTGGAATTGGTTTGTATAATGATGATTTATTCTTTATGAACAATGGTTAAAACTTAAGTTAATAAAACTGGTCTTTTACATCCACACAACATTAAGATTAGAATGGTTTCAGTGGATTTTGGGCTTGTTTGATGAAACTGATGATTGTATATGTCTTCTACAATCCTTTAAGGTCCTAATACTTCACCTTAGACCCCAAATTAACATGTGTGATATTATGGGAGTAAGGGAATCTTCATATGATCATATTTGTAGACTGTAGGCATTATTTTCTTAGCATTTTAGGAGATTTCAATGCATAATATGTGTCAATGATGGTCTATTGATGGTGATAATGGCTTATTAAGAGTTCAATTCAAGTTTTATCATCATTTATGGTGTAATTTATCACCAATGGACATTCAACTCTCTTAAAATTCTACCTTTAAATGACACTACCTATGTATTTAAACTTCATTACAAATATGAATTGAGTGTTCAATGGTCATGGATATTCAAGATCACTAGAACACTTTAGAGGAAACAAAGGTATATTGAACACATGTGGAAGAGTCTCTATTTATAAGGATCAAACCTCCTTATGGCCCTCATGGGAAAGAAATAATGAACTAGTCTTTCAATGCCTTCACAGACTTGTTTAGCAAAGTTTAGGGTTCATTAGCAGAGTTTAAGGTATTCATGAAGCCATATGTTTCATTTTTTTCCTTAATATTCCTATTCAAGCAACTCCAAATGTTTTTCCCTATTTATTGTATGAATAAGGGTGTCTAGGTTCTCGGAAGGTCATCTTAAACATGAATCAATAGTCCATATGAACCTCTCAAGAAACCATTGGTATCTAATGGTCTCATCAAGGAAATTCACCTCATAATAGACTCTGAGTTCCAAGTTTAAAACTTCACAAAACCCTATGGCCATCACCTATAGCTTAAAACATTTCTCCCCAAGACCAATTCCTAGAATTAGGGTCAAATTATATAAAATATTACAAATAGTCAATAGAAATATGAAAAAGGGTTTATTTAGTTGTGGATCCTATTGATAGACTATGACCAAACTCAAGAGATCAACTCAAGCCTAGTATCCCAAGGGTTCTCTTAGACCACATACTACTGAACCTATGAAATTAAATGATGGTCCATGTGTTACAAAGATTATTATCTTGATGAGAGGAATTAAAGTTTAAGATAGGTCAACTAGGTCTCAAACATGATATGGGATCCCTCCTTCTACTCAGCTCATCTAATGAAAAGTTTCCATTGACAGTCACATACCAAATTTACCAAGCCTAGAACTAAAAATAGTTTGCCTTCAAAATTTAATATGACATGTTATGTGCACATGGAGGAGAGTAGTCAGACATAGAGGTAAGGCATAAAAACTTGAAAAGATAAGTGGAATGAGCTTGTTTAAGCATGTACATGTTTATTCAAGTCTACCTATCTAGTTGGGAAGACTGACTGATGTAAATGAAATTGGAAAAAAAATTTATATAATCTTATTTTTATGTAATTCATCCTATCCAAGTTTATTATGGGTATGTTCAAGCTTGAGAGTTACTTAGTCTAGGTTGGACACCTAAGACACATAGACTTTAGTGCATGAATGAATAAGTGGGATTTAATAGTAGAGTTGGGGATGCCAAGTCCAAAGAGATATGGTTATATCTTAATAACATGTTACCTAAGATCCCTAATTACATCAACATTGTATATAGAGAGAAGATACTACTCAAGTCTTTAATACTAACTATTCAAGCACTCAGGTTGGGTAATGAGACTCAAGGTAGACCTAAGAGAGAGAGGGATTGAGATGGTGGTTAAGGAAATTAAGGATAAGTGAATAAGGTAGATATTAGGTGGAAGGGGATGATATGGTGACATTTAAGCCATAAGTGACCACCTATAGGTGACTCAAAATCTTGAAAGTTAATATAAGCTTGTAAAGCCTAAAGGCCTCATTAAACCCTCAAAACCTAATCTCTATCTTAGTGATAGACTCTAAACCCCTAATAAAACTTAAGGCCATAAATATATGTATAGTGATGATTTGAGTCATGAATAAGGTGTCTTGTATAGATTAAATCAAGGGAGTAGTCAAATTTGGTATTATCACCCCTCTTGAGCTCTACTATCCTAGTCTACCATTTAAACTACCAACTCTAATGATTTTATCTCACATGGCATGATGACTCAGGACAAGTAGTAATAAATAGAGTTGGGAACCCCTATACACTTAATATCCATGGAGGAAATAGTTGAATTAATGATCCCAACTCTATGAATAATCCTTAACATTATAACCCACACAAAATGCTTAGCAAAAAACTAGAAGGTTGCCAATTTTCACTCAATACTCACCATAAAATATGCATGGGACTAAGAGATATTTAGGAGCTTTTAAGGGGTTTATGGCATAAATGTCCATGGAAAAAGGTTTTTTTTAGGCATGTACTCTATGAACCATTGTTAAAATGGGAGGCTACCAAAACCCTCTCTAAACCTTGATGAAGAAATTACACCCATAAATGTTTTCAAATCAGGTAGTTAAGCATTGAAATAGTCTTGATGGTCTCCATAAGTCACATGGCCACCTAAATGGTCTACTAGTTGATACATGTAAGGTATAAAGTGTATAGATCAAGCCTAAAAGGACTATTCCAAGCCTATATATAAGAAATTGAAAATAGGTCTACACATTCTACATATTTATAAGGATGGAGAGGTATAAATATGTCTCAAAGAGTTACTTAATGATCACCTACAAAGGTATCCACCTTTAATAACCACCTATAGACATGTCCAAGTGCCTAGTCAGTAGACTATGTGTGTAAAAAGGAGAAGTAAGGGTCTTAATCAAGTCAATACAAATGGTCTTAAGTCCCTAAGAGGTAAGTTTCATACTCTCAAAGGTGGCTAGGAACCCTAACCATTAAATTTAAAAGATAAAACTAAGGAAATCTACCTTAATGCTTATTAGTCTAACACCATTCTCAAGGCATGACTACTTGAATACTAAAAAAAGGAAAAAAGGGATTTAAATAAGACCTCAAACCATCATAGAGATGTATTTTAAGGTGTTTTAAATGTGTAAGAATAGTTTTTTATATAGGAAAGGTCAGACTTGGTCACTTTGGCCTAAATATGCCTTAAGAGTGCACAAAATGCATAATTATCACCTAAAGAGCATCTTGATGAGCTCATAACTATACATAATAGTTTCATGGGGTTATAATAACTTTGATAAATTTGAATGGCCTTGTCTAGAAGAAACTAGTGGCATTAGTTCATAGTTTAGGGGTCTAACCTTTATGAACCATTGTTAGGAACTTAAACCCCCCAAACCTAACTAAGACCTAAATAGAGACACGATGAAGGAAATATTAAATAATTGCATATATATTAATTTAAATGTCTTGAGAGACACCTAAAACACATAATTTACTTTGAGGAGGTCCCATCTATAGTATTGATCTATACAGATAGTTGTATAAACCCATCAAAAACACTATCTTAATAGGATTTTATGACAAACTCAAGGTGAAAAGTTAAAAAATAATTGAATATCATGGGAGAGGGTAATTTGAGTCATAATTAAATATTTAAAATCACAAAATAATTTCAAACTTCCTTATAAAATATTCTATAAGTTTTTTCTAGAGGGCCAGTCTAAAATTTTTAGTGAGAAGTGACCTAGTTACTTAAATGAGCAAGTGTTCCAGGTGTGTACTAATGAAAAGACACAAATCAATGTGTGAAATGATTTTTTATACCTAAAAAAAATAATTCACATATTATTAATATTATATTTAGGTCTCATGGTCATCCAAGTAGCAAACAATCAAGTAACTAGAGCTAATTGCCTAATAGGTCTATTTGGTCAACAAAGGAAGATGTTCATTAGTGTCGAGGGATACTATGGAGTAAATTCATGGTCATGACACTTTTTTAACTACCTCATACATGTTAAAATTCCCATTTCCTATCCATGATGGAGGATGGAGTAGTTTCCTAAGCCCCACTAACATGCAATAGAGAGATGGTTACTTAATGCTTCATAGAGGCCTAATTGAACTACTTTGGTGCCTTTGTAACTATCAAAATCAGAGGAGATTGACTAGGTTGGCATGTTAATACTATTTATGGGGTTAACCTTGGCCAAAAATAAACATCCAATGCTCTAAAAGGATTGTCAAAATCCACTCATCACCAAGGAAATGCATGAGAGAAGTGTGGGGATATTTTTAACTACTCATGGAGTGGATTATGGTCATTCATGACATATTCATCCCTTCTCCACATCATAACATCTTATCCTTCTTTTTCATGTTATATAAATGGAGGATCTAAGGTGATTGTATTCATCCCTCAATTGGTTATGATGAAACTCTACCCAAATTGTATCTTGCAAACATTTTGAATCAATAAATAAGGACTATTTCAGATTTGATCACTAGTTTAGTGTGTTATGTGCTTATTGATTTACAAAATTGGTGAAGTTTTATTCTTATTTTTAGGTCCTTATCCTCACATAGTTACTAGGATTCTATTATATGTAGGTCATGTGATGTGTCAAGTGTTTGACTATCTTTTAAAGTTTAACATAGTTGATAGTGCCTTAAATATACCTCTCATCCATCACCTTCAAGTTGCATCAATATAAATATCCTTCATATGAATTTATCATTCCTAAAATCCCCTTTAAAACCTTATTTTATTCAATATTATGTGCTTGGTTCAAAAAGTGTTGATTAAGCATCAATTATAGTGGATAAGACATTATGGTGCATCACCTTCCTTTATATTAGGTTTTATTTCATGTTTCTCTCTCCCTTTTCACCCCAAAAAGTTAGTATGCTTAGTGATTTGAGCTTAGTTTATGCACCAACGGAGCTAGGCCCATAAACTAGAGGTTTAGTCCATCCATAGGTCACTCATAGCCTTTGGACCAATCCTATGTTACCCCAAACATGGAAAAATATGAACAATCCTCTCATAAAGGTATAGTTCAGTGAGGTAACAATTAGGATATACCTAGTGGGATGATGATTCAAGTGAGTTAGAGCATACACTTATAGTATTAGATGATATTAAAGAACTTTAAGTACTCTAGTGAGAGATCTATAGTCAAGTTTCATGCCAAAAGTTATCACAAGGTCTTTATCAAAAGGTAAGGAAGCTAAGTTTGTTAGCCTAAATATGTATCACTAGGTCAACATATAGTGTTTAATAAACACTTCTCATTTCTAGATTCAAAAAATTCATTACATGAGTTGCTAGTTTTGATCTTCTCAAGATCTGTGGTGGAGTGATGGCCAATATAAATGAATATTTAATAAAATGAACATGTAAATGGTTGTTGGAAGAAACTATGGTCCTAAATATTTTTGAAGATAAAAGTAATCTGAACTAAGTCTAATGAATGACATCTAAAACCTAAAGTCTAAACCCTAAACTAACATGGAAATTTATAGTGACAAGCTAAACTAAAGTGATCTTGTCAAAAAAAGAGCAAAAGGAAGGGTAGGGTGGAAATAAGGTTTTTTTAAATTTTCAATACAGACATTATGACAAAGTTTATATTTCATTTAGACATGCATTTAACCAATATATAGCATGAAATTTCATAATTATAGATCCTAATACATACCAGGTAAGGGTCTGAGGAAAAGTGAGATAATGTGAATAAGAACAAGATTTACTTTAAGAATTTTACCCCTACAAGAAAATAACATTAGCCCAGATGGAAGAAGAGAAAAGAAATTGAAATAAGCTTAAGAACATTCAACTAATCTATCATTATCACAAATTAGAAACATTTCATTCATATTATCACATCTAGAATTCATGAAAACCATTCAAGTCTAAAAATCAAATCAAAATACTAAGGAAGAAACCATGATAGCAAACACATAGACAAATATTGGACAAACTTCATAGAATTCCTTGCTTTTACTACTTGATCTAAGTTTACAAAGTAATTTTGTCTCTAATAACTCCCCCTTTTTACAATTAAAAATACCTCCTATATATAGACAATTCATGAGATATACTAGTCACTCTTCAACATATAGATGGACAAGTGTCAATATGAAACTAGACAAGTGTCATAGATAAATATCCCCATATAAGTGTTTTAGATTAGTGACATCCTTTAACTGTGACTAGCCTAAAATCTTATATATGTTCCATATTGTTCCTAATTTTACAAAATAGAATATTATTTTGAAAATAATACACTAAGTTAGCTTAACTTCATTTGAGACACTTCTATAATCCTTTGTCTCTACTACAAGATCTTCATTCTTCTCATTCACTTTTAGGTCCACTAGATCTTACAATCCAATGTGTCATGTCTATGTGGAAACACCCATGTTGATCTCTTCATTTGATCTCAAAAGATGACCTTTATTGCCTTTGAACACATGTCCTTACCTCATTTAATCCTACAACTTGACTAAATGCACTATATTGATTTTTGTTAGAGTCCTTAGCCCTGAACTTTATCATGGACCATTGATCTTCTTGAAGCTCCCAAGATTTTTCCTCTTGAATATTTCTTATTCATTCTAGGTCCTTTTAAAAATACACCTTTACCTCACACAATTGATCTAGATCTAGCCAATCAAATGTTATTAGTTGATATTTATACCTGGCATCTGAGATCATGTAATTTGGTAGCTCCATGGGATTTTTTCACTCTGCATAGTTAGTCTCTACTAGGCTAGTGCCCTTTTAACATATGATGACTTCTCATTTGGTTTGAGTTCTTTGAAAATTCAACTTTTCTTTCACATCATTAGATCTTGGCTGAACAAATCAACTCACTCCATTAGATCTTCTTACAGAGTTCTTATGGTGGTGACATTTATCAACACCTCACTTGTTTTGGGGATCTTAACTTTTGACCTTAAGCCTTTTGTTGGATCTTCAATCATCCCATCAAGATGGTGACACTTGTCATTATTATGTAACTCTTAGAAACTTTGACATTTTAACATTACTCATGCACCTCTCGATCATCTCTGCCTAGGTGAACACACATCACTGATTAAGATTATTGACGTATTGACTTTTGTACACACCATATAATTAACACTATTCGAGTTCATGTGCAACATTGGATTTTGATCTACTAGGTTGGGTGCGATTGGTTATTATGGACAATGAAGATAATTAAGTCAAAGCTTGAAAATATATAAAACTTAAGCTAATGTCTTAGACTAAGTTTTTTTATTTGTATTAATAAATATGAATAAATTTTTAGGCTAAACTATTTAAGCTAAGTTTTAAGACATAATAAAAGGGACCTTATGATTAATAAAATCAACTTAACCTAAAGTTTTTGGGAAACATAAGTTACTTAGGATAAATTATTATCCTAAGGTTTTATTCATGTTTAAAGACACAACTAAAACCTTAGGATAAAATATAAGCTAAGTCTAAAATTAAAAATGAACATTCTCATGTGAATTTGATCCCATAAAATTTGGATTCAAAAGAAGTACTTAGGTTAAATCAATTATACTAAGGTTTTTAGCATGAGTCAAACATAGATTCAAATTAGTCTTCAATGGACCAAAGGTTAGTAAAAGGATAAATTTAACACTAAAACCCCAAATCCTAAACATTGTCCATTCTAAATTAACTCTATTAAACCTACAACCTAGAACACAGAGGTTGAATGTTAGAAACATTAGACAAATAAAACAAGAAAAATATGTAAATATGCCAATCCAATCATGGTGTGGATGATCTTCAAATAAAGATAACATGCAAACATGTTGATGCCAATTTAATCAAGTGAATTTTTAAATTTAAAGCACAAATTTACACAATTTGAAATGAGGGTCACCATTTTAAAAAAATAGGGGTATGTTGACCTCAAAAAATGGTGACTTATAGGGGAAAGATAGAAATATGTTATAATTCAAAGATTCTGGTTTACACTAATAACTAGACTACTTATTCCATTTGATCAATCATCATTATTAAGATCATTTCATGGTTATAAAAAGTCTTGCACATGCAAGATTGGGATTAAACATCAAGACATAGTCATGTTGTGTGTGTTATTTTATTCCACTTACTAATTTCCATAAGATTTAGAGAACAACTTCTAGATTCATGACTTGAACCATTAAATTTTACTTACAACATATTTAGATGTTTATTAAGAATCATGCTTTAACTTAGGGAAGGCTTGGGCATTACTTTGCTACCATCTAGGCATCCATAACCTCAACATAGATGCTTTTATATCCACTCAAGGCCTTTCTCCACTACCATCTAGGCATCCATAGCCCTAATGGAGATTACCAAAATACTCTTTGCTTATAAAGCTCTTGAATTTTGCAATAAGGTTCTTATTTTTATATTTCTCAAGTCATCTTGACTTTATAGAAAAGGTTGGGAACCATATTATCCAAGTTTTAGGATTTGGTCACATGTTTTATCTTTATACAATCATCCTTTGCTATAAAATTTATCCCATGTAATTAATGTTTTTTAAGTAAAAAAATGGTTTTGTCCTAATAATTCAATCTTTCAACCTATATGTGCAATCCTTATTAGAACCAAACTTAGATCAGAACAAGGTTTAGAATCTCAAGAAATAATTAACCTATTTATTAGTCTTTACTAGTTTCTCTAAACTATAACATAAATCTCACATTTCAACAATCCATGACCAACTAATGTTGAGAAGTCATACCTGCATTTCTGAACTTTGAATTTCTTAAGAAATTATGTGAACTTTGAGCTAAGGGGTGTCCAAAAAGACTTATTTAAAATCAATTAATGAATTAAAGAAATCAAACACACCAAACAAATAAAAAATAAGGGAACAAATATTTACAAACACCATTTATAAACAAGGGATAGGAAGGAAATAAATGGGAAATAAACTAATATAAATCCCTACACTAAATTCACAAAGAGCTTACCTCAAAGATCAAATGTAAAGTTATTTAGTCTACTAAAAAACCTTGAAACATGATTACTTCCAATGTCCTCTTTTTATGGATATGAGCACTTTTATCTTTGTGTCTTCTAGATGATGCAACTTGGCTTCCCATCTCCATTCTAAAGCACATAGATTGAAGATATGGATCCAAGATCCAATCATATTCTTACCAAATTCTTCTTTATTTCATCAAGAAAGTTATCTCTACTCCATTCAAATATTTATCATGTCTTGTCTCATTATGCTTCCATGCTTATATTGTAAACTCGATTGGCATAATTGGATTGATGTCTTTATTAGGATCCAACTCATCTTGCTTTGGGATATCTAAATTATCATTGTATTCTTGAATAAAAACTACAACAATACTTTTTGTAATATATTCCTCAATATCCACATGAAGTTGGAATTGACTATCAATCTTTGCACAAAAAACTCTCCAAGTTATCCAAAAAGGTATCTTCATCATGATTAATAAAAAAGATATTAGATTTTTTTGGAATCTTACCATTTGAAACATATTGATCCCATATTTCTAACCTTTTGATCGAATCACATGAAATTTATTGATCTATTTCATTTGATTCATCATCATCTTATTTTCTTTCAAGTGTTTCAATGACATCTCCAAGAGCTCCATTCATCTCAGTTGCCACTTCTATTTCTTTAGAAAGGATAGGGTCTTCTTCCATGATTGGTGTAGTAGATACCTCCTCTAAAGTATCTTCAAATTCATCTTCATATTGAAATGGAAAATCATATGTCTCTACCATAAGAGCTATTTTAGAATATGTAGATGTCTTACAAGAACTTGATGACCATGCAACATTATTATGAACCCTATAATAATTAGCCAAAGGCACATCACAAGTTTTTATGTCAAGCACATTAATAAATTTAGATGGCTCATTGTTATAGTTTTCATTACTATTTTTAAGCCTAAATGTGGGTCTGTTGAACCCCTAAAAAAAATTATATTAAAACCTTCCCCATTGTTACCTAATTGCTTTTGTGTCTCAAGAAAATCAATGCTTAGTTTTTGGACCATTTTAAAAATGGAGTCATTTTCATTTTTAGGTGCCTCTAAATTGTGAACTTGAGGAATACTCCTAGCTATTATAACCATAGTTATTTGATCTTGTGGATGAGATCCACTTGCAATGTTTTTTAATAATCCTAGGTTTTGACTAGGATAAGCATGACTCAAAGGTAATTGGTTTAAAATTAGAGGTTGATTTAAAGTAAGCATATTCTGATTAACATAAGGCATGACATTCAACACTAGAAAATTAGGATTAATATTTAGAATGGCATATGCCATTTGACCCTGGGGTTATATTTGGTCATTAATTGCCATAGCTTCATCATAGGATAAAGCTAATGTATTTATGATTTTAAAAGATCTTTTCAAAAAACACAAAAGTTAATGGATCTAAAGCATCTTTTTAGATCTCTAAATCTAAAACCTCAATAGGTCTATAATGAGCTATAGTTATATTCAACATATTTTGAAATCTAATATTAAAATCTCTAATGGTTTCATTTGAATCCTTTTTTATAGTAATGAATTGTTGATAAAGGACATATGGACTTATGATATTTCCAAATTGATCAACAAAATAATTATTGAAATCATTCCATCTAATAATGAAATATTCAAGAAGGTTAAGAAACCAATCATAGGCCTAATCTCTAAGACTAAAAGAAAAAATATATATAGGCAACATCCACATGAATAACATTTAACAATCCTAACATAGTTCTAAAGCACTTGATTTGTTCTTCAGTAGTCACAACACCAATATGACTAAAAAAAAGGCACATACCTTTCAATATTTTGAGGCAAATCATGTGCTTGACCAAGCACATTAATAGAATATATACCTAACCATGCCATACATTGATGAAGACCTTACTTGTGGTTGTTCCATCTCCAAATCATGTGCATAATACAACATAGAAATCAAATCTTTGAAAATACAAATGGATCCTTAATGAAGCTTAAGCAAACTTTGCAAAATTTTCACATAAATTTTCAAAGAATAGTAATATTTAGCTAAATAAGCCTAAAGACTATCTGAAACCATCAAGATAAATGATCTTTACACAAATATTCTAAAATAAACACAAATATGAAAAGAATAATTCAATCTTTGAATAGAATTCACTAAACTTAGAAAAGATACAACAAATTCACAAAGATTTAACTAAGGCCCTCCTATTACCAAAAATGTTGATGCCTAAATTTGTATCACAAGGTCAACATATTATGTTTAAGAAACACTTTTCATTTCTGGATTCAAAGAATCCATTGCATGAATTATTATTTATGATCTTGAGATCTGTCATGGAGTTGTGGCCAAGCTAAATAACTATTTCACAAAATGAACATGTAAATGATTTTTGGGAGCAACTATGGTCCTAAATATTTGTGAAGATGAAAGTGATCTAAACTAATTCCAATGAATGATGTCCAAAACCTAAAGTCTAAACCCTAAGCTAATATGGATATTTATAGTGACAAGCTAAACTAAAGTGATCTAGTTAAAAAGGAGCGAAAAGAAGGGTAGGGAAAAAAGAAGGTGTTTCTAATTTTTAATCTAGACATTATGACAAAGTTTAGATTTCATCTAGACATGTATTTAACTAATATATAAAACGTAAATTACATAAATATAAATCTTACTACATACTAGGTGAAGGTCTAAGGAAAATTGAGATAATACAAATAATAAGAAGATTTACTTTAAGAATTTTACCCTTGCAAGTAAATAGCTTTAGCCCAGATGCAAGAAGAGAAAATAAAGTGAAGCAAAGATAAGAATGTTTAACTAATCTAACATTAACACAAATTAGCAACTCTACATTCATATTAGTACAACTAGAATTCATGAAAACCATTCAAGTCTAAAGATCAAATAAAAAAACTAAGGAAGCAACCATGATAGCAAACAAACAGACAAATATTGGACAAAATTTGTAGAATTCCTTTCTTGTACTTTTTGATCCAAGTTTAAAAATTAATTTTAGATCTAAAAACTCCACCCTTTTTACAATTGGTAATACCTCCTTTATATAGACAATTCAGGAGATATGTTGGGCACTCCTTCTCCACATGTACCTGAACAAGTGTCGATATGTAACTAGATAAGTGTCATAGACAAATATCTCCTTAAAAATGATTTAGAACTAGTGACATCATTTAACTATGACTAACCTAAAAGCTTATATATGTTCCATATTAATCCTACTTTTATAAAATAAAATATTCTTTTGAAAGGAATATGCTAAGTCTACTTAACTACCTTTGAAACATTTTTGTAATCCTTTGTCTCTACTATAGAATATTTATTCTTCTCATTTGCTTCCAGGTCCACTAGATATTGTAATCCAACATGTCATGTTTATGTGGCAACACCCATGCTGATCTATTTATTTTATCTTGAAACATGACCTATGTTGTCTTTGAATACATGTCCTTACCTCATGTAATCTTATAGCTTGATTAAATGCACTCTATCAATTTTCATTGGATTCATTATCCCTAACCTTTATTGAAAAACATCAATCTACCTAAAGCTCCCAATACTTTACCACTTGGTAGTTGTTGACACAGTGGATTGTACCCATGATAGGAGGTTGAGCTCCTGCCTTCCACATGCAACAATGGAAACTCCCCTCTTGCCTGTGGGCCTAGAAAAATTGGGGGGAGAGTCTCTAGATAAGGGCTATAGCTCCCTTTGAAAAATTTTCCTACCCTCTACAAAGACACTTGAGTCTATAACTACCCTTTGCAATGGCACTTGAATGGTTTCTTTTGCACCTAAGTGTTGGGAATTCATCTTTGCCTGTAGAGTATGTAGAAATGCCTGTATATTCTATAGAAAACTTCTTTACAAAGTCCATAGAAACTTCTATAGAGTCCATAGAAATAGGCCTACAAAGTCTATAGAAATAGGCCTACAGAGTCCATAGAAATTTCTAGACTTGCTCAAAAATCAAAAAATGAATTGGCTCAGAATAGTAGGGAAGGAAGGAGACCAATTTTGGCCTGTAGGACCAAAATGGTCAACAAATTGGTAACTCACAAGGGAAGCATGTCTGCTATGCTTAGAAACCAATTGCCTTAAAATACATTAGGCACAGAGTCAAAACACATCTTGAAAAAGTTATCAACAGCCCCGATAGATCCAAGAATCAATCATGAAGCTTTTACCCCACACACAAAGGAAAACACACACAAGGCTAAATAATGCTACTTGTGCAAACTACACTTAGGGAAAATAGGGAAAGAAAACTGAAAGAAAAATACTATATACAACTAACCAAGTATATTTTCCTCCCTCCTAAATAAAAGGGAAAACTTCTTAAGTCCCCTCCCTAGCTAGGAAACTTATGGTGCTAGACAAGTGGCTGAATGGAATGGAGACTTGGTGACCTACTCCTCTTGCCTGCCACCTCAATTGGGTTGCATTGGAGTGGATCAGAGTCAAACATGCTTCCAAAATATATGTACTCTTCTTTTCCTTGGAAGCTTATTGAATGCTGGTCCTTCATGCTGGTGCATTTCACCAAGAAATCAATGGTTGTTGGCTCATCACCATAATCCCTTTGATGTGCATAATCCCTTTACAATGCATTATGGTTTGACCCATTCCCTTTTGTTTTATTGAAGATCCTATCAAACTCATCCTCTACTCCCTTAAGGATTTCTTAAAGAAGGGTGACTATTGTGATGTCTAAAATGGAATCACAAATTGATTGCTCATCCCACAGAACATCACCTCTTTGTTAAAAACTCTCTTATTCAAGGTTTTCCTCAAGAGAGACCAACCTCTCCTTTTCTTGCTCAAGCATTAGAGTCTCTAGTTATTCAAAGACATCCATTTGATCCTCCTCCAACTTAGGCTCCTTGGCATAGTCATCCTCCTCATTGAAACAATAAGGAAGTTCATCAAACAAAGGAGGAGAGAGCTCACCATGCTTACATTCCTCCTCGTATTGCTAGAACATCTGCATGTATGCATGCCATGTGTCTTCTCCATTGTCGATGATGTCTTGAAAAGGAGCATTGATGATGATTTATTCTTATTTGACATTCATGATAGCCTCTTGGGAAACTACAAATTGAATCTTCTGCTCCTCACTTGCCTCCTACAGAACAAGCTCATCCTTGAGAAGGGGTGAAGTTGAAAAACCATGTGGAAGAGGAGGCAATCCTTGAGCTAGAATCAAATGATTCTCCTCTTTCCACTTGGATAGCACTTCATCTATATTAGGTGTGGTCTGATAACTCTCTTAGAGGTGTGTAGATGGGGTGTGTTTAGACATGTCCATCACACGTTGGCTAAGGAATCTCACTCTGGACTCTAACTCTACAATTATCCTGGCTATATCTTCCTGGAAGATCCTTTCCTAGAGGTCATAAGCTTCATCATGAGTAGGATCAGCCTTGACTTCTTTAAGGTTTTGAGCAAAACCTTTTTCCTCCTCTTCTTTCCTACCCCATGATTCCATTATTTCCTTCCAACTCATGATCTTGGGATTGGAACTTTCCCCTTGTGAATAGGGAGTAACTTTATCCTCTTCAAGGTCCTAAGCTAGTTCATGACTTTCCTTCTTCCAACTTGGAATTTGGAGATCATATTGAAATACTTGAGGATGTTGGGGAAGATTTGGGAGGGTCTACTTATGTACAAGAAGATCTATCTGAAGAGAGGCATGCTGGAAAGCTAGGTGCATGAGATTAAGAGTAAGATCGATTGATGCATCAGATGAGCTAGAATGAGCAAGTGCCATCTGATAGAAAGGATTTGGTGCACAAGAGGGGGATTTCTTTAGAATAGGAGGGGGTGTGCAAAGCTGACTACCTTGCATGAATGGATTATTCCATTTTGTTACCTCCTCCTCTATGGATTACAAGGCTTGAGCTTGCCTGAACAAACATTCCTCTTTATACATCAGCTCCTATTGATATCTATACTACTCATTTAGTCTATCAATATCCATTACCTACTTCTCAAACTTGAGCACTACTTCCCTTATGGTTGTAAGGCAACTAGGAGAGCTACTTGAGTAGATTGCATGAATATTTTGAGCTTGATTGAAGTCATATGAAGGAAAATAAAGTCCATGATTCCTATTAATGGAATTATACATACAAAAATAATATTTCTTGATGGCACCTGGACTACTTAACTAGCTGATTCAACTCAGAGTCACCATTGGTGTTGATGAAAAAGCCTCTAAAGGCTAGTTGGTTGAAGAACACACTAAAAATTCTTCAACTCTTTGGACAAAACTTGTCCTAGTTTATCCCACTGGGCGTGCCAAAAATTATTGATGCAGTGGATTGCACCCTTGACAGGAGGCTGAGCTCCTACCTTCCACATGCAACAATGGAAACTCCCCTCTTGTTGGTGGGCCTATTAAAACTAGGGGGAGAGTCTCTAGATAAGGGCTAGCTCCTTTTGAAAATGTTCCCTACCCTTTGCAAGGACACTTGAGTCTAGTACTACCCTCTGCAAGGGCACTTGAATGGTTTCTTTTGTGCCTAAGTGTTGGGAACTCATCTCTACCTATAGAGTCTATAGAAATGCCTATAGAGTCCATAGAAAACTTCCTTATAGAGTTTGTAGAAACTTTTGCAGAGTCCATAGAAATAGGTCTACATAGTCCATAGAAATAGGCCTGTGGAGTCCATAGAAATTTCCAAACTTGTGCAAAAATCAAAAAATGAACTAGCTCAGAACATTAGGGAAGGAAGGAGACTAATTTTGGCCTATAGGACCAAAATGGTCAACAATAGTTTTCTATTCATTTCAGTTCCATTGAAAAGTCCACCTTTACCTCACATAATTGATATAAATCTAGCTAGTCGAATGTTATTGGTTGATATTTGTACCTAACATTCGAGATCATGCCATTTGATAGATCTACAAGCTTTTTACACTCTACAAAGTTAGTCTTTATTAGGCTAGTGCCATTTTTCCATGTGGTGGATTCTCATTTGGCATGAGTTTTTTGAAAATTTAACTTTCCTTTCACACCATTAGATCTTGGCTACATAGATTGACTCACTCTATTGGATATTATTATAGAGATCTCATGATGGTGACACTTTTCACCACCTTGCTTATCCTGGGGCTCTTGAATTTTGACCTTATGCCTTTTGTTAGATCTTTAAGCTATCTACCAATAAGGTGACACTTGTTACTCTCATGGAACTCTTAGAACCTCTGAAATTTCAATGTTACTCACACATCATTAAATCATTTCTACCTGAGTGAACATGCATCATTGTTCAATATTCTTGACTTATTGACTTTGGTATGCATCATATGATCAACTTTGTCTAAGTTTATGCACACCATTGGATTTTGATTTGCTATGTTGGGCATAATTGGTTCTTATGGACAATGAAGATAATTAAGTCAGAGCTTAGAAATATATAAAACTTAAGCTAAAGTCTTAGATTAAGGATTTTTATTCATATTAATAAATACAAATAAAGTTATAGGCTAAAGTCTTTAAGCTAGTTTTAAGACATATTAAAAATGGACCTTATGATTAAAAAAATTGACTTAACATAAAGTTTTCAAGAAACATAAGGGACTTAAGATGAATTCTTAGCCTAAGGTTTTATTTGTGTTTAAAAACACAACTAAAACCTTAGGATAAAATATAAGCTAAGTAAAAAATTAAAAATGAACATTCTTGCATAAGTTTGATCCTACCAAATTTGGATTCAAAGTACTTAGGTTAAATCAATTAGATTAAGTTTTTCATCATGAGTCAAACATAAATTCAAATTAGTATTCAACACACCAAAGGTTAGTAAAAGAATCAATTTAACACTAAAACCACAAATCTTGAATATTATCCATTCCAAATTAACTCCATTAAACCTGTAACCTAGAACATAGAGGTCATATGTTAGCAAAATTAGATGGATCAAACAAGAAACATATGTAAATATGCCAATCTAATCATGGTGTGGATGATATTTAAATAAATATTATGTTCAAACATGTTTATGGTAATTTGATTAGGTGAATTTTCAATTTAAAGCACAAATTTGCATAATTTGAAATGAGGTTCCCCATTTTTTTGAAATGGGGGTATATTGACCTCAACACCTACACCCACTAATTCTCTTAATAGCACACAATAAAATAATATTGTAAACCATTCACCTCTAATGTCTAGGCATAGACATTAAGATTTTATTTCATTTAATGGTGGTAACCCCTTAAACCTAAACCAATTTGATGATATACATGTTGTTGCACTTAAGAGTATCCCATATTTCATAGGGAAAAGGTCTACCACCCATTTTAAACACATTGCAAACATATCCAACCTCTAATTAGTTCATAATGTGACCTAATAAAATATGGAAATGTGGTTATTATCTACTTCCTTAAAGGGCAAGGCACTTCCATGGTATAGGGGTTTAATATCTACTTCTATCAATACTTGGGATGAATTTGGGGAAGACCTTTGTAAGCATTTTGAGGATAGGAATGATCATTTATCTCTAGTATAACTACTCACCATAATCAAAAGAGATCCCTAAGAGTTTATAGTAGATTAAAATTATAGGTTTTATAAAACTTGGGATAAGATCCCAATAGTAGTCAATCCTACCCCCAATTATGCTTTTTTATACTACTTAAGATCCATAAATTTTGATGTGGTAGTCATGATACACTCCATGGGAGGGAATACACTATCAGATGCCTATGATGTGGCCATAAGGGAATAAAATTATCTAATACAAGTAGGTAAGCTTAATTTAAGACCCCTCATTCCTTTTTTACCATAGCTACAACTCCATGTGCCTACCATCGATACCTTACTAGTACCAATTGATTATGATTAGGCATATGTTAATTAAGTAAAAAAATTATGTAAGATTGAAGGGATACTCAAGGCATATATAAAAAATATAGTGGCCTTGGAGAGGCAAAAAATTCCACCTCATATACCTTATCAAACACCCTATAAATCCCCCTATCATCACTATTAGTTTAACAGGCCTCCATATTAGCCTAATCCATAAGATTATTCAAGCAAGGCCTTATAGCAACTCCAACCTTAATTCTAATAGCACTTCTAGAGCATTATTCCCAACTCAAAAAAAATATGATAAATAAGCTCAATGGCCTACACAATGGTGGAAACCTCATGATATGGAAATCATTCCAATTGGTGATGCTTATCAAGCCTTTTTCATGTAATAGAATCAAGCTCTTCTAATACATGATAGTCATCTTCCTACACAACATAAAGGTCCTTTTATGCAACATGGATAAGGTACCTTCATGAATTATTCTAAGATGTCAAATCAAAAAGGAATAAGTGTGATCAAAACACCATCAGAGACCAATTTTGTCAACTTCCAATAAGGAGAAAATTCCTTTGAATAATGTGTAACTAATCAGCTTGGGGGTACAACTAAGGTGGATACTCCTATTATAACCCATACAAGGGATAAAATAATAGTAGTTGGTGATGATTTAATATTTATAATAACATCCCCTCCATCATCTTAACCATCTCAAAAGACTAATGGACAATGTGTGTAACCCCTAATACTCCAACAACTCAAAAAGTTCAAGATGGGAAGGGGAAAAATTAAAGAGGTACATTCATAACCCAATTCACTCAAGATCAAAGTGGTACTACTACTCATAAATTACAATCAAAGGTTTATATCTCTCACATCAATATTATGGAATATATGAAGAAGGCACATGTTGCCATACCTATGTGGGACACCTTGCTCATTCTAGGATAAAAGCATCTCTTCCAAGAAAAAAATGTGTAAATTCCACATCTTGGACAAGCAGTTAGAAAAGGTGGTTGCATTCTTAGCTAATACCAATCAGCCTAATGAGTCTAATGCACCCAAGGTAAAAATCCTCTCCTTTATATCTCTTTATCATTATAGGTATTCCCTATCACACAACTGTATTATAGATAGTGGGGCTAGTACTTCTATCATGCCTAAATCTATAGTAGATAAGTTGGGGCTAAAATATGGACCTATGCTAAAGGGGTATTAAAACTAAATGGGTCTCCAAATAAAGCTATTGGTATACTTAAGGATCGAAAAATTATCTTGGATTTTTGTCCTAATTTTACTATATCCTAAGATGTGGTGTTAGTTGACCTTCCTCATTACTTTACCTTATGTTTGTCTAGGGATTTCACTACCAATATAGGCGGCTATCTCTCTTCTAATTGGTTTATATGGTCTTTAGGACTAGGTATGAAACAAAGGTAACCATAAGGTCTAAGCCTATATCCAAGTTCCATTTAGATCCCTTCATGCCTAATTTATCTAATATTAATTACACTATCATAGATGAAGATGAGCTATCCAATGATTAGGATCCAATTGAATCACTTGAAATTATATTAGATTTGTTTATTAATCAATGGGGGTATATAACCATGGCTATGATCCATACAAGATCATTGAAGAGGTAGTTTTGGGGATATATTGCATGCATAAGGGGATCTCATACTAGCTCTCACTAGACCAAGATAGGACCTTGATGGAGTGTACAATTTGTTCTTTGATGGCTATAGGTCCAAGAATGGAAGTGGTGTAAGTGTCATGCTCGTATCTCCTTCCAAAAAAAGAAAATTTTCTACCCTTAAGATTCAATTTACTTTCACATTCAACACATGAGATTATGTGGTCCTCATCCATGGGATATAATGGGAAAGAAAGAGAGGCATTAAGATCCTATAATGGATGGGAGACAATGAGTTAGTAATGCATCAAGTGAGAGGGTAGAATAGATTCAATAATCCACTCTTGAAGGCATATAAACAAAGGGTTTGGGACCTCTTATAATAAGTTCAGGCATTTGAAATTCACTGAATCCCAAGAGAAGCCAATCAACATGAAGACCAGTTGGTAGCCATAGGAGCACAATGTGATATTGCAAGTGGGGTTAAAGAAATTAAAGAGTGGTGTCAAATCAAGGTAATATGCAGAACTTAAATCCATGACAATGATTTTATCTAGTAGGTATTTTAAAATGATAAGCAGATATCATGCTTATTAAAGTAGGAGGCATTATTCTTATAAATAAACCAAGATAGATTACAATAGTGGTATGGAGACCAGATTGTCCAATTGAGGAAAAATAGGTTAGATAAGGGATTTTTGTCCTTATAATATATATTAAATGAATATGAATAGCTAAGGTAATAAAAATTTAGTATATCCACAAAGGATGAGCACTATGATAAGGTCAATATTTTCAAAGATAGGTTGTTCAAACTAGGAAAAGTGAACACAAAGGAAGAGAAGGCAACCTTCATAGAGTTATGTCAAGAGTTTGTAGACATATTTTCTTAGGAGTATAATGACTTGAAGGGGTTTAAACCTACTTTGGCCTAGCACAAAATAGATTTGGATGAAAGTATTGAGCATGTGATACAAAAATAAAAACTATTCAACCCCAATATTGAGATCATTATGAATAAATATTTGACCATAATCATTAAATCTAACATCATCTTACCTATTAAACACTCTTCATTGGTGGCCAATCTTAGGCCTATAAGGAAGAAGAATATGTAGATAAGGTTATGTGTACACTTCAAGGATCTCAACAAGGTGTCACTAGGAGATAAGTACCCCTTTCTATCCATGGATTATATTATCTAAAAGGTTTTAGGTTCATAACATTTCTCCTTGCTTGATAGATACTTAGGGTACAATCAAGTGTTATTAAAGGAGGAGGATTGACACATGACTACCTTCAAAACCAAATGGGGTACTTATACTTATAAGAATATTCCCTCTGGACTATCCAATATAGAGGGACACCTTATAAAGGGTAATGGATGAAGCCTTTAAAGGAATCATAAATGATATGGTGATCATCTATCTTTATGACATCACAATATTCTCCATCCAAAAGATCACTTGAGACACTTAAGGATGATATTTGATAGGTGCAAGGAGTATGGGGTCTCCTTGAATTAAAAAAGTGTATTTTTGAAGTCCATGAGGTTAGAATTCTAGGCCATATTATGTCCAAATAAGGCCTTTCTATAGATATTGAGAGGATAAGTGAAATCCTTAATCTATAACTACCCAAACATAAGAATGGATTTCAGAGTTTTCTAGGCAAAATCAACTTCATCATGGGGTTTATTCCCAAGTTTTTAGAATTGAAAAATAGTGAGGGTTTTAAACATCCCATAGACTTCTTTAGTAAAGCATTGGATGGATATTAAGAGAGGTATACATTTTTCTAAAAACATTTAATTATAGTCATGAGAGATCTCAATAAATTCATACACATAGTGTCTAATAACAAAATCTATGTCATGGTGGTTCCCCCTCGTATCAAGGACTTCATATTTAATAGGGACTTGAGATAAAAGAGAGTTGGTTGGATGAACAAATGCATATATTATGATATATAAGTGAAGATCACCAAGTTGGTTATGGGTAGGAGACTATGTGAGCACTTGGCATCAGATGTGAAAGAGGACAAGGAAGTGGTATTGGCAATGCAAAGTGATCAATAAGTAAACCTACATCTCATTCTAGCTAAACTCAAGACATGGTGAGATTACTTCAAATGGGACACTGTCCTATAGGCCTAAATAGGATAATAAGGAGGTATTGTTGATATTTTGGCATTATAAGCCAAATGGAAACCCCCTATATTTGAAACTTTTGATCATTATTTTAGCTTACTTCTGGTGTGTCTTGGCATGGTAATGTTTTTTTTGTCCTGATGAGAGTCTTAGATTCCTTATCAAGAGATTCATTATGGTTATGATTTTAGGTTTGATCTATGGTATTATGAGTGTTTTGAAGTCCTTAGGTGACATAATGAGTGTCATGGTGTCTTGAGTTGAGAGATATCATTACCAAAATTCATGAAATCCAATGAGTTCTTAGGTATGTTTTGAGGAATATAGTAGTATTTTAGTGATGTGAATATGTATTAACATTGTATTGAGGATATAATGTGAATATTATGATGTATTTAAGTCATCTCATATGACATACTCACCTAAAGTCTATTCGACCCCTTATGACCCCTCAACCCCCCTCATGAGACCATATCACCTTTTTTAAACTTTAAAAGGGGACATAATTTGATTAATTAGGTTGGAAAAGATACCTTAGATACATCATATTCATGCCAATTTACTCTCTCTAAGTGTTTCATGGCACTTTGGTCCTTTTTTGAGCCACTCGCACCTTTTTTGCTTCTACACCCCCCTCATGCATTATTCCTACTTGGAATAAGATTATTAATGGATGTATATCCTTATTTCATACAAATATGGAATTAAAGAGTCTAAAATTGGAGAAAATGATGGAAAAAATAACCATTTTGGAGCATTTATGCACATAGTATGGACTGTAAGAGTGTACCATACATAAGATGATAAGGTGTTGAATTTGAGATAAGGTTTGATGTCTATTTAAGTTTTCATGAGAAATGGATCTTATTTAAGCCCAAAACTAGTCTACATATCTTCATCCCTCCTTTGCAAGCTTGTACAACCCTTCAAGTTCTTAATTATACCATATAAGAGAGAAATTCAAGATCCTAGCTCTTGGCCACAAGAAGTAGACTCAATAAGATTCACATCATGATCATTTTTTTTGAATATTGTTCTCCCTAGATTTATGAACCTTCCTTAAGAAGTTAATGAATGTGAATTCTTCTCACATATAAAAAGGCCAATTTCAAGTCAATGGTTTTCATGGATTTTTTATTGGTTTGTTCAATCCAATGACTTTTTTTGTTTATCTCATGTCCTCAAAGAGCCTCCCATCAAAATTTCCAAGTTAATCTCACATGTGTGAGCTTATAAAAGTGGTAAATATTCAATACTGGTCTATGTGCACACCCTGTAATAAAAGTTGATATAATGAGCAAGGTGTTTGAATGTTTTTCAATGAATATGAGCTAAGTTTCAATTGTTTCATAGGTTTTTTTGATGTTTCAATACATCATTGGATGGCTTATAGCCCTTAACACTTCATATGGTCTCAAATAAGATGATTATACATAAGTGGAAACCACTATGAAATATAATGTGTTTATGAATGTTAATGACAACTATAAGGTTCAAAAGGAGCTCAAATATATAGAATGGAATTTTAGAGTAATTGTGAAGTATCTTCATGATCTTTCAAAAAATCCTCTCCACCTCCTCATTAGTCTCAAGAGGCCTAAAGAACACCTTCTACACCTACAAAATATTTTCATTCCCTTATTAGCATAGTTTAAGGATTCTTCATAGAAGTTAAGGTTTTCTAAAAGTTTAAGGCTTCATTTTTAGGCCCTATATGATGTGTTTAACCTTTAAAATCCTCATGATTGGTTTAAGTATGGTCTAAGGTTATCCAATGAGAATGTAGTTGGTCCTAGGAAGGATCCTACCATCCATTTTAGATCATAGTCCTTACCACTATCTTTTCACCACCATCACTATCTCCATACTATGTTTACCACTATTTCCATACCCTCAATACTCCTTATCAATACATTCCAATCATCCTTCATTCACCAATCCTCCCCTTTAGGCCTTGACCATTAAAATTAATCCCAATACTCCATTTAAACTTCACAAGTAATGAACCCATGAAGTGTTGATCCCTTTTTGGCATAAACCTAATCAACAAGTAAACTAAAACCTACAAACAAGCTCTTAGAAGCTACTATAGCAGAGTAGTCAAATAGTATGATACAAATCAAGGGTAAGCATGTTAATAAAATGAAGGGGGTATATTTTTGTGACTTCAAACAAAAGGATAATACTATAAAAACATAAAATATTCAATAGAGCATTCATATCAAATGATGCATTGGACTATCCTAGTTTGTACATACGTTGATAGTACTCAGTTAAGTAAGTAATAAGATGTGAATCAAGATTATGGTCTCAGGATTAAAAAGATAATGAGTGATTAAAGATGAATATTGGATCCTTAAATGTATTATGAGAATATTTAAGTGGATCATCTCTTCATGCTCAAAAATCCATCACCTCCACATAGGCCTAATGAGTACCTACAACCTATGTCTCCCTCTATCATAGATTATTCCATAAGCAAGTTAAAACATGTAAATCAATAATAATAAATTGAGGGATGTTATGAAATAGTGTTATCCAGGGAAATGAATGAAGGTGGAAAGGTTAATATATATCTCTATCATTTTAAATATCCTTTGAGAAAACCTATAGTAACTCCATCATCTACCTACAGTCAATTGTGGGAGTAAGAAGTTATGTTGCAGGGGTTAGAAAGCTACTATTTTAATTCAAGATATGAGATGGTTAAGATAAAAAGAGGTCTCCCAAGAGTATAAATTCCATAAAATAGGTATAAAAAACTCATATCAATAATTATTACTCTCTAATCAGTTAAGAACATAGAGATTTATAACTACACACTAGTCATGGGACTCAGACCAAGCAATCACTTAGAGGTCTAAGGCCAAAAAAATAAGATAGATATTCTTAAGGGATAAAATTATGTTAAAATTTGATTTTGGATGAATTTAATCACCCATTTTAAGTCTAAATAAACCAAGGTTTCACATCAAGGGTCTTAAAGACTACTCACACATAGGCAGGTTTATGTATTAGAAAGGATAAGGGCACAAAATATATTAGGTAGTTCTGTAGGTTACTAGGGTAATTGATGAGGAAATGAGAGTAATATAAGTATCATGAAATAATAATTACATAATTTAAAAGATACAAATAGGACAAAAACATTGAAAGATAACTCCTTTAGGTTTCACATTATAATTGTGTTGGAACCCTAGGAGATTGTGTGGGTATCATATAGGGCCCATGTGGATTGGAGGATTAGGATGGAGAGTGTAGCATAAATTTAGATATGAATAGAGTTATAAAATACCTTCATAATTACACTAATTTATTAAATAACTTTCACAACTATATCCTCATTCAAACACACAAGTTAGTGGAGATACCTACAGGTAGCCAATGAAGAAAAGAGGAACATTGTTGAGTTGGGGCACTCTAGGATAGTTTTAGAGGGTTAAATCAATGTGATAATAACTAAGAGACACTAATTATGATATAAAAATGTCATTAAATGAAGTTTATGCTCAATAAACTCATAAAAGACATGCATGTAAACCTCTACGGGTTAGTTCAAACCATCAACTTTCAAAGCCTACATAGTTAAGTTTTGAGATCAGAAAGGCTAACCACTTCATGTAGCCATAAAATATGATGAAAAATGGATATTTAAGACAATTAAGAGAGTTATTATGGTTTATAGTCCATCAAAATCACCTATAGTGAACTCAAAATGAAAAATCCATGCCAACATAGTCTACATGTAGGATAAGGGTAGTTTAGACCCAAAATGGCCATTTAAAGGCCTTATGGTCATATTTAAGTGATGAAAATTAAAATAGAAGATACTTATGAACATTAAATGGAATAAATATCATTATCTTCGTCATATAAATAATTGGTATACCCACTATTTTATCTCAGACCAAGGTAGGTCGAGGCAAGCAGTTAAGGTGCTTAACAGGTAGAATCAAGTGTTGAGATGTATGTAGGGTAAGTTAGATCCCTTATTTAGTTTTGAATTTATAAAACATGGTAGAATGATCCTAAATATTCCTCCAAATGGATTTAATTCTCAACACTTTAGTTAGCCATCTTGTTGATAGACCTCAAACATAGTCACTAGGCCTAAATCCCTAAAGGGACCCAATCTCATTTCTAACACCAAGTGGACCTTCTAGTGCATTATATAATCTTTAAATGGAGATATTAATTTGTTTAAAACCTTTGTTTTGCAAAATAAACCTAACTTAAAAACACTCCAGGCCTATCTAGAATGTAATAACTAGCCCAAGAGGCCATTTTCTTTCATTTAGAACTGTACAGACATCTAGTATGGGAGGCCAAAGAGCTTAGAATAGTTAAGGGAGTCCTAAAGCTCCAATTTGTTTATTTTTATTAGATTTTGGATGTCACATTATTTTTAACTATCCTTAAGGCTTAAAACTAGTGAGAACCCTTCCAAACCCTCAGTTTTGACCCAATGGAGGAGATTTAATTGGGGATGCTTTCAGAAGGGCTAGTTTGTCATGAATGATGTTTGAATCATGTATAAGATCCATCAAAATCATTCCCCACCAGTTTATCCCTACAAGTATCATATAGAATATTAAAAAACTATACTTTTTATAGGATTTTATGTGTTTTATGCATGATGGGAAGATGATAATAACTAGATATGAAAGTTGAGTACTTGTTCCACCTCCTCAAATAATAATTTACTCAAAAATATGCTTGAAAACCTTACTACAACTATCTACAAAACTACCAATTTACCATGCCTAAGGAAAATGAACTAGTCAAATTGGAAAAGTGGAATCTCAAACTCTTAATGCATTTATAAGATTATTTCATGATTGGAGGTATTGTTTTAGACATGAATTACATTCATACATATGTTTTAAAGTCTTGATTGTAGGTTTCATGAAGGGAAAGATGAAAATACTTAGCCAATTAGGCCTAATAGGCATAATTGGCCTATGTTATCATCTAAGAAGATTAAGTTCGCATTGAAATTCCAATATATTGAGTGAATTTAATGATTTTATGTTGGTAACTAATTTCAAAAGGGCATTAAATGTACATTTCATATATATAATAGAGGAATAAGTTAGTTTCCTTGATTTTGTCAATCTCCCTTCTGTATACACATTATTTTTTTTAACTTTTATTGATTACTAACACTTTGTATCTTGTAGGAACATGTCAAGTCTCAATCTCTCTAAGTGCATGCCTTAAGGGGTGCACCAAGAAAGGCATGGGTAGACTATCAGTGTTTTGTAAGATTGTTGTTCCTTTTGCCACTTGTCATCCACACTCTAGCCTCCTAAAACCATTGAATCCAACTTCATTATTATTAGTTCTACCTATTCCTATCATTTTCTATGTTTTATACTTCATTTCTTGCCTTATCACCCTTTTGACCTTTTGGTTGTGCTAGGTTGACTAGGTTAACCTAGCATAGTTTAAGGACTTTTCCTCTCTTTTAGTTTGTTAGCCTCTTGACTAACCTAGCACAAACCTAGTGAGTTAGACCTAAAAACATGCTAGGTCGACTCAGTTAACCTAGCACAACTGATGTTCCTAAAATATTTTAGGGTAAGATACTACTATATATACAGGGTCATTTTCCACCATTTCAAAAGAGTGAAGAAATAAGTAAAGAAGTGTGAATTAACATCTATGTATTGACCATTCTACTTAGGGAATAAACATTTAGGGTTCAATACTTTCTTTGGATCTCCAATCTCATCTTGTGGATAACTCTTTTAGATGCTTGGATAGGTTGTGTAGCCTAGAGTTGATTTATCTTAGTTATACTTACATACCACAAAAATATTTTGTGAAGTACCTTGGCCAAGGGGGAGATTGAGGATCGATAGGTTCATCTTCAAAGGTAAGTATTCCTAACCTTATTCCTCCTTTATAAGAGTAGATAGATAGTGCATTTGTATTCTTCTCTTCCATGTATTAGGATTCTATATACATTGATGTAAGTATATGTCTTTTATACATGTTTAGTCTAGCTATTTATTTTTTCATTTCTAACCCCCACTTTGTGCCACAACATTTGGTGTACACTAGATTAGATTTAATTTTATTGTTATTAGATTAGTGAAATATTAAATCATAGGAATCTTTTAGGGCTTTTTTGTGATTGTGTTAGGCCATAAGATTTGAAACCCTACCTCACATGATGTGTTGTGACAAGTATCCCTTAATCAAGTCTAGAAGATCCTCATATTGGTCATTCTCTCACTTAAAAATTGTATTCTCCCCAATTGAAAGTGTAGGTGTGCTCTATCCCATCTGATCTAGGAATTTTTTATGGACATGATGTATTTATGATTGCCTACAGTCTAGTGAACCCAATGTGAAACTAAACCTTTCAATATTTCTTTCACTTATTTAATTTCTATTCATAATTATTTTTATCATATATTTACTATGTTTGATCAACCCTATTGACCCATTTATTTATCTCTATGTGCAAGTATGTAGGAACAAGTAACTAGCTCGACCAAATCAACCCAATACATGTTTCTAAAACTTGTAAAATTTTGTTCAAACAACTAGATCAACTAGCTCAACTTAGTACAAGTTTTTTAGGTTTTTATACTTATTATTTAGCCTACTAGAATGACCAGGTCAATATAGTGCATTTTAACACTTTTTTAGTAGGTTCTTGTATAGCTTGATCGACCAGCTTGACCTAATTTATGAGTTTTTGCTAGTTTTCTACAATGTCTCAGATCAAAAATATTATCCTTATCATCTATAAAACATTTAGATTAGTTTTTATTTTTCTATATATTTCCTTTTCTATATTTCCTTTCATAATTTTTAGTCTTCAAAACTGCCTCTACATAGTCAACTAGGTCAACCCTATGGACCTAGTTCTATGTTTTCTAAAATAACTAGGTTGACCTGATTGACCTAGATCACTGTTAGACTTTACTTCCATAGTATAGGTTCAACCCTATTGACCATGATATATATGATTGTCCATATATTTTCTCAATTATACCTTGTTTCAAAGTTATAATTAACCATATATGTGAATCACATCTTTCTTTTAAATTTTGCATGCTTAGAATAGTTCACATAGTCTAATTAAGATATTTTCCAATTAATCACTTAGTTTCACTATTTATTATTTTTTTACACATGTACAAACCACATAAACATAAAAAAACATTTAAATATTTAACTACCTAGGTCTACCTACTTGGATTTCATCATCAAGGGGGAAACTAAATTGATGCTCTGGTTAACTATAAAGTGTGGTTAATGTTATATTTTGGCTAAGAACCCATTACCCTTATTATTTTAGTGTGTGAATTGAGGGGGTAGACCCTAATACCAAGCGTGTATCATTATCACTATAGTCCCTTTCATCCCAAACTACCTAAAATTATCATTAGATTTGTATCTAGCACCTTGCTTATAACCAATCTCCCTTTACACTTAAAATAATTATTAATAATCTAATAAACATTCTAAGTTGACCAAGTAGATAGCTTTACTTTCAATTTTTATCTTACTCTCTTACCAATTGTGTGTGAAAAATCTTGTATTATCCAACATTAGTGAAAAAAAATTCTTTATGTGCATCAGTTAGATTGGTGAATGCCAATTTAATTGACTAGTTATTTCCCTTTCAATACTTACTACTTTCTTACATTACTTGAAATTTTATTTCTTTAATTCATATCTTGTTATCAACTTTCTTTTCTTCCCTATATTTTATACTAGGTTAACCCTATCGATCCTATATCTTTTATAGCCCTTGTACACTATGCTAGGTTAAGTTAGTCAACCTAGCACTATTTACAACATCTTTACCTCTTTCTACTAGTAACTATCCATTAAAATGGTTGATCTTATAGACCCTATATAGTTTTACAATCCCTTTTTTGCACTAAGTTGACCAAGTCAACTTGGTACTATTTTAGTCACTTTTTAATTCTTTGTTTTATCATGTTGCTTCTCTTTCTTTCATCATGGACTTTCTATTTGGTGACAACACTAAAGTTTTGTTAACAATCATGGTGGAATTCACCAATACTAATAGGGTCTCCCATATACAAAGTAGGGCTCCTTTTATGAATGCTAGTAATGTTCATATTGTAACTCATACGATGAATTATGGAACCCCTCTTCATACCCCTTTATATCAAAACCTTCCTCTTCTCTTAGAGGATTGGCTTGAGTTATAGTATACTCTTGAAATGCTTTTCTTTATCATGGAATTCCCTTAGCATAGGGGGAAGTATCCTTCCACCATCTATAACCTCATGATTAGCCATCAAGTTAAAGAACCTCATTCACCTACTCCCACTTTCTCAACTAGATTTAGGGGTACTAATTTCTTTGATTATCAACCTCTTCATTCAATCTTGACTCCTTATGCTATGACATCTTCTTCTTTAACTTCTTCTGCCTCCATGCCTAATATCTCAACTAACATGGTAGGTTCTACATCTAGTGGGCCTCTCATAAAATCCACTATTCTTAATCCTTCCACTAGTTCATAATTTTCTACCCAAGGCACTCATTCTTCTATTTCTTCTTTCTCTCAACCATTTACTACTCCATCTTTTGCTTCACAAGCAACTTTTACCACTAGTGCCTTAAATTCTCATAGTTCTTCCCAAGCTCATATCAACACCAATAGTGGTACCCAAGCCACTAACACTAACACCAATATAAATACTAATTCTAATGCTAATAAGAGTAATAAAACTCATCAAATATTGTTGAAAACTCTCAATCAAAATAACACATTCCAATCTCATAATATGAATCAAATTATGAGAATGCAAAACCACATTTTTAATCTTCAATCCAATCCTCAACTAATGACTTAGGGCACACATAACCAAAGTGTTCCTCCTCCCCCTCTTCAATATTCTCAAGTTAATCTCATTATTCAACTCCATTAGCCAATAAAGTCATCAAGCATTTACAAAATGAACCTCTTACTAGCTAAACTGCTAACATTGACATTTGAGGTATAACACCTATAATTTCTTACAATGGAACAACTAATCCTACTCTTCACCTCAAAACATTTAGAAATCTTTACAATTATTGGTTCAAGTTAAATTCCTTTGCCACTACCAAAATCTTAGCTAAAACCCTCACAAGTGATGCCTTGGATTGGTATAATCAACTTAGAACACACTGTATCACTAGTTTGGAGGACTTAGTAAATGTTTTAGTGTAAGAATTTCAAACTATTTATCTTACAAATAACACTTTGGCCCATTTCATTAATTTCAAAAAAAACAAAAATGAAACTACCCAAACCTTTGTCAAGAGATGGAAGACTTTGTCAAATAAATGTGAACATAACATGGCAGATGGCAATTTCTTTCAACTCTTTACAAATTATTTATTTCCTAAATTACAATATCAAGTCCATACCTTTCTCCACATACCTTGGAGGAATCTATCAATCAAGCCAAAAGATAAGATTTCCTTATACATCAATTTAAGTTATCCTAACCTTCTGTGGGTCCTCACCTATTAGTAAAGAATAAAAACCTCAATATTACCAATTATGGTGTCACCAATTCATATGACATCACTCATAATATTCAAGATATCATTCCTACCCTTTCTTCAGAACCATCTTCTTCTCAATAATTTTCTAATCCTCATTTCTCAACAAATAACATTAATGTCCATAAGCCTTTATCCTCGACTGAATTGATCAAATATCTACCCAGGCCTCTTTCATGAGATATTGACTCTAATCAATCTATGAAATCATGGTATGATCTTGATAAATTTTGTTGGTTTCATACTAGCTAGGATCACTCTCATGAGACTTGTAGATGGCTCCATAATTTAGCCATGGAATTTCTTCTTGTCCCAAATTTTGATCATGATTCCATCATTTATAAGCATAAACAAGCCTATGATATTTATTTCAAAGACTATAAATAACATGATAAAACTATTAGCTATCCAGATAGCACCCTACTTGAATGCTTGATAGGTTTGACTTTTAAACCTTCACACCTAGACTAACATTGGAAAGATCTAAAATGTGGGACACCTAAACTCAGATGAGACATCTATATTTTGGTGAGGCTATCTCCTCTGATGTATCACTCTACACTACTTACTAAACTATTCAATGTTGATATGAAAATGGAAAGAAGGAAGCTGAAAGTGAAATCCTACTCTACTATTGGTGACACCTATATTTTTGGTTCATCTACTCAATTTCACCTTCTAAAACACTAATTAGATAAGAAAATATTGAATCTAAAACTCTAATTAACTCTTATGCATTATTATTTCATGAAGAGGTTTTATCAATTAATATAAGTTTAAGGGAAATGGTGTAATAGGCCTAATACAAGGCACTAACCAGCCATATCCACTATTAGCCTAAACAAATGATATTAAATACTAAACATGACTTGCATAATATCGTACCAGTAGCTAGGTGACATCAAGACTTGAAAAGGGAGATATTTTTACCATATATTCAAATCAAAATAATATTAACACACTATACCAGAGTAATGAAAATCTAAAACAACCTTTTATGTCTCTAAAAAGGTTACAAAACTCAAATTTTTGTAGAATCTAGTCTTACCAAAAGAGGGATCCTCATAAATGTCTTGAAAAATCCAATATATATGTATAAATTCTAACTTAAGCTAATGTGGCATTTAAAATGGAGAATGATTACTCTTGGTTGACTAACTCAAGACTAACTCCTTTTACAATGTTTAAAATCCGTCTTCAAAAATCTTCAAACTCCACAAAATTTACATGATCTTTAAAGTTGGCATAGGAATAAGATGGTGGGCCAATTTGAAAAGTCAAATATTATTTCATGCATGATGATACACCAAAAATTAGATGGATAAATCCAATTTAAGCTGATATGGAAGTGTTTGAAAGGCTTG
Organism: Torreya grandis; assembly: GCA_037957365.1. Taxonomy (NCBI): domain Eukaryota; kingdom Viridiplantae; phylum Streptophyta; class Pinopsida; order Cupressales; family Taxaceae; genus Torreya; species Torreya grandis. The sequence continues at coordinate 3,435,325 of JARHVA010000192.1, read as the reverse complement.
GATGACATGTTAACTAATAATAGATGCATGACTTGTCAACTAGTCAACTAAAGTGCAAGACTAGTCAATCCCAAAATAGTCCTCCTTTGCATGAAAATGAACCTTGAAGAGTGAATTAATATCATCATTCAATAGTATATATGAAGTGTGTAAATCCTTTTGGAACTCTTTTATGACCAATTCCAATGCCAAACTCAAACTTGACAAGTTGATCAATTAAGCCATTTAGACCAAAAAGGCCTAAAGGCTAATATGTGCTCCTGGTCACCATTAAACCTATAATAAGAACCCATAAAACATTAAAAAATAATGAATTATACTTTTAAATACTTTATTAATCATAAACAATGTGATTTTGATGAGAAAACATTCACCATTTAGTCAACAAGGTTGACTAGGCCTATTTTGCTCCATTTTCCACTAGACTAGACATTTTGATCGATCTAGTAGGGATAGTAATGGGATTATTAATGATAAAATTAAGATTTTAGGATGAATAAAAAATCTTATTCTTTGAGATCCATCTATTAAATTCCATTGAACTACCTTGTACTACATTTTATGTGCTTTTTTCCATGAAAAACATGATTTATGCCCTCATCTATACATCTATATGCATAAAACTAACATTTTTGTAATAATTTCCAAGTTTACTTGACATTTTAAAAGTTTAAAATTTTATCCATGATGATTTGATGACAATAAAATCCACTTTTCTCGAAACCATTTTTTGGGGGTTTAGGAGGGTTTTAAAGCTGAATCTTCAAAATGATGATTCATGAAGTAAAAACCTCAAAATACCTAAATTTTGTCATTATTTAATATCACACTAACCCCTATAACATCCCTAAAAATATTTGTTTCCCATGTAAAATATATGAAAAGTTACCATGTGAATGAAATTTGCCTATTGGGTTAAGCTTGCATTCTAGGTTGCCTACACTCTTAATGATTTTTTTATAAATAATATACCCTTAATTGATCCCAATTATTCATTAATTATAATTAAATATGGTTCTTCAAAACATAATAATAGTACTCATCCAAACTCCACATGTGGTGAACAATATGAGCATCTGAGTAGGAGGCTTAAAAGGGTGCCTAGAACTACAAAAAGTGAAAAACTTCACCAAGATGAAAATAATACTTCAAATAATTCAAAAATATTGAAAAAATAATTATGTAACCTGTAATATTCTATCAAAACACTCTAAAATCATATTTTTCTTGAAAAGTCCAAAAATGCCTTTTGGCCTATGTGCCTATTTACTTGCATAAGCTTCTATGAGCATGGTTTGTATAAAATTTGGAGTTTTTACACTCTTTATAGGTCTTATTAATATTTATAAACATCATCCCATGCTTATCAATCTTTTGCCTAGGCTTAGAAACTTTTGTGGCACTCTAGAATGATGTTTGCTCCAATGGTGACCTCTAATGGACAAGCTGAGGTTTTATAAAGAAAATGAGTATATCCATTCATATAATGGATATTAAACTTATTAATATGGTTCTAAAACTCATTATGACCTTGTGTACAATATTTGAGGTCAAAATTCCACCTGAAGCTCCTAAAATCTTTAATTTTCTCTCAGAATTGACCCCTGTGCATGGACTATCTACTTTTCTAAATGTGTTTTCATGTTTTGAAGGTTATTTCATGGTGTATAGATATTTTCAAGGTCAAAACATATTCATATTTCTCAATATCACTTTCAAGAGTTTGGAAAACTCCTCTACCCCTATTTTCAAACACACTTGGACCTCCTAACAAGGTAATTAGGCTTCTCATGACTGAGTACACACTATTTTAAGTGGGAATATTTTAGGTTTGAACAATATTTATAGGTAAATAAATATTTAATATGTGTTATAAATCCATTTAAACTAAAATATATCTCTTCACACATCTCTTTTATGGCTATTTGACTCCAAACCAAGCTTTGAGCCCCTATATAGTTATACTATGTACAAGTCTATATGGTTGGATTGTATAGGTGTTCATTTTAGATTTATTTCATTTAAATTTTTATTAAATTTCATATTTTCCCTCCTTAAACTCTTTATCAACTAGGTATGGAATAATCCTATAAGCCACTATCCACTCTTGTTCTTGAGAGCATTGAAAGACCTTGGTAAATGGTTATAGGCTTGTCAACCTTAAGTGTGGTTGTAGATGATCTTGTTAGGTGAAACTCACTTTATTCATTTTTATAATAATCCATTCATCTTATTTCAATGGTTATGAATCCATACTATCCATTGATACACTCTTGAAATAAGAAACCCCTACTAAACCATTGCATTAGGAAACTGTTTCATTTGAAGGTTATAGGCCTGTATTAACATGGTTGTAAGTCACTTGATATATTTTAAGCCCTTCTTGAAACCAAGATATGCATTATTAAATTATTTATAATCCCATGCATTTGATTTGTTTCAAGGAGGCAATAAGGACCATTAGAGAAGCTACAACCCCAAAACTATCAACTACCTAACTGAAGCCCATCTGATTGACTTAGCCCTAGGCCTGTAGGTCATTTAAAGCCATAAGTATACCCTACTTGTTAATTTAATGCTTTATATTATATTTTGTTCCATTCAAGAGTTAAATTCAAAACCTAACTTCTCTTTGAATATCAAGATAACCTCTTTCATGATAAACGTCCCTCTTATTGCCAAATATGCTTTTACACTGTCACATCATAAGCTTGTATGGTTTTATCCTTAGTATCCCTTGATGGTGGTATTATGGTATAATTATTCAAGACTTTTAAAACCCTCCATTAATTATGACTATCCTCTAAACTCAAAACCCCTGCTAATAGTTCAAAACCCTTGATGAATAGTACAAAGTATCAATTCCTTCCTTGGGTATAGGTGTGTTTCCAAAGTTGGTTGTAGGTTATCAATTGGTATTTTAAGGGAATTAAGAAGACATTACATGTTTTTTATCCTCATTTTTTGAGTTATAATCTAACCTTTCAATCAAATATCTTCTTGAATCCTATATTATCTAACCCTCTTAAAACATCAAACACTACAATGACTATTGTACCTCCTTGATGACTGTGACACAAACTTGTAGTTTTTGTCTAAGGTTATAGGTGACTGAGTGAAAAGGGTGATTACCTTTAAGCACATTGCTTACTTTACTATGTCATAACTCAAAATATCCATAACAATTCCCTAAGATTTAATTTATGATGCTTAATTAATATGTATATATGATGTAGCTCCCAACATTGTAAACAAATACACCTATAAGCCTATAGGTGAATACCATGCACTATAGGTTACTCCTTATGTCTCTTCATGATGATTAATAAATTTCCTCTTTAAACACTCTCTTTAATCTCTTATAAACCATGAAAAATCTCCTACTAACTGGATAACCTTCATTGTAATCCTTTCATGAAGTCCACTTGATAAAGACTAACAATACATTCCCATGGCTAGTTGTAGGAGCATTTTTAGGCCTACTATAGGTTAGTTTATGGTTTTTTAAACCCTATTTATAATGTAATATTATTTTTCTTCTTTGAAACATCATGAATTAACTATCTACCCTATACAATACTTTTCAACCTTGAAAAACCATTCGTAGAAGTGACTATATCCCTACCCTTGCTGATGGTTGTATGATGGCTACTATAGGGATTGAGCCTATAAGTCTTGATATTGATGGTTTTAGGGCATTATTATAAATTTTAAGTTATCTTAAAGTCCTTAAAAAGACCCAATATACTCTTTAAGCCTTAAATGAGGTCCAAGAAACCTCATGGCAAACCATGTATTTGAAATCTCTTCAAGAAGTCACTTTGGAAACCAAAACCTTGACATGTTGTAAGTGAGGTCTGTGCAGGCCTGTAGGGTTTGATTTTTTCCTTTATCCCTATAAATATCTTTATTTTATGGTTTTAAACTCTTTATCAAATTTAATATACTTTATTTATTATCCCTTGTGGACAAAAAGCCTTACAATTATCAATTTATCATTAATTCATTGCCCATTTTCTCCAAACTTGACTGTTGGTGATTATATGGACCAGCTAGGACTTGAAGATGGATTGGAGGGTTTGGTAACATGATAATATGACTATGAGTCTACATGATGATCCTTATATGATTCTTTCCTATAATGCTTCAATAAACTTTCCTCAACCATGTTCTCTTATAAGAAAACAACCCTTAGCCATCTTTTTATACCCATGATGACCACCTATAACTGTATGCCTATTAGAACTGGTTGTAGGTCTTCATTATATTATTATAATTATATGTAGATGCAGAGTGACTTCAAATATATACCTTTATATCTTATTGCATTTACAATTCTTTGAATATAGGTGTTCATGACTTTTAAAGATGTATGAATGATCTTATTCCCTTCACTATGTTTTGAAGTACACCTACAGGCCTATAGATACCTAAAAGCACTTTGTTCCTTGCATACTACCTATGCAAGTTATTGAATCAGTCATGAATTATAACCTTTAAACCTTGATCACCCACTATAACCTATTCATTTCAAAATAAAAAGTTAACCTTAGAAAGATAACTATAAGTGCCCTATAGTAGTTGTAGATGACTATGTGATGTCATCTTGTATGAATGATGGTTGAGTGTACCTTAAATAAAGTCCCATATATGGTAAGATGGTATTTATTCCTTTAATTTAATGGATTAAGGTAATTGGAATAGATCATCATAATGAAAACCCTATTTTCAAAACCTTGGTTGTTCTTTGTACCCTCATAATCAATTATTTGACTATGTTTATTGTTATAAGTATTCATTTATAATTATATTTTATGCCTTGATTGTGCCCACATGACCTTCATCTTCAAAGAATATGAAAACCTATTTATTCTATGAATTTATTGATTCCCTCATACCTTAATAAGATTCTCCCTACCTTGATGCTTTATTAAACTATATGACCATACCTATATTATATGACCTTCGTTTAGGTGTACTTTTCCTTGACTACAAATGGTACTTTGTACTACCTATATGCTCTTTTTCATGCTCATAATGGTCTTTTCAGTCTTTTGGTTTCCTGATGGTGATAACACGAAATTAATGTGGGGTAAGGGTTGAGTGAATTGAAATGATGATGAAGAAGTCATGATAAAAAGTGGAAAAAAGGGTGAAAACATAGTAGAAAAGACAGAGTATGGCAGGGGTATGGTGGGAAAGTGGATGAGATGGAAAGGAGGGTGAAGGAGCATGAAAAAGGCCAAGATGATGGGATATATGAAAACTTGGACACTCTATCCTCTCATCATAATAAATTAGAGACCATTGGAGGAGGGGAAAAGAACAAAATTCAAACATAGTATTTTGCCAAAACCTCAAAATTTTTAAAGAAACCTTAATATATGCTAAACTAGGGCTCTTTAAGTACCTGAGAGCATGGAGATGGGATTTATTTCTATGAATATTGAATAATTATAATTATAAATCATGATAAATATGATATAGACCCTATAATATAAACCTTCTTGAGAACTTGAAGCTACCATCTCTCCATTTGAATATATAATTCACCTTTGAAGATTTTACTATTGTTTCTTTAACTAGCTGAGTTTATGACCTTTGTTTGAATTTGAATAGGATAAATAAAATATGAAGGAATCCATGTAAATGTATAAATATTCCTCAATATTTAGGAACAAGTTGATTTTCTTTGAAACTCTACCCAAGTGAGGAGAAAATGGAGGAAAGTAGTTGCCTTTTTGGGTACAGGGCAAAAAAATTTGACCTATCTTCAACTAGATGGTTCATGAGCCTATATATTACAATTGAGAAACAATTTATACCATAAATAATCCCTCTATGTCTAGTTTCTTCACCCTAAATTTTAGATCTATACCTCTCTTCAACATTTTATACCACTAGAAAACCTACAAGCATATCCCTCTATGCCAAGAAACAAAGTGTCAATAAAAGGCTAGTTTTGGGCCTGTATGGCCATGAATTGCCATGAAACTCTTGTTGAAGCCTAGTAATGACTTGAAAATTACAAACCCTACCTTGGATTTATAGAATCCATATAAAATCCATACTATTACTTGTGAAATGAAGGAAAAAACTCTTTTTGCCCTTTAAAAGCCAAAATTGCACTCTCCACTTCTTGGAATGGAATATTTGAGAAGTATATCATGCCATATATGTAAAAAATATAATTTTTGAACCTTTTTTTATTTTTTAAACTTGCAAAATGGCACATATGGGGTGAAAAAGCCCCTTTTTGGCTATTAAGACATATGAAAACACCTTTTCATAACTTAAAATTTTAGACATAGGCTATTTTCATGATATTTAACATGATAAAAGATATATTGGATTATTAATAATTTTTTACAATCCATTTTTGACATTTTTTGCTCAAAAATTACATTTTTAGGCTATAATTCCTTGATTTGACTAGCTTCAAAGGGCTAATGACTGTATTTATGAAAGTTTAAAATTATAGGGGTAGTAATTTAACCTTTATAGGCTAAATTACTAACAATTTTTGGTGAATTTTAGGGGTTGACCAGCCTACTGGTCAAATAACTTAGAAACACTAGCTAAAAATTAACTTGGATATATATTGAATATTGGAAGTCTTTTGCAAACAAAGACATAACAAGAAAACTAACACAAATAACAACAAACATGTGCATATATGCACTTAGAGGAAATGAAAACAAAAAATGGAAAGGAAAAAAAAACAACTACTAAAAGCATGTGTGCATATGCACTTAGAGAAATGAAACTACAAAATGTAGTCTATTATGCACAAACTAACCTCCACCTTGTTGATCTTCATAGATCAAAAGTAAATTTATTTGATGCACCATGGAAATTTGAAACATATTTAATTCCTTTTGATATCTCTCTTTTACAAATGGGAGCACTTATATTTTCATGTGTTCTAGATGATGTAACTAGGCCTTCAACTTCTATTCTCAGGTGCATGGATTAAAGATATGGATCTAGGATCCAATCATCTTCCTCCCATATTCTTATTTCTTGCATCAATAATGTTAACTCTAGATTGAATTCTTCATTTGGATCTTCATATTCTTGATAAATATTTAGACTTGGCTATAATTTATTAATTTCTTCCTGATGAATAACTGTAATAACAGTCTTTACAAGACATTCATCAATCTCCACTTGGGGTAGAGATGGACTATCAAGCTTTGTACAAAAACTCTCCAAATCATCCCAAAAGGCTTCTTCATCATGATAAACTAAAAGGACATGAAATTCACTTGTAATATTACCATTTAAAACATGTTGATCACATATTTCTACCTTTGGGATGGAGTCATATGAAATTTCTTGATCTACTACACTTGTTTCATCTTCATCTTCTGTAGAGAATGACATCTCATTTATCTACCCAAGATCTAGCTCATCTTGCTTTGGGATATCCAAAATAGTGTTGCTTTCTTGAAGCTTCAAAACATGGGTAATTTGCTCAGATGAATCATCAACCTATTGTTCTATCTCATCATCAATATCTATCATCTTAAGCTCTTCAATTTCTTTCAAGAAATAATGGTACAACTGCTACCAATGATCATCTTCTTCAAGAGTATTCTCCATCTTAGCAATGGATCTATGAGAGTTATATTCTTGGATGACCTTCACCTCATCTCTATGTTGCACATTTTCCTGAATGGATTTTCCTGAAGGGAAGGATTTAGGCTTTTGAGGAGGAAGGGATGAAGGCTGAATGATCTCTTGCTTGAATTTAGCATCTTCAAATATGCTTGATTGTTCCTCTTTCTTTCTTGACTCCATGATTTGGTTCCAAGATGGAAAAGATAAAGGCTCTTTACTAACCTTTTGATTCTGGTTTTCCTCCTCTTTCTTTGTCTATAGCTCCAACTCTCTAATCTACTTATCAATATTCTCTTGGAATATATTCTCTTTAAAGTGGTCATTGGTTTCATGAATATAAAGAACAAAAGAAGAATCTTGAAGGAGGATGGATTCTTGGATCTCAAGAGTAGATTATCCCATAATAATCTCTTTCTTTATTTGACAATTCTCTTGGATAAATCTCCTAGAAGGGAAGGTCTGATAAATACATGAAGAACTTGGTAAATTCAAAGGGGCTCTTAGAATGGTATTTTGAGGAGGAATAGATGGTATATAAGGAGAAAGAGATTAGATCTATTATTCATTAAGGACTTTCAGCTTATCCTCAATACTTTGAATGTAACCACTTACATCCATCATCTCACTAGTGAGATAGTTCCAATTGGCTCTATCCATAGGTGCCCATTGCTCTTTTATTTACTATAATGATTCTCTCAGATGATGAATCTAGTGAGTATGGGTATCTTGGCCATAATAAATCTATGAATAAAACTCTAGTGCATGCTTGTCAAAGCTCACTAAAGTTTTTTTAAGTGTTGGTATGGATTTGATAGATGCAAAATGGCCATGATTAGGTTGGCTAGATGGGTAGGATAGATCATAACAGAGTTAGTAAAGGGAAATATTATGATGGAATGGCTATTTATAGGGATTATTTGGGTAGTAATCCTACATACATGCCTAATATAGATCCTCAAACTCTTGGTGAGGATCATAATGTGGTTGGTCATACTAATCATAATAAGGATAATATGGATCCATACTAAAATAAGCCATTGCAGACCATTAGAAATCCAAATGATGAAAGTAATCAATATTGAAATACTTGATGTTCATAACCAACTTAGAGTGCCTTAAATTTGTACTAATATTCTAAATTCCTCCAAAGGCTAGTGTGTAGAATGATGTCCCACTGGGTGTGCCAAAACTATTAAATATCTAGATAGTACCCTAATTGAATACTTTATAGATTTGGATATAAAACATTCACACCTAGATTAGCATTGGAATGATCTAAGATGTGGGAAACCTAAACTCATATCAGACCTCTAAATTTTGGTGAGGCTAGATCCTCTAATGTATCACTCAGCACTACTTACTAAACTATTAAATGTTGGGATGAAAAAGGAGAGAAGTAAAATGACAATGAAATCCTACTCTATTGTTGGTGATACACCTATATTACTGGTTCATCCTCTCAATTTGAGCTTTTAAAACACTGATTAGATAAGCAAAGATTGAATCTACAACTCCAATTGACTCTTATTCATTAGTATTTCATGAAGAGGTTTCATCAGTTAATATAAGCTTGAGGGAAATGTTGGAATATGATTAATTCAAGACACTAACCATCCAATGTTTATCCATTGTCAACTTAAACAAATGACATCAAACATTGAACATGACATGCATAATATCATACTAGTAGCTAGGTGACATCAAGACTTGATAAGGGAGATATTTATACCACATATGTAAGTTAGATTTATATTAACACATTATACCAGAGTACCGAAAATCTGAAATAATCTTTTATTTCTCTAAAAAGGTTACAAAACTCAAATTTTGGTAGAATCTAGTCTTGACAAAAGAGGGATCTTCTAAATGGCTTGGAAAAGCCAATATATATGTCTAAATTCTAACCTAAGCCAATGTGGCATTGAAAAGGGAGAAGGATTAGCCTTGGCTGACTAATTCAAGGCTAAATTCTTTTACAATGTTTAAAATTAGTCTTCAAAAATCTTCAAACTCCACAAAATTTGAATGATCTTCAAAGTTGGAATAGGAATAAGATGTTGATCCCATTTGATAATTCAAATATTCTTTAATGCATGATGATGTGCTAAAAATTATATGGATAAATCCACTTGAATTTTATTTGGAAGTTTTTGAAATGCTTGGATGACATGTTAACCAAGAATAGATGCATGACTTGTCAACTAATCAACGAAAGTGCAAGACTAGTCAATCTAAAAATAGTCCTCCTTTACATGAAAATGGACCTTGAAGAGTGAGAATCACATGAATATCATAATTTAATGATAGATATGAAGTGTGTAAATCCATTTGGAACTCTTTGATGACCAGTTCCAACACCAAACTCAAACTTGACAAGCTAATCAATTAAGCCATTTAGACCAAAAAGGCTTAAAGGCTAATCTGTGCTCCTAGTCACCATTAAACCTAAAATAAGAAGCCATGAAACCTAAAAAAACAATGAATTAGACTTGGAATGACTTTGTTCATTATAAAATATGTGATTTTTATGAGAAAACCTTCATCATTTAGTCAACAAGGTTGACTAGGCCTATTTTGCTCCATTTCCCAAGAAACTGGCCATTGTGATCAAGTTGGTAGGGACATTTATGGGATATTTTATAATTAAATAAAGATTTTAGGATGAACAAAAAGTATTATTATTTTATCTCCATTGATCATATTCCATTTAACTACCATGTATTATGTTTTACATGTTTTTTTTCCATAAAAAACATGATTTTTTTCCTCATTTGTACAACTCTATGCATAAAATTGACATTTATAGAATCCTCTCTGAGTATAATTTAAATTTTAAAAGGTTTTATGTTGATCCATGATGATTTTATGGTAATAAAATCCACTTTTCTCAAGCCTTAAATCAATTAAATTCTCATTTCACTATCTATAAAGGCCCCTTGCCTAATCATCAACCAATCCAATAAGGTCAAGATAAGCACACTTCTTTCACCAATAATATAGAAACTCTTGTTGAACCAAATTAAAAAAATAATGTGGTTAACATGACAAATATGCAAAGATTGGTGGCTTTCATTGATTCACAACCTATCTACACTCCTCCTTCCCATAAGACATATTTTGTTATCCAAGATTCTTCTCCAACTCATTTAAATGAGGTGAGACAAGAATATATTATTTATTTTGATGATTTGATTTATTATTCTCCCTTATATGACACATCCCATGCTATTTCTACTTCTCTCCCATCATCTTCTAATACTAATAACAATTTAATTTCTACTAACACTTCTTCCAAACTTCAAGATCCATCTAAACTAACTACTTCCTTAGTACCAAATGATTTATAACCTTATTCTAAACCTTCTCATTCTTATAAACTAAATTTTCAATGCTCTTTGGATCCAACTTTTGAATATCTTCTTAATCATTATGCACCTATATATAATAATATCCTTATGGGTTATGATTAGTGGGATCCCATTGTGGAACTTACTAATCTTCCATCTCAAATTCCTTTGCTTGAACTCATGAGGACATCTCCATGTCATAAAAAACACCTCATGCAACTCTTATTAGAGATGAATATCCATCACCCTCCTCTAACAAGATAGGAGGCTACTTTATCTAGATATGAGGATCATATCTTATAGCAATGTGAAGATATGTCCATTAATGTTGATGAAACTATAGACACTTCTTTTAATTTATGATTTCCTATCATATCTATGATTCCAAATGAAAATTTTATTTGTGTATATGATCCTCCATTATTTTTTAGCATCCAAATTAGTAATATCCAAGTTAATTAATCCTTTATTGATAAGGTTTTTGGCACCCTGGTTACTTCTCTTGATTTCATTAAGTATCTTGGGTATTCTGAATGTAATCTCAATTCTACATGTACCACATGCCAAAGATATGATAGAAGACAAATTCCTCCCTTAGGGTATGTGTGGATTCCCATTACCATACCACCTATCACTATTCATGTGAAGTTGATGATATTCAACTTTCACCTTTTGTATAACATATTAATTGGTAGGTTGTGGACTCATCATATGCGAGTTATCACATCTTCTACTTGCTAGTATGTTAAATTTCTTTACAATGAAACCATTTATAGGATTTAAGGAGACAATAACCCTTTTAATTTTGAATAATTCCAAGATCATTGTGTCTTCAAAATTCCTACTCTTGAGCCTTTGCCTAGTGTTCCATTCCATGAGTCACAACATCTAAACTTTCTTATCAACTCAACTGAAGGTTATAATGGGTAGCTTGAGCTCATCAATAACATTCCTCCCAACAATTTATACTCTAATGATGATAATCCCAATGAGATTAACACAAATATCAAAAATTTTGATCTTTCACCTCATCTCATCTCACAACTTCTTGCTTATTTTTAATCTCATTCTTGAAAACCTCCTTGTGATGACATTCCCATATTCTTAACCAAGACTAGGCACTATATTCACCAAGTTTCCTCTGATGATAAGGTCATCCCAACTTGTGTCATTGATCTTAATACTCTATATTAAGATGATGGCTATTCTTTATATGATCTTCTTTTATGTCACCTTGTTTAAGCCCATGATGCTGAGATTGTTTGTTACCATTCTTATTTACTTGAGTCTTTTCATGTATCTCATCATTATATTTCAATTATGGTTCCTAATGTTTGTATTTTTCCTCTTTATCATAAGTAGAGGTGGTGATGATACCTCCAATTTAAGAGGATCCACTTATGACCATGTTCTTAGATTGTGATATGACTAGACCTTATCACTTTCCCATACCTAGAGTAGTCCTCCTTAGATCTTCTATAAATCCCTCCCCTCCTTAAGTAGGTCCATCTATAGTTAATCTTGTTCCTTTTTACACTATATTTAAACTTATTTTTTCTCCTACTATTGCTGAGTCTCTTCCTACTTCTCATCTTAGTGCTACTATTTTTGAGCCTAGTTCTATTCCTTCCTCATCATCACCTTCCCTTGATCATGGTTTACTTTTAATACCTAAGATGGATCCTTTGCCCACCAAATGGGCTAATGAGTCCTCTTCAGCTTCTTCTTCTCCTATTACACCTCTTTCTATAAGTGTTTTTAAAACCACTCACAAGCATATCTATTGTTTTCATGGGATAGATAATCACTCTTCTACCCATTGTCACAAATTATGATAATACCTTGATAACTTGCATCCTTCTTCCCCATCATTAGATAAATCCATACCTCCCCTGAAGGTATTTCCTAAATATTTACCTAATTATGGTGAGGTATATTATTTATGGAACCTATGTGGCATTCATCATGCTGATCATTATCATATTCTTCAACTAAATCTTAAATATCATCTTATATCCATCTCTAGACCTTCAACCATTCCTCCTATAGGTCATTCTCATAGGAAGGTTCCTCCTTCTCCTATGTCTCTACCTCTAGTGGTCCCATCACCTACTATGGTCCCTTCACCATCTTTTGTGCCTCCACCTATGATTCCTTCACCTATCAACCTTCACTCACTTATGGATCCTTCTCCACCCATGATTCCTTCACCTATGAATCCTTCTCCACATGTGATTCCTTCTTCTCTTGTAGATCATTTTTCCATGCATTCTCTTGACTAGCCTTTTCTCAACTTTCCTCCTTAGCATGATCATTTGAGCATTCTTTCTTTTTCAATTGAGGAGATTAGAAAAGAAGTATTTTCCCAATATTCACTAAAGATTGATGAGACCTTAGTTGTAATATGCATTCAACTTCATAGAGATTTATCTAATGTATTAGATAATGTGTGTTGATAGATTTATTAGTATTTATGAACACATGCATGGTGCTTTCTCATTTATCTTTGGATTGGACATGTGCTCCAATCTTATTTCTATTTTGATTATATCATTTGACACTGTGTCAAGTTTTTCCTCATCTTATATCATGTTTCTCCTTCTTATTTTACTATAGTTAGCTTATGTTATCATTTTACATTTCACATATACTTGCCTTTTCCTTATCATTACTATTTTTCCCTTATCATTGCTTTATTTTACTTTAGAGTGTTTATTTCAAAACACTTCCCTTGTATCTTCATGATTTTTTGATTTCTTATCTTTATTTTACATAGATAGTTATCATGGTAACTTAGTTAATTTACCCTCTTCCCTTTGATTACTATCTCCTATTACCATGTGATCAGTTTGAAAGCAATATTTCTCATTACTATTTATTTTTCACCGGTCCTCCTTTGGATCTCCTTTTTCCCTTCTTCCTTTGTTTGAAAACTAATGTTATGCATGATTGAGACTTGAGATAACATGCTCAGTTTATTGTCAAGCCTAAGTTATCTAGTCAATCTTTTATCTTGGGATACTTAGTTTCCTTTAGCCTCTGTCTATAACTCATTCATGTGTATCACTATCTCTCATGATTGGTCATTCCAAATCCATATGTAGGAGGAATCTTAAAAATACTTCAAAATATAGTTAAAATCCAAATAATTTAAATAAAAGGAAATGATATCAAAAGGAAAAAATATTGAATATTCTTTAAAAAGTCTAATCACACTAAAATACATGATTCAAATCACATCTCTTTATTTTATTCAAAGTTAAAACTCCACAGTTGGCCTCATGGTATATCTAAGGTCCTTTAAGGTGTGGTATGCTAGTAGATTAGAAGAGGATAATAAAAAATATTTTAGTGCTACCTACTTTCTCACACAAGTACCCAATCTCTGTAGTAGACTGAAGACTCTATAAGGGGTCTTGAGGGGTAAGGAACACATCATGGGAAGGTAGGTCCATTTTAATTTTATTTATGCCAATCTACCATCATGAGTTGATCTTAGTATCACACCTTTTTTCCTAAAAATGTTTGCATCTATATCAAGTGGGTTTCCTTTGTACATAAATGACCACTAGTCTCTTAATGTCTTCTCCTATCCTTAGTATGCCTTTTGCCTCCTAAGGTCTTCTCTTAAGATGCCTAAGTCTTGCTTATTACACTCCCCTTTTCATTCATTTTCCTTCATATTTCCTCTTGGGAAATATTTTTTTTCTTACTAATTACTCCCCATGGGATATCATTTGTGAGTTTCTTTATAAGACCACAAATACAACCCAACATCCCTCACAAATTACCATCTTTTCCATCCTATTACCCACATCCTTAATTTACCATTACTTTTCCTTCTACTTACCAATATTTATTTGGTACCCCTTGGGTTTTTCTTTTACAAGTTTTAGTGTAAGACCATGGATAGGACCTGACCCTCCTTATAAAAGTTTATAATAATTAAGTCACCATTCAAAGTTACATGTGTCAATTATGAGATAAGATTCAATTTATTATGAGGTTACATGTCATTGACATGTTTCCCAACTTGAATTAGTATGTTTTATGCTTGATTCATTTTTATTTCACTTTTTATTTTCTTATTTTTTGAGTGCATGTAAGATTACAACCATTTCTTGAATTTGTCATACTTCCTATCTTGAATTAGTATGATAAATTTAATACCAAATTTTTGCAAAGTTTATTTTTATTTTGTACTTCCCATCATGAGATAGTATAATTGATTAACTTAATTTTGATTTATTTTTTACCATTTGTGCCCTTTTACATACCTTCCATTTTATTACATTGTCTATCACACTTCCCAATTTGACATTTAGTATGATTTTACTTGTTTTAATTTGGTGAAAAAATATTTTATATTGGTTTAAAAACAAATCCCCTTTTACCATCTTGTTTGTCATTTTCTTTGGATTTTTATACTTAGTCATTTTTTATTATTACACATTTCCAAACATGAACTAGTGTGTAGTGCATTTTTGATTGATTATATTTTTCCAAGTCCTTTTTTGCCTATTTATTTTTAACCATGAATGTGTACTCCATAAATTCTAGAAAATAAATCACACCACATATATTTCCTATAGCATATACAATAAATTTAAATACATGTGCTAGATAAAAATATATCCAAAAAATTCACAAGCATAAATATCATAAATAAAACATACACAACGAACACCAATAAGATAAAATGATACATCATATATATACCATGAGTTTGATACAACATATACAACCATATACAAAACCTCAACAATAAGGTTGGGCTCCATCTTATCTATCTCATAACCTAGCCATGTTGCCTGTTGAGGCCTTGGCCTAACTTCTCTAAAAGGTATGTTATAATGAGGTAGTCTTAGATCTCAATCCCTCTACATATCCTTGTAGTTGTGTTATATACACCTATTCCTACACCAACTTAGCCTAGGTCATTTTATGTGCCTGTATCAGCTAAGTCTACATCACTGTTTATGCCTACATCATCTATGTTACTTTATCTAGATTCATAGCTCTCTCATTTACTAAGGCTTGCCATACCTATCTCTTTCCTACACCCATATCTACTGATGGTTTCATCCTCCCTCTTTGTACATGTATCTACCTTATTGCCTCAGTAGCTAATCTAAACTAGCTCAATTGAACTAGGGCAGATGGTACACTTAGATCCTCTAGTGCCATGGGGTTTTATGGATATAGAGTCTAATCTAGGATGTCATAGAGTGCTCCCCTCACTAGGCACCCCCTTCTCTCCTCCTCATCCTAAGGTATGCCTATAAATTCACACTAGATAGATATTAGATCACTATCATATCTCATTATATCTATCTATATCTCTTTACTACCAAATAAAAACTTAAGAAATAATTCAATAATATTCATACATATATGTGTCTCTACTCCCATGATATCATCATTTACATAATCACCTAGTATAGTCTCCCTATCTGCACGACCTCCTAGTACCTCCTCAAAAGGTTACCTCTTCAGCTCGAACCTAGATGCTAAAACTTGTGTATGTCTTATCCTTCATTTGAGTGGTTTCTCTATAATCTCCTCTAGCTCATCTATGGGATCATCTAGGATGTTTATAGTCTCTACTCTCTCCTATATCCATCATCACCATGCCCTTGATGGTCATTGCTCATCTTATTAAAAGGCTAGTAGTAGTACATCTAGTACCTCTACTTCCTCTACCTTCTCCTCTACCACTCATCATGCATGAATAGTCCATGGTTTCTCTTGACATGGCCTTAGTATCAACCTCACTATCAGTCGTTTAAGTCCCTTCTTCCTTCATGGATCCCTCACATGTTGAGGCCGATAGTTCGACATCAGTATTGGTGTCACTAGATGAGGTAAGCCTATTTATCCTAGTACTCATGCCATTAAATATGGCTCTCTTCACCATGTGTAGTGTCTGACCACCTCTTCTATCTAGTGTTGGTGTAAGTATATGCCAACTCATCCACATAGATGGTATATGCCCATACAACTACTAAATAATGTATGTACATCTCATTTATTGTAGCATTGGCATTTTGGGCATGGCCCATAATACCTGGTCATCTTTCCATCTTCATACTTGAGGTAACCCATCATTAACCACATGGGGTAACCTATCTAGTTGATACATGGGAAATCTCTCATATATCCATGTTGTTAGTAGTATGATCAATCCCATTCTACTTGGGGAATAAATCTTTAGGGTTATGTTGGTTCCCAATTGTACACCTCATATGCTCAGCTTTACACACTTATATAAAATGGAAAACAATGATGAAAAACCTACTAAGATGTCATTATATCTAGGGGAGGGTTTAACAACAAATAAAGAACCAAACATAGACAATGACTAATAGACACCTACAAAGGGTATGGTTAACTCCTTGGTAGTTTTGGTTCTACCTAAACCAAGGTGAGAGAACCTATGGGGTAGTTTGTTCACATGGAGGGATTTTACAATTCAATATTCATGAGGAATCTTGGCACATAAGGGGAAAGTGACCAAATCATAACCAATTTTTCACACTTCACTCATAACAGTTATCACATGAAATGAATAAATGATTTAAGTCATACACAAGCTATTAGAGATAGATGAATGAATGACTACAATATTTATTTTATGAAACATTCAATAATAGAAACTAAATAATAAACTATAGTTTTAAAATTTTATACATAAAACTTTAAATACATTCTAAATAAATAAGATCTTGTGTATTTATGATGCAATAAACATTTATGCTATGAAAATAGTGTGTTAAGCATAGGGTAAGATAGGGTGGGTTGATTTAAACAAAGATATGGATGGGTGCCGATGAGAGAGGAAGAATTCACTAAAATATCATGTCATTTCCACAAACAAATATTTTATAACCTTTAAAACAAATGGAATGAAACAATAATTTGTAGTTCCTTGAAAGAATCACAAGTAAAGCTATACGTAATCATTCAAGAGCTCTTTCTCACTGAATCCATGAGCTTGGGACTACCCATAAAAATAATATTAATTCTTCATTCCAAATTCTATAACTAAAATTATTTTATAATCTCAACACATTTCCTAGATGACTACCATAAAAGGCAAGAGTGAGAGTACCAATATATTTAGAACTCAGAATAATGCATTAAATTTCAATAATAAGATAGAGCAAAAAAACACAAGTATATTCCATTACCCATATAAATCTCAAATAAATATAGCATGTGGTGGAAATTCTACAAAATGTACACTATGCAAGTCATCTCTATAATAGGGGAACATTTCAATATGATCTCAAAGCTTGTCAATGGTTTTACACAAGAAACTAATTTGACACCAAAGAGATTACATAAGAAGAACTTCTCTAGAGTGATAGCTCTTTTCTCAAAATTTTATAGTTAACCAGCCTTTGTAAAGGAACAAACCTCCTTTAATTATACAATTCTCAAATCAATACATGGCATATCCCAATGAGATGCTCCAGTTGGAAAAAACATTTGTAGGCTTGGAGCTCATCAGTTGCAATAAAAAGGATTCTTAGGATAATGTGCATGCACTGATGAAAGCAACATGTTTGATATCTCATCCTAGTGGGATGATCTCTATACACCACATAAATCACACTCTAGCAAGGGATAAAATAAACCTTTTCCATTTACATATGCAATCCAAAATGTACCTTTCTCTAAAGAATATTCCTATGAGGGATGTGCCACTAATGGACATAATAAAATGATTAAGGGAAACAAAGAGAAGAGGAAGAGGGAGGAGAAAAGAATATTTACATCAATTTAGAATAAACAAAAATTATTTGGTCATATTGTGGAATCAACGTTGATGATCAAGCCCTATGCCAGCTTGTTCTTGTATGTAACAAACTTCTTGATCATGGTGGTGAGGATTTTATTATCTGATCCCACTTGATACATGCATTTGGAATTATAATCTTCTATCTAATTGGTAGTCCCTTGGATCACTCCCTATTTCTTATGTACCAATGCTTTTAATTGGTCACATGACTTTTCAAGTAATACTAGGTCCCTTATCTTTTGGCTATTGAAGGCTCCATGGGGTGCATTGATGAGGTTATTCAAAGCATCCTCTAATAATTCTTTTTTCAAGTCAACTGCACCATCAAGCCTCACCTTTGCTCTCAAGGAGACCTCAATTTCTTTCTTTTAAATCTTTAGAGACTACTCTTCTCCTTTTATATCAAAGGTGCCATCCTTAAGCATGGCTAGCCTGTGCTTTATGGACAACTAGTATTCTCTAGGCATTTTAAGATTATCTAAAGAAACAATATTTTTTGCTACTAAGGCATCTTTTCCCATTTTATAGATCTCATCCATTTTATCCCTAAGTGCCTCCCAAATTTTGATATCATCATCATAGATAAATTCTAGGGAGCTACATGCTCCTCTTCTATCTATCTCATTATCAAGTCATTCCATGGATATATTAATGACTTCCTTGACACGGGCTACCAAGTTATGCTACCAATATTTTGTTGCCAACCCTCTATTTTTAAAATCTTCATTAAGGCCAAAGTCAAGTGTATCCTAAGAGGGAATGGGTGTGTTTAGGGTCCTGCTATTAGTTGGAGTCACTACCTTAGGCTCACTTAGTAACTTTTGCAAGTACTAGATCATTGTTTGGTTTTACATCTTTAGCTCCTCCATTGATGATTTATCCTTATCCAATTGATGAGCCACCATACTTGATAGAAATTGTGAACTATTCTTGATCTCATTCCTTGACGGTTCCCCCAAATCATATCTATATACTACATAGCTTTCAAGGGGAACATCCTTCTTTGTAACACCTTGTGGAGGGATAGCTATCTCCTATGTTCTCTCCCCAGTACTAGTGAAAGTGGTCTTAAAGAGTGCTTTAGTTTTCCTGAGAGGATTTCCCTATATAAATAGGTAATCTTCATTATGTCTATATCTCCCAATTTACTTTTAATGTTCTATTTCTCCATAATCTATTCTTTGACCCATGAGAGGGGCCTGGTCTGAAAACCCATTGGAGTTGTCAACTTTGAGGCTGGTTTGGATGCATTAAATGGTGGTGTGACCAAAAAAATAATGAGAGGGAGAGGATAGGGGTTGGGTACAAGCCTATTATTATCCACTCTATATCCTCATTGCTATCTATCTCAAGTTTCTCCTTTTCATCTTCCTACTCTCCCTCTTTTCTTGGTTTAACTTATTCCAATACCTCAATAACTACTTGAGATTACTTTTATGACCCCAGTAGTAGTCTCTAAATGGCACTATCTTGTCTTGTGGGATGAAGAGGTGTTCTTGCTTCTATCTCATATTATGTAATTAGTTGGGAGAGTTGGGAAGAGGCTATGGCATCTTCCTTGTCACCCTTAGGTGGCTCATTACCAATCATGTCCTCAAAACTCCTATGCTAAAGAGGATCATGGACCTTTATTTGGGGAAGGCTCCCTTGAGGTACTTTAATAAAATTAGTTCCTATTAAAGGTCCCTCCCTTACAACTTCATCACCTTATTCTACCTCCTTATTTATAGTTGTCAGGTTGTGGAGCTAAAAGCTTCACTATATGCAAACATGGAGGAGGTTGCTGAGGTGCAAAGAAACTGACGTCAGTTAAGCCAATCGATGTTGGTCATATTCAGAGCACAAGGCTGCTGACATCGATCATGGATTGGCCAATGTTGATCATTTATAGGCAGACAGGGACCGACGTTGGTCACTTGTGCGGTTCTAGAACTATTAGTTCACGAATAGTTTGTTAATGAACCAGTTGTTTGCATGTTAAAGGCTAATTTTAATCTTGGAGCTATAGATCTAATTATTGTAATTGGATGTCTAATTATTGTTTGCATGAGATCTATATAATAGACTCATGGGCTGTATTGTAAAGTCTTAGGGATCAAAGTAGGGATTCCCTAGGTGCTAGATAGAGAGAGCAAGCTTGGCTCCTCATAGTGCCATAGTGCCAAGTGTGTATGATCAGGTAGATCTACAAGATAACAAGATC
Source organism: Torreya grandis (assembly GCA_037957365.1). Lineage (NCBI taxonomy): Eukaryota > Viridiplantae > Streptophyta > Pinopsida > Cupressales > Taxaceae > Torreya > Torreya grandis. The sequence continues at coordinate 3,414,348 of JARHVA010000192.1, read as the reverse complement.
TAGTAGAGATCCACAGGGGTGCTGGTATGGAGAATCATAAGGACTTGGTGAGGCAAGGACAAGGGTTCTTCTGAGTAAGTAAGATCAGTTGATTTGCAGGTGTGTGTGTGTGTGTGTGTGTGTGAGATCTAGGTTTGCAGGTGTGTAGAACCAGGTTGATTTGCAGGTGTGCAAGATCAGGGAGGTTAGCAATACAATAGGTAGCAAGATCAAGTGAGATCTACTTTGAGTATGTTGTGTACTTGGAGTATGTGTGTATAGTCGGTCATGGAGTACGCGGAGTACTTGTGTATTGGAAGTAGTGATACTGACTGGTGGAGGTGAACACCAACTCTGTGTTTGCGTTGTGTGTTGGGACTATAATTAAGAGAGTGAGCTCTTGAAGAGATTTACTATTTATGCCCTAGAGGTGTGGGAGCCCTAGAGGTGTGTAAGGAAGAAGACTATGGCATCTTCTTTGTTGTATTTTCATCTGGAAGAGTATTAATACAATTGGGTATTGTCTCTCATAGTTTGTGTTGTTTTTGATTTCTAGTTACTTATTACTTCTGGTTTAATTTTGTGGTTAGTTGCTTATATATGGTAATTAGTTGTGCTTCCTAGATCCTATCAAGTGGTATCAGAGCTGTTTGTGGTTCTAGATTCCTGACAAAGTGGTATCAGAGCTAAGGTTGCAGGGAGCATGTTTGTGTTTGATTACAGGTCACTCTCAGGGGTTTCTGATTGAGTGGGAATATAGCAATGGCAAAAGAAAGTAAGCTAAGAATGGAGGAATTCAAAGGCATGAATGGTCAATTATGGTGTTATGGAAAGAAAGAGTAGGAAAAGAAAAATTGTTGGTTGATAGTAGATTAGCATAAAGGGAATGAAGAAGCATGTGTTGTAGGTATTGTTGCATGGATTGCTCTTGTATGTTCCTTGGATAAAGTAGAATCTTGGTTTATAGATTTTGTTGCCTCTTTCCATGCAGCCCCAAATAGAGGGGTTGGTGATCCTTGTCAAAGTATTGGCAAAAGGGAAGTATAGCTGAAATTGTAGACGACCAACACATGGGTGTTGAAGGATGTCATGCAGGTCCCAGTTCTAAAGATGAAGCTAATTTATTTAGAAAAGTTGGGTGATGAGAGATGCATCAAAACTCTCACAATAGATGCACTTAAATTAGCAGGTGGTAAGAAAGTAGGTATCCTTTATCTATCTACTTATATTACTGATTCTTCTTCTATTGTAAAGACATGGCTTTATAGGCTTGGTCACATGAGCAAGAATGAGATGCATGTTCTTAAGAGGAAGACAGATGTGTTTGACAAACTTAAAAACTGGAAAGCTTTGGTTTTTATAGAGGAGATGATGGATAGAGATTAGCAAATGGGACTGAATAACTCTGAGTAGGGTAGTTTAGATAGGGTTTTGATCTAAAGAGAACTCACATGTAAAAAGTCATCACTCACAGGAAAACATAATTACTAACATTGGTCAAGAGGAACCAACATCGATCAGATAGGTGCCGATGTCAGTCATGTGTAGACAAGTAAAGTTGGTAATGTTGGGTGGGTGGACATCGACGTCGATTGGGTAGACACTAGCATCAGTCAGAGAACTGACATCGATAGTCAGGTCAGTCACAGGGAACCGATGTCGGTCAGGTGCAGACTGGGAGGTGACCGACATCGGTCACTAATGGAATGGATTTTGGGTAGATAACAAGCTGTCAAGGAGTCTCAAATGCCCATGTGGAGGACTGAAAGTGTAAGTAAGCCTCAAATTTTTTATTCCCCTTCTTTACACTACTTGTTACTCACTGATGGTCAAGAATTAAGAAGTTTTAAAGAAGCAGAGTAGGTAGAATCCAGTAAATAATGGGAGCATGGTATGGATGAGGAAGTTGATTCCTTGGGAGAGAACCAAATAGGAGGTTTGGTAGAGTTGCCATCAGAGTTAAAGAAGAGAGAAAATGGACACATGAGATAGAAGGCCAAGTCATATGGTCTTGAGCAAGCTGCAAGACAATGGTACAGGTTTGACAGGTGGATGACAAAGCATGGCTTTAGTCAATGTCATTGTAACCATTGTATTTGTCTTACCAGGTTGGATGATGGTCGTGACATTATCTTGTTACTGTATGTGGATGGTATGCTTGTTGCAGGTTCAAACATATAGGGTTTTGTTGAGCTAAGGGTAAGGTTAGTTTAGTGGTGTGCCATGAAGGATTTGGGAGCAGTGAAATTCTTTGGCATGAGTATTCTTAGAGATAGGGAAGATCACAAGTTGATGTCGTCACAGGATGATTGTGTGAAGGTAGTGCAGGATGCAAAATGTCAAGCACACCTATGGATGGATAGTTCACAAAATAGGGTCCCTAATCACATGATGAGGTTGAATACATGTATACTCCTTGATTTTGCCCTAGTAGTGGGAGTTGTCAGTAGGTTTGTGGCCAATTTGGGAAAGAAGCAGTGGAGAGTAGTTTAGTGGATTCTTAGATATATGAGAGGGACCAATAGTAGGTTAACATGTTATGTAGGGTCAGGCACTTCAGATATGGTAGGTTACTTGGATGGTAGGTGGAGCACCATAGGATGTGTGGTGGTTGGTCTTCAAGATTGAGCTTAAAGAGGGATACAAGCTAGGAAACAAATTAGATGGTGTGCAGGTACAGGTATAGTGTATCTATTTATCTCTAAGTGGGAGATAGTTAGGTTGTGGAGCTAAAAGCTTCACTATATGCAAACATGGAGGAGGTTGCTGAGGTGTAGAGAAATTGATGTCAATCAGGCCAATCGAAGTTGGTCATATTTAGAGCACAGGGCTACCAACATCAGTCATGGATCAGCCAACATCAATCATCTCTAGGTAGATAGGGACCAATGTCAGTTGCTTGTGCAGTTCCAGAACTATTAGTTCATGAATAGTTTGTTAACGAGCTGGTTGTTTGCATGTTAAAGGCTAATTTTAGTCTTGGAGCTATGGATCTAATTATTGTAATTAGATGTCTAATTATTGTTTGCATGAGATCTATATAATAGACTCATGGGTTGTATTGTAAAGTGTGAGGGATCAAAGCAGGGATTCCTCGAGTGCTAGATAGAGAGAGCAAGCTTGGCTCTTCATAGTGCCATAGTGCCAAGTGTGTATGATTAGGAAGATCTATGGGAGAGCAAGGTCTAGTAGAAGATCCATAGGGGTGCTAGTATGGAGAATCAAAAGGACTTGGTGAGGCAAGGATAAGGGTTATTCTGAGTAAGTAAGGTCAGTTGATCTATAGGTGTGTGTGTGTGTGTGCGAGATCTAGGTTTACAGGTGTGCAGAACTAGGTTAATTTGTAGGTGTGCAAGATTAGGGAGGTTAGCAACACAACAGGTAGCAAGATCAGGTGAGATCTACTTGGAGTACGTTGTGTACTTGGAGTATGTGTGTATACTCAGTCATAGAGTACGTGGAGTACTTGTGTACTGGTAGTAATGATACTGATTGGTGGTACTGGCAGTAGTGATATTGACTAGTTGGAGGTGAACACCAACTCTATGTTTGAGTTGTGTGTTGGGACCATAATTGAGAGAGTGAGCTCTTGAAGAGATTTACTATTTATGCCCTAGAGGTGTGGGAGCCCTAGAGGTGTGTAAGGAAGAAGACTGTGGCATCTTCTTTGTTGTATTTCCTTCTGGAAGAGTATTAATATAATTGGGTATTGTTTCTCATATTCTATGTTGTTTCTGATTTCTAGTTACTTATTACTTCTAGTTAATTCCATGTTTAGTTGCTTGTATATGGTAATCATTTGTGCTTCCTAGATCCTATCAAGTGGTATCAGAGCTATTTTTGGTTCTAGATTCCTAACAAAGTGGTATCAGAGCACCAAAAGATGTGTGGTGGTTGGTCTTCAAGATTGAGCTTGAAGAGGGATACAAGCCAAGAAACAAATTAGATGGTGTATAGGTACAGGTACAATGCAACTATTTATCTCTAAGTGGGAGATTATTAGGTTGTGGAGCTAAAAGCTTCACTGTATGCAAACATGGAGGAGGTTGCTAAGGTGCAGAGAAACTGATGTCAGTCAGGCCAATCGACATCGGTCATATTCAAAACTCAAGGCTATCAACATTGGTCATGGATTGGCTGACATTGGTCATCTCCAAGTAGATAGGGACTGACATCGGTCACCTCTATGGTTCCAAAACTGTTAGTTCACGAATAGTTTGTTAACGAATCAGTTGTTTGCATGTTAAAGGCTAATTTTAGTCTTAGAGCTGTAGATCTAATTATTGTAATTGGATGCCTAATTATTATTTGCATGAGATATATATAATAGACTCATGGGCTATATTGTAAAGTGTGAGGGATCAAATAAGGGATTCCCCGAGTGCTAGATAGAGAGAGCAAGCTTGGCTCCTCATAGTGCCACAGTGTCAAGTGTGTATGATTAGGTAGATCTATGAGACATCAAGATCTGGTAGAGATCCACAGGGGTGATGGTATGGAGAATCATAAGGACTTAGTGAGGCAAGGACAAGGGTTATTTTGAGTAAATAAGATTGGTTGATCTGTAGGTGTGTGTGTGTGTGTGTGTGCGAGATCTAGGTTTGCAGGTGTGCAGAACTAGGTTGATTTATAGGTGTAAGATCAGGGAGGTCAGCAACACAATAAGTAGCAAGATCAGGTGAGATCTACTTGGAGTACATTGTGTACTTGGAGTATGTGTGTATACTCATTCGTGGAGTACGTGGAGTACTTGTGTATTAGCAGTAGTGATACTGAATAGTGGAGGTGAACACCAACTCTGTGTTTGAGTTGTGTGTTGGAACCATAATTGAGAGAGTGAGCTCTTGAAGAGATTTACTATTTATGCCCTAGAGGTGTGTAAGGAAGAAGACTGTGGCATCTTCTTTGTTGTATTTCCTTCTGGAAGAGTATTAATACAATTGGGTATTGTCTCTCATAGTCTGTGTTGTTTTTGATTTCTAGTTACTTATTACTTCTAGTTTAATTCTATGGTTAGTTGCTTATATATGGTAATCAGTTGTGCTTCCTGGATCCTATCAAATGGTATCAGAGCTATTTGTGGTTCTAGATTCTTGACAATACTTGAAGGCATAGGGGTACCTATTTTAAAGCTTGATCCCCTATCTCCCTCTAGTGTAGCCTCACCTTCTTGTATTGAATTTGTGTATACTAGAGAGGGATAGTCCTATGGGACTATCTCCATAGCCACCACAACATCTTATTATTGTATTTTTTAAGCTTCTACCTTTTCATTATTGGTGGGGGCTTGATCTTCTAGCATATACTCATTTTCAAATTTCTCCATGGGCCCTTGCATACTTTTTGTCTCACCCTCCACCTCTTACCCTGATAGCTAGGTGAACATATCCTGGACAAATGCTTCTATGTCTAATGAGATAACTTAGTTTTGGAGTAGAGTTTGGGCTTGCATGGCCACCTTGACACCTACTTCTATCACATATTTGAAGGACAAAGGGTCATTTGAGGACAACACATTTTCCTCATCACATTTGTCTTCTCCTCCCAAAGGTGCTTATGGTCTAAATAATCCCATTGTTAGAACCTTGACAAGAGTCTATGGTCTTTCCCTTAGATTTATTTTGGTGGTCCTCATTAGGGGAGGAGTGAATGCCTTGAATTGCTTCATCATCTCTATGATTGGCCTATTTTCCTTTGAGTCTTCTTCATCACTCATATCCCTTAGCAACTAGGCATATGAGGACTTTTCTCCTTGGGATTCTATGGTTTCATGTTGAGAGGGTACATCTGGATGTATGACCTCTTTATTTTTCTTGGGTGTTGAAAATGGAGGTTACAACACCTTCTTCTTCATTTTAGTCTTTGGTTGCTCTACTTGTTCCTCTCCTCCTCTTTTCCTTGTGTACATTTTTGTGGGTGGAATGGGCTTTGGTTATTTCTCAAGTTAAGGGGCTAGAGAAATGGTTGGTCTAGATAATTTGGTAGGAGATCCCTTAGTGGTATTAAAATTATAGAAGCACTTGAAAGTTTTACCTCCACCATGGTAATCTGAGTCCAATTTTTAGCCAGGTTGGTCAATTTTATGAAATATAGTTTGGACTTGGACTATGCTATTATAATCTCATCAACATTGAATGGTTTGGTAAAAATGGTATCACCTATCAGCTTCTTCCCTTTGCCTTTGGCCTCTACCTGAGGGCCTACTAAATATCTAGTGTGAGAGGGAATAATAACCTTGAGCTCATGTAGAGTTATGAGGTCCATGAGGGTAAGGGTATCATGTGTATTAAGGTCCACACCTTGGGAATTTAACCACCCAAATGTTATTTTCATTATATGATATGTCATCCATGCAATTAAATCATTCTCTGGGACTATGAAGTCTACTTAGGATATAGGCTAAATATTTATATTCTCCTCAGTGTAACTTGATGACATTATAGCCTTGTCATCCACCATGTCCTTAGGGATGGTGATGATGCCATATGCAATAATCTCCTAAATGATGAGCCTTAGGTAATCAATTTTCCTTACTTGCTCCTCTATCACTCATTTTGACTAGATGTCCTTGTAGTGTGCCTGGTGCCTAATTACACTTGTAGAATTGTTAACCAACCACCTTATGTCATATTTGGACCAAGGAGGCATCTTGTCCATTTGAAACCATACCATTTCTTATTCTAACCCCTTTGCTCTAGCTAGAGTAGGACATGTATACTATCCTATCTATATAGGGAAATTGAAGGGGTTGTTAATCTTCTTTGCCAAAATCATCTCATGTGTGTAAACCATTTGTCTACACAATTCCATGAGTGCAACCTTATTATCAACATACCTAGGTAGCTTGTGGGGTACCCATGAATAACCACTCACCTAGATGTACGTAAAGGTGCAGAATTAAATTTACACTACACCAAACTTGTTGATAACCTCCATGGTCACCTTGGTCATTTTATTTAAGCTCCTTAGAGGGTATAAGACACTTATTATGGCATTGAAAAAAATAATTATAAACCTTGGCCTAGTTGTTCCTGAAACCTGCCAAAGTCATTTTAGGATACAACTCATAAATTTTGAGACTGGAGGGATTCTTAGTAAGTCTAGGGAATATCTGTTATGTACTAAGCTATACATGAGGTAATAATTTATGTAAAATGTTCCATTAAATGCCTCCTTAGAAGAGATGGCCACCTGTAACTACATTATTTATTTGTGTAGGTTGTTACTCAAAATTGAGGCCCAGTCTAGCTACTTTTTACCTTCCAACACACAAATAAGGATGTAAATCATCCATGTCTCATAATTCTCTACCATGGGTACCCCATAAACTCTAGAATCCATGGCAATGACATATCATGGTATTTACTTAAACTCTATTAACTTAAGATTCCTAATTAATCTAGAAACTTTATTCTCTTCTTGGTGAGATAAAAAGTGTTAATAATATCCCAAATGAATCTATCATTCTCATCAACATACACCTATCATTCTTTCATGGTTTAAAAAATTACCTTAGCTTGTGGTGGTATCCTAAGCATGGCACTAGGAGCTTTAGGGGCAAATGAGCAAACAATTGATTAGCTCCCATCAAGTACAATTATTGTATCCTCATGAAACACCTTTGTGCATGTAATGACCAGCTTTGGGTATGGGGATACTACTAGAAAATATATTGTAGGAACCATATAACTCATACACAAATTGTCTACTACCTTAGGGGTATTAGGTTTCTACAAAATATTTGACAGGTTAGCAAAATCTAAACCTTGGACATCAGTGTCCTTAATATCATCAAGAATTGAAGTAATTCTACTTTTCAAAGGGATTCAAGAAGAATAAGCCATTTTTTCTTAACCAACATGACACTACCTTCCCTCAAATTGAAAAATACCCCTTCCTAACAGATATCTCTATAATTCTTCCAAAATTCACTTCCAAAGCACTAAGTCAATAACCTAGAGAATAATTACTTGCAAGCACACTAAAAAATATGTAACATGAGCAATAAACCACTTGAAAAATATAATAGTAGTTACTATTCTCATCTCGTAGCACTCTAGTTTGTAAATTTCTTGAAAACACAAGTGTGAGCTCTAATTACGAAAGGTGGATTAAAATGAAGGAAAATACTTTGTTATAGTCAACCCTTTTTGAAATTAGAGTTACTATTTAAGCCTTGGTGTAGAAAAAATAACCTTCAACTACCAAATTAATATCTTCAAGCATAATTAAAAAAAAAAGTCATTTTTAATTGATTGACGTGACACTACCTTCCCTTAAACTAAAAAATACCCCATCCTGGTGGCTAACTCTATAGTTCTTCCAAATTTCACTTCCAAAGCACTAAGTCAATAACCCAAAGAATACTTAATTGCAACCATGCTAACAAATATGTAACCTAAGAAAGAATTCACTTCAAAAATATGATAGTAGTTGTTAGTCTTGTCTCATATTACTCTAGTTTATGAATCACTTAAAAACATAAGTGGGAGCTCCAATTATTAAAGGTGGATTAAAATGAAGGAAACTACTTATTTATAGTCAACCCATTTTGAAATCAAGGTTAACAGTTAAGCCTTGGTGTAGAACATCTAACCTTCAGCTACTGCATTAATATCTTCAAGCATAATTCAAAAATAAAAGGAGGGAAACTTGATGGTGCTTTCTCTTCTAGCTAAACAATTTTCCCTATGATACATGGCATCAAATAAGTGAAAATCCACCTCTAGCACTCATCAAGTTTTTGAGAACCTTTTCACCTCTTCACCCCTCACATTATTTAGTGAGGAGATGCCACATGCCCCAAACTTTCCTTTGAAAATAATAATGTTGACGTGTGTCAAAAATCTAGGTACTCAAGGTGTTGGGGACATTTGCAATGTCTCACCCTTCTTTTCCCTTAGTGTCCTGGTGCAATATACTATGGGCTCCCATAAAAGTTCCACCTATCATGATCCTACTTGACTACCATAATGTCCTAGTCCTTAGGGAATCATTGCACCTCCTCCCCCTTTTTGAGACAAGGCATTCCTCCAAAAGGGCCCAAAAACTAAAACCCTTCAGAGACTACCATGTGGCATGATTTGAGGAGTCTAGACTTTGGAAACTACTTGCACCTTTGGTAGAAAAACACAAGTGTGACAACCTTTGAAAAATAACCAAAACCAAGATCATTTTAGGATGTTACCATGTGTCCATCATATATGCTCGCTCAGGCGTTCAGCTATCTTTTAATTTTGTACCATTAATCAACCTGAGGAGGAATGAAACATTCTTCCACCCTTCAAAGAGACTTCATTTATTTATGATAGCACATGACTTAAAGGAATTTTTTTTTGGAATCCTTTAGGAAAGGGCCCTTGATAATGCCTAAGAGTACCCTCTGAAAGTGGAACATACCCTTTTAAAGTCTTGGAAATGTCCCTCAAAATCTCCAAAGTTCCACTTTAGGAGTCTTGAAAGTGGCCTTCAAGACTTTGAAAAGTGTCATGTGCCCTTTTAGTTATCATTTAGAAATTTTGAATGTGTCCTTTCACCTAAAAAAATACCCTTTATAACTTGTGAAAGTGTCCTTCAAGATTCTTGAAAATTACTTGGCCAAAGTAAATAATTCCTTTGAGGTTTTTGTATGGGCAAAACAACTGAAAGGCAAGTGCCCTTCAAATTTTTTGTTGTGGAAAAAAATTATAACACAAATAAGAATTGGTACCCTTTTTCAAAATAAAGGAATTTTTTGAGACTTTTGTAATGGACAAAATGTCCTATGAAAATAAGTCTTCAAATTTTTTGCTTGAGGCAAAATGTTAAAAAACTATATTTGTTGGGCATTGTGTTCATTAGAAGAGGCCTAAAAATTCTAAGGGATAAACACTTTTAACAAGAAAAGACAACACACAAAGGACTTAACCATTTTTTTATGAATAACTTGACCTTCTTAAGGAATGCATGAGGACAAAAAGACTTAGACATGGACTTCAATACTCAGCATGGTCTAAATTGTAGAAATTATCCATTAACAAGGGCCCAATTACCTCAATGCAATCTTAAGCACTAACATATGCTCTCACTCAGGGATGCATACCCCACGTGGGTGTGTAAATAACCATATAACACAAGACCAAGTGCCAATCCATTAGGCCATAGAGTTAGGACAAAATAACTACCAACAAATAGGAAGGATGAACAAAACATGACATCCTTACAAAAAACATAGATCAAGAGGATCCAAAAATTAACACACAACAACAACACAATGAGAATAATTATAAAAACAAGGCCCAAAATAAAGGGGAGACAAAAAAACAAGAAAATAAAGTAGGAAAACACTATATAATATGGTACATAATTACAAATAGACTCAATTAAGGATGCCTACCATTGATAGGAAATTCCAATATTTCTCTATCCAGATCTCTTAGGGATAAAGTGTGCTCCTTAATTCTATAGTCAATTGAGTAAGGACCCATCCACAAAGCATCAAACTTTTCATGATTACCTTTCTCTTCTTGTCTGCTATCCCAAAGTAGAACTAGATCATCTACTTGAAAAGTTCTAGAAGTGACCTTCTTATCAAATATTTACTTTAACCTCTCCTTTAGCTTCAGGCACTTCTCATGGGCTAACCTACATGACTCATCTAATTCCAAAATCTAGGTCATTCTTTCTTTATATTGGTCAATGTATTCATCCTCCTTAAGTTGCTACATCAGATGATAAGTAGGAAGTTGTAAATTTATGGGCAAAATTGCTAGAGTTCCATAGACAAGTTCAAAAGGGATCCTTCCTATGGCTCTCTTAGGAGTAATCCTATTGGCCCATATGGAAAATTTTAAATGTTCACCCCACCTCTTCTTGTTGACTTCTAATGTCCTTATGATAATATTAAGCAAGTTTTATTACTTGATTCTACTTGCCTATTCCCTTGAGGACTATAATTGGAAGCATAAGTAAGATCAATCCCATAATCTTTGCACATCAACTCTAAAGACTTGGCTTTGAAACTCATTACATTGTCAGTAATGATCATGATTGGTACACTAAACCTATAGATAATCTAATTCAATAGAAAGTCCATCATAACTTTGTGTGTTGCCTTCATTATGGGGATTACTTCCACCCACTTGGTGAAATAATCAGTTATAAGAAATATCCATTTATGCCCAACACTTTAAGCCTCACTAATCTCACTAATTAAATCTATGCCCCATTTCCTAAATGGAGCTTCAATAGTAACTTGTTGTAAAGGGAGAAAACTAGATGCCTTTAATCTTCCTACAAAGCATTGACACTTTTCACATCACTTGACAATCTAAGAAACATCCTTGAATAGCGATGGCCACTAATAACTAGCTCTAATAATCTTATGAGAAATAACTTTAGGCACAAAATGACCACCACACACATCACTATGAAAATCTTCAATCAAGCCATCAACGTGGTCCTCTAACACACACTTCAGAAGGACGCCATCAATATTTCTCCATGCTAATCCACTATCAATTAGGAGGTACTTCTAGGAGATTAATTTGAGAGTCCTTATCTAATTTTTGTCTAAGTTGGGAGGACAACACATACTCCAAAGATCATAAACAATGCCCTTATACCAATAAGATGCACTAAACTGATCTAAAGTGTTACTGGTGATGGCAACAATGTTGTTCACTTTAGCTGCTTGCAAATTTGCCTCAACCATAAGCCTAAACAAGCCCATTCCACACACCAATTTAGTAGTTTGGATGTCTATATCATATTCTTATAACTTATTTACCCATCTACACCTTTTATTGGAGATATTAGGTTGAGTCAATATATCCTTCACCATGGTGTGAGTGGTATAAGCAATAATCCTCAAACTCAAGATATAAGATCTAAATGTTTTAATCACTTTCAACAAAACATATGCTTGTTTCTCCATAAGGGTGTAACTCAACTCAAAACCTTGTATAGCTTTGTTAAAGAATGTTATGGGTTATTTGTGGCTATCATCATTTTTTATAATAAAATATGAAATGAATTGATGTAATCAGGACTAGCTAAAATGGATGTAGACTTCAAATCTCCTTTGACATCACTGAATACTTGCACAACCCTTTCATTCCTTTTAATAGGTAGGGTGATTTCTATAAAGTTAGACACAAATCTTATTACAAAATTAATTTGTCCAAAGAAAGATTGAATTCCTTTCTTGGATTGTAGGATGGGAACTTTGTTAATGGCCTTATCTCTTTCAAGATCAATCATAACACCCTCCTTAGACACTATATGTCCTAGAAATTTAGCCTTTTGAACTCCAACATTACACTTCTTAAGATTGAGGGAGATACTAAAATCTCTACATCTAATTAATACCTTTTCCAAGTGTTTCAAGTGCTCATCCCTTCTCTTGGAGTACACATTGACATCATCCTAATACAAATCAATAAACTAATCAATCATCCCTAAAAAAACATCCATGACACACTAAAATGTTGCACCAACATTCATTAACCCAAAAGGAATTCACATATACACATAGGTGCCCCATGATGCTAGGTTATGGAGCTAAAAGCTTCAACTATGCAGATGAAGAAGAGGATGCTAAAGTTCCAAAAGTACCGGCATCGGCAGTATGACCGATGTTAGTCAAGATGAATGCAGAAGGCAACCAGCATCGGCAGGAAGTTGGCCGACATCGGTTAGCACCAGTTAGATAGGGATCGATGTCGGTTGCCTGTGTGTTTCAGAACTATTTGTGCATTCATTGCACAAATAGTTAGTTATTTGAACTGAGTGTTTGCACGTAAAGGCTATTTTGAGTCTTGAGTTGCGTGTTTATTATTAGTGAACTAAGAGTCTAAGTTATTGTTTAAGTCTAGGATCTATTTATAGACCCATTGACATGTATTGTAATTATGAGCTAGAAAGGAAGGCAAGGAAGATCCTTCCATTATAAGGTCATTGAGTTGCAGGTTGTTACAAGCTCATAGGAGATCTACATGTGTAAGTATGGTCTATTGAATTTCAAGTTAGAGGTTCGTGGGAGATCTACTTGAAGTACTTTAGAGTGCTTAGTGTACTGGCAGGGTTATTACTGACTGGTTGGAGAGGTGAACACCAATTCTGTGTGTGAGTTGTGTGTTGGAACCATTTTTGGTAGGAGAGTGAACTTTTGAATAAGAATTATTGTACACTTGAGGTGTGGCAAGCCTCTGTAAGGTGGAAGAGTGTGGCGTCTCTTTATTGTATTCTTTTTTGTATGAGTATTAATATAAGATTGTATATTGTCTCTCATATTCTGTGTCATCTTTGAATTCTAGTTACTTATTGCTTCTAGTTATTTTTGCATGTTTAAATTGCTTGTATTTGGTAATCATATCGTGCTCTTTCTGAGGAGCAAGATCCTAATAAGTGGGATCAAAATAGGGGTGTTTGTTCTTGGATTCCCTAGCAACTGGTACCAGAGCTTTTGGTTGGGATACTAACAGGTTGGATTAGATCTGGTTAGTGTGTGTTGATTATAGGTTACTCACAGGGGTTTCTGTTTGAGTTGGAGTAGAACAATGGCAGAAGATAGTAAACTACAAATGGAGAAGCTTAATGGTAGGAGATCTAAGTCCAGGTATGGCAGAATAACCTATTGGAAGTGTGGAAAGAAAGGGCACTTAAAAGAGATTGCAGGTCGTGTGAAGATCAGCATGAAGGACATGAAGAAGAAGTAGATGTTGTGGATTATGTTGCACAAGATGCTCTGGTATGTTCTTTGGATAAAGTAGAATCTTGGGTTTTAGATTTTGGTGCCTCTTTTCATGCATCCCCAAATAGGGAATTTTTTCATGTGTATGTCCAGGGAGACTTTGGATAAATTTGTTTAGGGGATGGTAAGCCTTGTCATATGGTTGGCAAAGAGAAAGTGAAGCTAAAATTGCAGATAGGTAGCACATGGGTGTTGAAGGAGGTCATGCATGTCCCAGTTTTGGAGCGGAATTTGATTTTTGTAATAAGTTTGGGTGGTGAGGGTTGCACAGTAACTCTCACAGTAGACTCTTGGAAGGTTACCAAGGGTGCACTTGTTGTAGCAAGAGGTAAGAAAGTAGGTACATTTTATCTATCTACTTGTATTACTGATTCTCTTTCTGGGTTATCTACTTTAGCTGTAGATTCAAAGATGTGGCTTAATAGGCTTGGTCACATGAATAAAAAGGAGGTGCATGTTCTTGAGTCAAAGGGTATGCTTTCAGATTTGAAGAGCATAGATCAAGATTTCTGTATGCAGAAGAAGAAAGTGACATTTCTTGAGGAATCTGATGTCAGTGACAAGAACAAGAAAGCCTTGGTTTTCAAGGAGAAGGTGATGGATAGAGTTTAGCACAAGGGGTAAAAGAATTTTGAGTAGAGCAAGGGTGATTTAGACAAGGTTTGATCCAAAAGGAGCTCACGGGTAGAAGTCAGTTCTCACAAGAAAAACACAGAGACTGACATTGGCTAGAAAACTGATGTCAGTGTCCAGACAGGGATTGATGTTGGCTATGTGCAGCCCAATGTCAGTGACTCAAGGATAGATAAACATCAGCGTCATCCAGGGAGAACTGACATCGGTGATGAGGTAGTTGCATGGAATTAACATTAGTCAGATGCAGACTGAGATGTGACTAGCATCAGTCACTGAGATGGATTTTGGGTGGACAACAAGCTATCAAGGAGTCTCAAGTGCCCGTATGGAGGACTTAAAGGGTATGTAAGCCTCAAATTTGTCATTTCCCTTATTTACACTACTTGTTGCTCACTGATGGTAGAAAACTAGGAAGTTGTTAAAGAAGTAGAATAGGTAGACCTAGGAAATAGTGGGAGCTTGGCATGGATGGAGGATGTGATTCCTTAGAGGAGAACCAAATGGGAGCTTTGGGTGGAGTTTCCAGTTAGAAGAAAGCACTGAGAGACAAATGGATGTTCAGGATGAAGAAGAGCAGAAATGGACATGTGAGACAGAAGGCTAAGGTGTATGGTCTTGAATAAGCTGCAGGATAATGGAGGTTTGATCATTGTGTTTCTCTTTACTAGGTTGGATAATATTAGTTACATTATCCTATTACTGTATGATGTGCTTGTTGCAGGGTTACATATATAGGGAGTTGTTGAACTAAAGGTAAAGCTAGTTTAGAGGGGTGTCATGAGGAATCTAGGTGCAGCAAGATTCTTTGGCATGAGTGTGTTCTAGGGACATGGAAGGTCACATGTTGACTTTGTTTCAGGATGATTGTGAGAGACTGGTTAGCACGCCGATGGCTGGACAGTTCATAGAACAATGTCTTGATTCACATAATGAGGTTCAGTGCATGGTATGTACTAGACCTAAGTTTTCCCAAGCAGTGGGAGTTGTCACAAGTTTAGAGCCAATCCAGGAAAGAAGCATTGGAGGGAAGTTCAGTGGATTCTTAGAGGGACTATCAGTAGGTGCACATGCTATACAGGGTCAAGTTATTTTCTACATGGTTTGTAGATGTGGATGTGGCAGTGATTTGGATGATAGGTGCTACACCACAGGTTTTGTGGTGGTTGGTCTTCAAGAGTGATCTTAAAGAGGGATACAAAGCCAAGGGAATAAACTAGATGATGTATAAGTACAAGTATAATTGCAGCTATTTATCTCTAAGTGGGAGATTGTTAGGTTATGGAGCTAAAAGCTTCAACTATGCAGATGAAGAAGAGGATGCTGAAGTTCCAAAAGTACCAGCATCAGTAGTATGACTGATGTCGGTTAAGATGAATGTAGAAGGCAATCAGTGTCGGTAGGAAGTTGACCGACATCGGTCAGCACTAGTTAGACAGGGACCGATGTCAGTCACCTATGTGTTCTAGAACTATTCATTGCATAAATAGTTAGTTAGTTGAACTGAGTGTTTACATGTAAAGGCTATTTCAAGTCTTGAGCTGTGTGTCTATTATTAACAAACTAAGAGTCTAAGTTATTGTTTAAGTCTGGGATCTATTTATAGACCCATTAGCATGTATTGTAATTATGGGCTAGAAAGGAAGGCAAGGAAGATCCTTCCATTGTAAGATCATTGAGTTGCAAGTTGTTGCAAGCTCATAGGAGATCTACATGTGTAAGTATGGTCTGTTGAATTGCAGGTTGCAGGTTCATGGGAGATCTACTTGAATTACTTTAGAGTGGTTGGTGTACTGGTAGGGTTATTACTGACTGGTTGGAGAGGTGAACACCAATTCTATGTGTGAGTTGTGTGTTGGGACCATTTTTGGTAGGAGAGTGAACTTTTGAAGAATAATTACTGTACACTTGAGGTCTGGCAAGCCTCTATAAGGTGAAAGAGTGTGGAATCTCTTTATTGTATTCTTTTCTATAAGAGTATTAATACAAGATTATATATTATCTCTCATATTCTGTGTCATCTATGAATTTTAGTTACTTGTTGCTTCTGGTTATTTCTGCATGTTTATATTGCTTGTATTTGGTAATCATATTGTGCTCTTTCTAAGGAGAAAGATCCTAATAAGTGGGATCAGAATAGGTGTGTTTGTTCTTGGATTCCCCAACACATGGTGTGGTGAATGTTACCTTAGACATCTCAGATTCCTTAACCACAACATGGTTATATCTAGAGAAGACATCTAGAGTAGACAACATTTCAGACCCAGTGACATCTTACAATAGATTGTCTATGTTAGTCAAGGGATAGTTATCTTTTAGGGAGGCTTTATTTAGATTGTGAAAATCCACACAAAGGCAGATATCATAGGGACCAAATTAGCCACCCAAGATGAGTACCTAATAGGCTAAATAATACCACCGTCCCTTAACTTCTTTAATTCATCATACATCTTGGTGGCCAAGTTGGGATTAATAGGCCTCTATTTCTACTTAAATGGCTTACTATTTGATTACAATGGGATGACATGTTAGAATAGGTCCTCCCTATACTTTTTAAGCTCTGAATAAGACCATGCCAAGTAGTCTAGATATTTCCTTAGTAGCTATACATAATCTCTTTTCTCTTTAGTGCTAAGACAAATACCTAACCATACTTTTCTTGGATTCTTAGGGGAACCCAAATCATATTCATTAACATCCCTTGAGACAAATGTTTCTCTTGACCTCACTCTATCTGCTCCATCAAAGGATGCCTCTAAGCTGACCAATCCCCTAGGGATAGTGTTCATTTTGAATTGAATGACCTCTTTCCCAAATAAATTATCATTTCCATCACAATTTTTAACCATAGATTCTAGGTCCACACGCTAACCATGAAATTCTGATTCACAAGTCAAGAACCTTTTAATTTGGTCATTATCCTTGAACACCTGCCAGTGATGAATGTTATCTAGAACTAAGGGTCAAGTAAGCACCTCCAACTGGTACTAATAATATGGGCTTATGCTTGAAATATCAAATTGAGTTCCTACCTTATCAAAAAATTTAGATTCTTTGGTAAATTCCTTATTATGATAAGAGATATTGAATGCATCAAAGCCTTCAATCAAATCCCATACAACACGTTTTTACTATTTCAATTTTTTTACACTTGGTGGCATATGCATTACAAATCTATTTCACCACTAATTTTGAGTCCCCTTTGATAGAGAGACACTTGATCCCATGTTCACATGCAATCCTCAGACCAAGTATAAGAGATTCATACTTAGCAACATTGTTAGTGTAATTGAAATCAAGGTGGAAGGAAAAAGTATACCTCCTTCCATTAGGATCATTTATAATCACTCTAGCCCTATTCTCAACACTAGGTCAAGCCCCATCAAAGAACAATTCCTAGATATAAACCTCTATATCAGTTTGTGCATCAATGATAATAGACTATTCATCCACATCAATAGTACCAACAAAAACACCCAGCTCAACATCGATGTATATTACTTCATTCAGAGCATGATTAGATCTTCAATTATATGTAACATCTTAGGCTCTCTATGAAGTTTGACCATTTTACCTTCTAGGGGGATGGTAGCATAAGATAGGTGCATATACACATTTCTTCCCATACTAGTAGCCCATTTCCATGATAACAACATTCCCCATTTGGGAGGGCAATCTATAACTACCATATCCATATTCAAAAACTTATCTGAGTGAACTGCCAATTGTACATCCAACCCTTTGACCTACCCAAAAACTAACACCTCTCATGAATCCATAGCATAACACTTGATAAAATCAAATTTTATCTTTACACTAAGTTCATTCAAGACACATAAAGGCATAACATTGAAAGATGCACTAGAATCAAACATGTAATTGTAGACAATCATGTCATTGATCATCAATGTTGTATAAAATGGATCCATATCCAATTGAATCTCCACCAATGTAGTCCCTAGATAGACTACAATAGAAGGCTCATAAACATCCCCTATGTCTTGATCTTCTAATAGTACTTGGCACATTTTAAACTCATTGGTAGTTGATCCCTTTCTAAACACCAAATATTCAAAAGCTCTCTTCCTATGATTAAGGATCTATAGTAACTCAATGAGTGAAATAGTGATCTTTATTTGACTCAATAGATGGGACATATCACACACACTATACTAAGGGAGGGGCATGTTTGGTGGGAGGGTGGTGACATTTTCAGTATGGATATTCTTAGACAGCACATGAAATGGATTAAGTTGAAGGGGATTATTATTCTTTATGGGAGCTTTTAGTGGTGGGTTTTACTTAGTCTCATTAGTACCCTTGGGAACACTAGACAACATAAGCATCTTATTGTTCTTAAAAATAACTTCTTTGGTTTTATTATCTTGAGCAATAGGTGCCTTATTGGAGCTTTTGGAATAGCTACAACTTTTTTTGCCTCTTTTCTTGCATCCCTCACCTTCAAGTCAGTAGGAGCAACACCTTGAGGGATCACACCTACTTGACTACTTCTCAAATTAATCTCTCTTGTTTGGGTAGTTGCTACATTAATCTAGAGTCTTCAGTCTTCCTTTGATGGATTGCCTTCTAGATATTTATTGATCATCATAGAGCGTAGATGATCAAAATCATGCACAAGAAACTCATATGCTTGTGCTACATTTACATCGCATGTAGAATCAAAGATAGGGACACATTCTAACTCAATAACACCCCAATGTTTAACAATCATAGTGTTAGTAGGTATCCCTATGGGAGTCACTACTTTAGCTAGAGGACTATGGAAATCAAACATGAAAACTTCATAATCAAATAGTGTATCTTCTAGTTCATCTAGTTCTTGATCCACTACCTCAATAATATCACAAGGTAAGTGGGGTAGGAAACATCTGTCACACCAATCAATGTCTATATCAGAGCTCATATCATTTATCTTATCATCTAGGGGATCCAACATTTCCTTCCCAACACCCCTACCTTGATTCTTTTCTAGTCAATCTTCATGTGCAGGCCTCTTTCCTTTGTCAACTTCTTGGTTATGGAATAGAGAGCCTCACTAAGACTGATATGGATTTGGGGCCTTATCATGTCTAGAAAATACATGTGGAATGCCATTTTCTTCCCTAGCCAACTTGTATGACATTTATTTAATATTGAAGGCCAAAGTCTTGATGGTTTCTTCTAAGTTGGTAGCCTTGGCAAATTGTGTCTTTTTAAAATTGACTAGCTTCACATCAACCCTATTAATCATAGGCTTTCCCATATATTTAATAGTATTATCAATTTAGATGGTCATATTAAAGGCCAACCTAAGGTTTGGTGGAGCCATGTCTCTCAAGTAGTATGTAACCTTCTTTTCAAAAGCATCATAATATTTTATTAGATAAGTAGTATCACTAGGCCTAATATTTCTAGGTAAATGCATCATGGCCTTATTGAAGTGGGTATTAAAATCTTGCACACATTTGTTAGGATTTTTCTTGATATTTTCAAACTTGGCCAAGAGTAACCTCAAATATAGCATTTCTCCATACTAAACCTAAAGACATTCTGCATCTCTTCCCATGAGTCAATGCATCTAGTGGGGAGGGAGTTGAACCAATCTCTAGCATCATCTACTAATGTCTACACAAACAACTTAATGCAGATGTCCTCATGATCAACCTCATAATCCTCAATAATATTTTGAAATGCCTTGAAATTTTGATCACTAATCATAGCATTATTCCCCTAAAACTTTGGTAGCCTCTTCCTTATTTCATTGGGAACTTCATTAGGAAAACCCTCCATCTCCTCAAAATTGATAGGTCTAAATTTGGGAACATAGAAAATAGGGTGTGCATTTTCCTCCCAGTCTCTATTCCTCATGATTGGGATATCTTTGGGTTTAGGAACCACTGGTAATGAGATGTGAGGAGGGGAATGAAGAAGATTGGGCAAGTCAGATTCAAGAGGGGATTGATATAGTGGGGATGGAGTGGGATATTAAATAGGGATATAAGGTTCAAAAGAACCAAAAGAGCTATGTTAATATTCAACAAGAGGTTGTTCTATATATTTTTGAAGGTTAGTAGCACCAAGATGAATCTCAATGATAGAACTAAGCCCTTCAACAAGTCTTCAGGCTAATCCCTTTTTTCTTAGAGGTGTATGTAATGGAACAAAAAAATTCTTTGAAGGATCAGTCCTAAAGTATTATCTTAATCCTTCTAGCTTTGTAAATAATGGGTTAATCAAAATGGAAACTTAGGAAGGTGAGGGCTACAACAAGAAATGGTCTTGCAATAACTAAGAGACAAAAAACCCAAATTTGGCACCATAAATAGACTTCTAGAAAATAAGAGATAAAAAACTGATATGAAATATAATATTCAAAAGGGGTTAGACATCTTCCAACACATAATGAGTCAACTTTTGTCTCTGAGTATGAAACCATATAGATTCATTAAAAAGTGAGTCAGTAATGTTTACACACCATATGTAGGGAAAGAAACTCTCAAAAGTGATCAAATATTTCTATAAAAGTCCTTAACAATGGTGTTATAAATGTGTTGGTTCCCAATTATACACCTCATATTCTAGGATTTGCAGACTTATAGAAAATGGTAAACAATGATGAAGAACTTGTTAAGATGTCATTATAGTTGGGGGAGGGTTTAATATCAAACAAAGAACCAAACATAGAATATGAATGAGAGACACCTACAAAGGGTATGGTTAACTCCTTGCTACTTTTGTCTCTACCTAAACCAAGGTGAGAGAACCTATGGGGTATCTTATTCACAAGGAAGGATTTTACACTTAAATCTTCCTGAGGCTTTTTGGCACATAAGGGAAAAATGACCAAAGCATAACCAAGTTTTCACACTTCACCCATAAGGGTTGTCAAATGAAATGCAAAAATGCTTTAAGTCATATAAAAGCTACTAGAAACAGATGAAAGGATGGTTATAATCTCTATTTTATGAAACATTCAACAACAAAAACTAGATAGGAAACTATCGCTTTAATATTTTAAGAAAAAAACTGCAAATATATTCCAAACACACAAGATCTTACGTATTTACAATGCAAGTAACACTTATCTCAAGAAAATGGTGTGTTAAACACAAGGTAAGATAGGGCGGGTTGATTTAAACAAGGATATGGATGGGTGCCAAATGAGAGAGAATAAATTCACTAAACTATCATGTCATTTCCACAAACAAATATTTTAGAACCTTTAAAATAAATGGAATGAAATAATAGTTTGTAGTTCCTTGAAAGAATCATAAGCAAAGCTACAAGTAATCATCTAAGAGCTCTTTATCATTAAATCCATGAGCCTAGGAATATCACTAAAAATACTATTAATGCTTCATTATGAATTATATAATTGAAAGTATTTTATAATCTCAACACATTTCCTAGATAACTACCATAAAAGGAAAGAGTGAGAGTACAAATATATTTAGAACTCAAAATAATGCATTAGATTTCAACAACAAGACAAAACAACAAAACACAAGTATATTCCTTTACCCATCTAAATCTCAAATACATATAGCATGTGGTGGAAATTATACAACATGTAAACTATGTAAGTCATCTTAGTAGTAGGGGAACATTTCAATATGATATCAAAGCTTGTCAATGGTTTTACATAAAAAACCAATTTGACAATAAAGAGATTACATAGGAAGAACTTCTCTAGGGTGATAGCTCTTTTCTAATTTTTTTTTTCTGACCAACCTTTATAAAGGAACAAACCTCCTTTACTTACACAATTCTCAAATCAATACATGGCATATCCCAATGAGATGTTCTAGCTAGAAAAAATATTCACGAGCCTAAAGCTCATCAGTTGCAATAAAAAGGATTCCTAGGATAATGCATGTACTCTAACAAAATTGACATGTTTGATATCTCATCTTGGTGGGATGCTCTCTATATGCCACATAAAGCACACTACAGTAAGGGACAAAACAAACCTTTGTCCATTTGTGTAACCAATCCAAAATGTCCATTTCTCTAAAGAATATTCCTATGAGGGATGTGCCACTAATAGGTACAATAAAAAGATTAAGGGAAAAAGAGAGAAGAGGTAGAGGGTGGATAAAATAATATTTACATCAACCAACAAGAAATAAAAATGATTTGGTCATATCATGGAATCAACATTGATGACCAAGCCCTGCACCAGCCTATTCTTGTATTCAATGAACTTTTTGATCATGTTGATGTGGATTTTCTTATCTAAGCCCACTTGATACTTTAATTTGGCATTATACTCTTCTATTCAGTTGGTGGTCCCTTAGAGCACTCCCTATTTATTATATACCAATGCCTTTAACTAGTTATAAAACTTTTAAATTGATATTAGGTCCCTTATATTTTGGCTATTAAAGGTTCCATGGGGTGCATTGATGAGGTTCTTCAAATCGTCCTCTAACAATTCTTTTGTCAAGTACACTACACCATCAAGCCACACCATTGTTCCTAAGGAGGCCTCAATTTTTTTCCTTGCAGTCTTAAGAGACTGATCTTCTCTTTTTATATCAAAGGCACCAACCTTGAGCATGGCTAGTCCATGCTTTATGGACAACTAGCATTATCTTGATTTTTTAAGATTATTTAAAGAAATAATATTTTTTGCTACTAAGGCATCTTTGCCCATTTTACATATCTCATCCATTTTAGCCTTGATTGTCTCCCAACTTTTGATATCAACATCATAGATAAATGCAAGGGAGTTACACTCTCCTCTTCTATTTATCTCATTATCAAGCCATTCCATGGCTATATGGATGACTTCCTTGGCATGGGCTACCAAATCTTGCTACCAATCTTTTGTTTCCCATCCTCTATTTTTCAAATCCTCATCGAGGCCAAAGTCAAGTGTATCCCAAAAGGGAATGGGTGTACTCAAATCCCTATTAGTAATTAAAGTCACTACCTTAGGCTCTCTCAATAACTTTTACAAGTACTAGATCATTTCCTGGTTCTATGTCTTTAGCTCCTCCATCGATACTTTATCCTTATCCAATCGGTGATCCACCATGCTTTCTACAACCTATGAACTATGCTTGATCTCATTCCTTAATGGCTCCCCCAAATCATATATATATATATATATATATACTGAATAGATTTCAAGGAGAGTATCCTTCTTTGTAACACCTTGTGGGGGGACAACTATCTCTTGTGTTCTCTCCCCAGTACTAGTGAAAGTGGTCTTAGAGAGTGCTTTAGCTTTCTTGGGAGGCTTTACCATATATGATAGGGCAATATTAATTACATCTATATATCCCAATTTAATTTCAACACTCTATTTCTCCTTAATCTATTCTTTGACCCATAAGAGGGGCTTGGTCAAAAAACCCATTTGAGTGTGGACCTTGAGGCCGACTTGGATGAATTGAATGGTGGTGTGACTAGAACCGTAACCAGAGGGAGAGTGACAAGGTTTGGGTATGAGCCTATTATTATCTACTCTATATCCTCATCACTATCCAGCTTGAGTTTCTCCCCCTTAGCTTCTTGCTCTCCCTCTTTTCCTAGTTTAACTTATTCTAGGACCTCAATAACTACTTTAGATTACTTTTGGGACCCCAATAGTAGTCTATCAATGGCACTCTCTTGTTGTATGGGCTGAGGAGGTGGTATTACTTCCAAATCATATTGTGCAATTAGTTAAGAGAGATAAGAAGAGGCTATGGTGTCTTCCTTTTCACCCTTAGGTGGATCATCACCAATCATGGCCTCAAAACTCCTGTGCCTAGTAGGATAAGGGACCTTTATTTTGGGAAGGAGCCCTCAAGGTAATTTAATAGAAGTAGTTCTTATTGAAGGTCCCTCCCATACAACTTCATCACCTTGGACTACCTCCTTATTTATAATTAAAGGTATAAAGGTACCCATTTTTAAGATTGATCCCCTACCTTCCTCAGGTGTAACCTCTCCTTATTATATTGAACTTATGTGTACTAGAGAGGGATGGTCCTATGGGGTTGTCTCGATAGCTAACACAACATATAGTTATTGTTTTCCTTAAGCCTTTACCTTTTCACTACTAGTGGGGGCTTGATCTTATGGTCTTCACTCATTTTCAAGTTTCTCCCCAAGCCCTTGCATACTTTTTGTCTCACCCTCTACCTCTTGCCCTGATGGTTGGGTGCACATATCTTAGACAAATGCTTTTGTGTCTAAGGAGATAGCTTCTTTATGGGGTGGATCTTAGGCTTGCATGGCCACCTTGACACCTATTTGTGTCACATCTTTGAAGGACAAAGGGTTATTTGAAACCAACATAGTTTCCTCATCACCTTTGTATTCTCCTCCCAAGGGTGCTTGTGATCTAAACAATCCCATTGTTGGAACCTTGATAGGAGTATGTACCCTTTCCCTCTAAGTTATTTGGGTGATCCCTAATGGGGATTGAGTTAATTCCTTAGATTGCTTCATCATCTCTGTGATTGGCCTATTTTCCTTTGATTCTTCTTCATCACTCATATCCCTTAGCAACTAGGCATACGATAACTTTTCTCCTTGGGATTCTATGGCTTCATGTTGAGAGGGTACATCTAGATGTATGACATCCTTCCTTCTCCTAGGGGTTGTAGACAAAGGTTATATCACCTTCTTCTTCATTTTAGTCTTTGGTTTCTCTACTTGTTCCTCCCCTCTTCTTTTCCTTATGTACATTTTTGGGGGTGGAATGGGCTTTAGTGATTACTTGCAATGGTTGGTATAGCTAATGTGGTAGGAGCTACCTTAGTGGTGATTGAAATGGGAGAACCACTAGCAAGCTACACCTCCCCCCATGGTAATCTTAGTCCATTTTTTAGTTAGGTTAGTTAATTTTGTGGAAGATAATCTAGACTTAGACTGTGCTAATGTAATCTCATCAACATTGAATGGTTTGGTAAAACTAGTATCACTTGCTAGCTTCTTCCCTTTACCTTTAGCCTCTACTTAAGGGCCTTCTAAATGTCTAATGTGAGGGATATGAATCACCGTGAGATCCTATATAGTTTTGAGCTCCCTAAGGGTAGGGGTATCATGTGCACTGAGGTCCACACCTTAGGACTTTAACCACCCAAATGTTATTTTCAATATATGATACACCTTTCATGCAATTGAATCATTCTTCAAGAATATGAAGTCTATTTGAGCTATAGGTTATGTCTCTATATTATCCTTAGTGTAAGATAATGGCATTGTAGCCTTGTCATCCACCATGTCCTTGGGGATGGGGATGATGCCATATGCAATAATATATTGAATGGTGAGCCTTAGGTAATCAATTTTCCTTACTTGATCCTATATTGTGCATTCCAATCAGATGTCCCCATAGTGTATCTAGTTCATAATTACATCCATAGAATTATTAACCAACCACCTTATATCATAGTTGGATTAAGGAGGCATCTTGTCAATCTAAAACCACCTCATTTCTTGTTCTAACCCCTTTGCTCTGGCTATAGTGGGACATGTATAATATCCTATCTATACAGGGAACTTGAAGGGGTTGTTAATATTCTTTTCCATTATCATCTCATGTGGGGGAACCACTTATCTAAATAATTCCATGAGTGTTACCTTATCATCGACATACCTAGGTAGCTTGTGGGGTGCCCCCAAATAACCACTCACCTAGATGTATGTAAGGTGTAGAATTGAATGTACACTACACCAAACATATTGATCACATCCCTGGCCACCTTGGTCATTTTGTTTAAGTTCCTTAGAGGATAAAATACACTTATCATGGCATTGAAAAAAAATATAGACCTTGGCCCAGTTGTTTCTAAAATCTTCCAAAGTCATTTCAAGATACAACTCATAAATTTTGAGATTGAAGGGATTCCTAGTGATTCTAATGAAATATCTATTATGTACTAAGATATATATGAGGTAAAAAGTCATGTAAAATGTACCATTAAATGCCTCTTTGGAAGAGATGGCCACTCATAACTACATTAGTTTGCTGTGTAGGTTGTTACTCAGAATTGAGGCCTAGTCTATCTACTTCTTACCCTCCAACACACAAATAAGGATGAAAAACATCCATAGCTCAAACTTCTCTACCATGGGTACTCCATAAACTCTAGCATCCATGGTGATGGCATATCATGGTAGTTTCTTGAACACTATTAACTTAAGATTCATAGTCAATTTGAACACATTTGTTCTCTTTTTGGTGAGCCAATAAGTGTTTAAAATAACCCAAATAAATCTATCATTCTCATCAGAGGGGTGAATGAGAAAATAAATAATTGGCTCCCATCAAGTAAAATTCTTGTATCCTTATGATATACCTTTATGCATGTAATTACTAACTCTAGGTATGGGGTTGCTAGTGGAAAAGTTGTTACAGGAACCATATAACTCATACCCAAATTATCTACCACTGTACGGGGATTAGGTTTCTACAAAATATTTGATAGGGCAGAAAAATCTAAACCTTAGACATCAGTCTCCTTAATCCCATCAAGAATGTATGTAATGCTAATTTTTAGAGAGACTAAAGAAGAAGTCATTTTTTATTGATCAACATGACACTGCCTTCCCTCAAACTAAAAAATGCCCCATCCTGGTGGCTAACTCTATAGTTCCTCCAAATTTCACTTCCAAAGCACTAAGTCAATAAACCAAAGAATACTTACTTGCAACCATGCTAAAAAATATGTAACCTAAGCAAGAAGTCACTTAGAAAATATGATAGTAGTTGTTATTCTTGTCTCATATTACTCTGGTTTATAAATCACTTAAAAACATAAGTGGAGATCCAATTATGAAAGGTGGATTAAAATTAAAGAAACTAATTATTTATAGTCAATCCCTTTTGAAATCAGGGTTAACAGTTAAGCCTTGGTATAGAACATCTAACCTTCAGCTACTGCATTAATATCTTCAAGCATAATTCAAAAAGAAAAGGAGGGAAACTTGATGGTGCTTTCTCTTCTAGCTAAACAATTTTCCCTATGATATATGGCATCAAATAATCAAAAATCCACCTCCAGCACTCATTAGGTCTTCAATAACCTTTTCACCTCCTCACCCCTCACATTCATTAGTGACGAGATGCCACATGCCCTAAACTTTCCTTTGAAAAGAACAACTTTGACATGTGTCAAAAATCTAGGCACTTGGGGTGTTGGGGACATTTGCAATGTCTCACCATTCTTTTTTCCTTGCTATTTTGGTGTAATATACTCTAGGCTCCCATAAAAGTTCCACATGTCATGACCCTACTTGACCACCCTAATATCCTGATCCTTAGGGATTCATTACACCTCATCCCCCTTTTTGAGATAAGGTATTCCTTCAAAAGGGTCCAAAAACTAAAACCCATGAGAGAATGCCATGTGGCATGATTTAGGAGTCCAAAATTTGGAAACTACTTGCACCTTTGGTAGTAAAAACACAAGTGTGACAACCTTTGAAAAAGAACTGAAACTAAAATAATTTTGGGATGCTGCCACATGTCCATCATATACACTCACTTAGGCCTTCGGCTATCTTTTAACTTCATACCATTAATCAACCTAAGGAGGAGTATAACATTTTTCCACCCTCTGAAGAGACTTCATTTATTTATGAGAGTGCATGACTTGAAGGAATATTTTTTGGGGAATCCTTCAGGAAATGGCCCTTGATAACACTTGGGAGTGCCCTTCAAAATTGGAACATACCCTTTGAAAGTCTTGGAAAGATCCCCTAAAATATCCAAAGTGCCCTTTCGAGAGTCTTGAAAGTGGCCTTCAAGACTTCAAAAAGTGTCCTATGCCCTCTGAGTTTTCCTTCAAAAATGTTGAAAGTGTTCTTTTGCCTACAAAAATACCCTTTAAAACTTGTGAAAGTGTCTTTAGGATTCTTGAAAATGACATGGCTGAAGTAAATAATTTTGTCAAACTTTTTGAATGGGTAAAATGCCCCAAGGGAAATTTCCCTTTGTAATTTTTTCTATGGATAAAAAGTATGAAACAAATAAGACTCAGCACCCTTTTCTGAAACAAATGAATTTTTCAAGGATTTTGTAATAGACAAAATATTTGATGGAAATAAGTCTATATTTTTTGATTGAGACAAAAAGTCCAAAAAACCATTTTCATTAGGAATTGTGTTCATTATAATAGGCTTCAAAAGTCTAAGGGATAAACACTTTTACTAGGCAAAGATAACACACAAAGGACTTAAGAAATTTTTTATGAAAAACTTGACCTTCCCAAGGAATGCATGAGGATACAAAGACTTAGACATGGACTTCAATACTCAGCATGGTCTAAATTTTAGGCATTCTCCATTAATAAGGGTCCAATTCCCTCAATGCAATCTCAGGAACTAACATGTTCAATACTTTATATGGAGCCCCAATCTCATCTTATGGATAAGTCTTTTGGATGATTGGATAGGTTGTGTAGTCTATAGTTGATTTATCTTAGTTACCCATACATACCATGATAGTCTCTTGTAAAGCACCTTGTCCAAGGGACATTGAGAATCATTGGGTTCATCTTCAAAAGTAAGTATTCCTAAATTTATTCCTCCTTTATAAGAATAGATAGATAGTTCATTTATATTCTTCTCTTCCATGTATTAGGATTTTGTATACATTGATGTCAGTATATGTCTTCTAGATATGGTTAGTCTAGTTATTTATTTGTTTTTATCTAACCCCCACTTTATGCCACAATATTTGGTGTGCAATAGATTATATTTACTTTTGTTGTTATTATATTAGTGAAATATTAAATCATAGGACTCTTCTAGGGTTGTGTAATTGTGCTAGCTGTAGGCTTTGAAACCATGCTTCACATAGTGTGTTATCACAAGTGATCCCCTAATCAGGTCTAATAGATCCTCACATTGGGCATGCTCTCACTTAAAAATTGCATGATCCCTAATAAAAAGTGTAGGTGTGATCTATCCCATCTAATCTAGGATTGATTTATGGATATGATGCATTTTTGATTGTATACACCTTGGAGAAGTGTGGGTTGCTACATAACTATGGTGGTATAATTCATCTTGTAACTATCATGTGGAGTAATTATGGATTTTTAAAAGCATCATCAAGCCTTTGAAAAGTGTAACTAAGATTAACTTAGCCTCCCTAACCAATTTTCCAATGCTAAAATCCCAT
The DNA here is from genome assembly GCA_037957365.1 of Torreya grandis. Classification (NCBI taxonomy): domain Eukaryota; kingdom Viridiplantae; phylum Streptophyta; class Pinopsida; order Cupressales; family Taxaceae; genus Torreya; species Torreya grandis. The sequence continues at coordinate 3,384,877 of JARHVA010000192.1, read as the reverse complement.
TCAATGAGAGATTAAGGAGATCTAATAGATGGAAGAGCTAGAGGCAGGTTTATGTGACTATTATAACTAGTATTTTTAGGGGACTTAGTCAATTATGACACCTTCTTCATCCTTATATGTCATTCTCCACTTATCTCTCATGAAATTCTTCTATATATTTAGGATTTTAAGCCTTGATTTATATCCCTCAGGCTAGTATGAGGAGACTTTTCCAAGCCTTGTACTTGCAAACCTCTTGGATAAATAAATAGAACAATTATACTATTTTTCCATGATCTATGGTTAGTGTTTCATGTTTGTTTATATATGATTAAGTGGATGAATCTTCCCTTTTATAGGTCCAAGTTTTACCTAAGTGCTAACAAACTTTCCTTATAGGTCATCTAATGTGTCTTAGTGATTAGTGCTTAAGCTTAAAGTGGTGGTTTGAGTTTAAGTGACTTTTAACCAAGGCTCATTATCATTTTCCTTTTTCTATAGTCTATCAAACTAACCTCTAGATGAAATAATATTGCTTGGAAGCCATTGGAGGTAGTGCATTAGTCCTATACACAGTCCATTAGTTTCATTTGAGTCTAAGTGAGTGTATAAATGAATTCATGGTGTATCACCACACTTAGAGTAGGTTTTCATTGATGTATATTCTCACCCTTTTCATCCCAATAGATTAGGTCTTCGGAAAAGAGATTCAAATTGATAAATTTGGAGAACTAGCAACATTAAAAATCTAGAGGTATAAGCCAATATTAGGTAACCCACATCCTAATGTCATTTTCATGTTGTACTATGTTTGAGTATGGGACTTGAATAGTCCTCTCCTCAGCTAGGGTGAAACCTAGAATTCCAATAGTTATGGCATGCTTGGTGGGATGATATTCAAATGTATTGATGCATTGTTTGATAATGTGGAAGGACAACTTTTATCCATATTTAATGTCTTCAATAACTATACTAGATTATTTATATTTATAAGGTTACATCAATCATAACAAGTCTTCATTTCATAGGCAAGATGGGATATCAATCATGATTTCATTCATCTTCATGTGCCTAATGGTGAAGGATGGATTTATATGAGGCAAATTCATGTTGGCCACCCTCTTATGAGTTGTCCTATGACCCTATCCAATTATATCATGACCATTTTTAACCCTATCCTACTCCATGCCAACCATATATTCCACCTTATTATTCATATGATGAGGTTCCCTATGACCAGGACTATCAACCCTACTATGAGTCTTATATACCCCCTCTGTATCCTGATTACCTTCTTGATTAGTCATGGTAGCAACATGACACTCTTAAATATCCTACTCAGACCCCAAGACATTCCATATATAGCCTTAAATAAGATTTATTGGACCCATAAAAAAATATGATAAACATTGATACATTAAAGGGGTATGGGTAGGAAATTCTAAAACATGTCATTAAGGGGGTTAGAAATTTAGTGCAATAGGAAAAAGAAAGTTGTATGTCCTTCATTAGGGGAGGTTTTCATATAAATAATGATGACATGGTTGATATAGATGGACTCATCTCCAATATCAAGGAGAAGATGGTAGCCCATTAAGAATAATAAACATGCCCATCTCACTTTCCCTCCTTCACCCCATGTTAACCTCATGATGAGCCTACAATCACCACTCATCAACTCTTATCAAGTGAGTTTAAAAGTCATAAAATTTCATCCCAACTCCTCTCAACCTTCTCCTCATAAGAGTCCAAGAAGAAGGAAGAGTAAGCATTGAGTGAACCAATGATCATGATCAGTCAAGGTTTGAATTGGAATCCTCACTTTATAATAAAATTGAAGATGTAGACAAAAATTTGTACCATACATTGGTAGTTGAAAACTCAACATCATTTTAACTACATATACCTCATTTCATTCCTTAAGCCACAATTCACATTATGTAAGGGAATTATGATCCCAAATTTCCATCTTAGAGTCAAATCATGTAGTCAAGAAAACCCAAAGTCATTTAATCCCCACCTTCCCCTCCTCAAGAATCTAAGTCATTTCCATCTTGGAGATCCATCTAGAGCAATATGTAAAATAAGGAGGAGAGCATGATTATTGAATACAATCAACTAGATGAAAGTAATGTGGTATACATTTCATCTCTCTTGGAGTCACTCCAAGGATCTTCTATGCCACTTATAGAGAGATAACCCATTCTTAAAGAGGTGAAGCTTCAAAATCATATTGAACTCATAAATGATGATGATGATTTGTATGAGTTTGATGAGGAACTTATCCTTGGAACACCCTTTAGCAAAGGACACTATTTAGATTTTAGAGGTGTAGAAGAAGATGAGTTGTAGGATTGTGATGAATCAAAAAGGGAAAACATATCAACTAAACAATAAAAAGAGTTCCTTCATGACATGTAATACATCCTATGTAATCACATAAATGAAAAATGGAAGAATTAAATGTGTATTTAGTCTATAGAGACTACAATTCAATGTGACAATCTCCAAGGGTCTGTAATTCAAGAGAAAATATATGCTCAAAAGGTTTCCAATTTCATCGAAGACCAATAGTTCCTTCCTTGATGCCAAGATAAACCTGATGGTATGCATGAGACCCCATTTTTGGTTAAAATTTTTAAAGGTGATCATAGTGAAATGGATTATCAATCTGATGATGAAGACCTTTGGTATTAATTCATAAACATTTTTGATGAATATCAACCTTCTTAGGGATTCACACATCATGTACAACATGTTAGAGGTACATTAGCACTGATCCTATAAAAATTCATCCCCAAAAGGAGTAAACATAAGATAATATAGATAATGGTGAGCTATTTATTGAAGTAATACATCAAAGTGAAGACATGATAAAATAGATGCAACTCTTATCTAAGGTAGATTTAGTACTTCTCATACAAAGGAGAGAGATTTGGAATGAGTATGATTGGGTGATTAACTCACTCAACTAGCTCATACACCAAAATATGGATCAAGGAAGTTTAAATTATTTCATGAGAATCAATGAGCATGCACTTAATCATAAGTACAAATAGGAACCTTCCAATGCATAGTACCTGACCAAGCTCAATATAGCACATGGAAACTCCACATTATGGTGCTATAATAATAAAAAAGATTCCCATTTAATACTGGGGGAATGAAATAAATTTTAGGTTAGTATTGTATTAGTTTGTTTATTTTTCCAAATAAGTTGTTGAATAAGTTGTAGTTAGTGTCTTATTTCCTGTGTTCCTTTCCTAGTTTGTCCCTAGTTGGTAGGTGTGTTCTTAGTGTTAATTTATTTTCCTTGCTTGTCTTTGTGTGTCTTATTTTGATGCAAGAATTTAAGGTGTTAGGAATAAATTTCAGTATAAGAGTCATCATGATATGATTATTTATTGAGTTACATGTGTTTGGGTTTTCATGACCAATAGACTAGTTACCCTTTAGAGTCACTAGAAATGTTGACATTTTGACCTCATAGGCCAAGTTTCAACCCCTTATAATCAAAACTTTTTATTATTGTTTTAGATTACTTTTGGTATCTCTTATCATGGTCATATCTTCTTTGTCTTGATAAGAGTCTTGGAGTCCTTATCAAGATCATCATGATGGTCATGTTATTAGGTTTGATCCATGGTATCATGAGTGTTTTGAAGTCCTTAGGTGATATAATGAGTGTCATGGTGTCTTAATTTGAGAGATATCATTACTAGAGATCGTGAAAGACAATGAGTGCTTAGGTATGTTTTGAGGAGCATATTAGTGTTTTAGTGATGTGAATATGTATTAAAATCATTTTGAGGCTATAATGTGACTATTATGATGTATTTAAGTCATCTCATATGACATACTCACCTAAAATCCATGTGACCCCTTATGACCCCTAAACCCCCCTCATGAACTTATATCACCTTTTGAAAACTTTAATAGGGGATATAATTTGATTAATTAAGTTGGAAAAAGGTCATTAGAGACATCCTATCCATGCCACTTTACTGTCTCTAAGAGTTTCATGCCACTTTGGTCCCTTTTTAATCCACCCACACCTTTTCATTAGCCAAGTAGGCCCAAAATGGAAATTTATGGAATCTACACCTCCCTCATGTGTTAATTCTACTTGGAATAATCTTATTAATGCATGGATACCCTCATTTCACCCTAATATGGTGTTAAAGAGTCTTAAATTAGAGAAAATGATGGAAAACTCATTATTTTGGAGCATTTTTGCACATAATACAAACTATATGGACTACACCATGCATAAGATGATATGGTGTTGAATCTGAGCTTAGGTTTTATGTCTTTGAAGGTTTTCATGAGAAATGGATACCATTTAAGCCCAAACCAATCTACACATCTTTAACCCTCCTTTGCAATCTTGGACAACCCTTTAAGTTCTTGATTGTACCATATAAGAGAGAGAAAGTTAGGGTCTTATCTCTTAGCCATAAGAATTAGACTCAATTAGCTTCCCATCATGATTAATTATCTAAATATTAGTATCCCAAGATTTATGAACCATCCTTGAGAAGTTAAGGAATGTGAATGCTTCTCAAATCTACATAGACCAATTTCAAGTCAATGGTTTTCATGAATTTTTGATTGGTTTGTTCAATCCAATAACTATTTTTGTTGTCTCAAGTCTTGAAAAAGTATCCAATGTAATTTCCAAGTTTTTCTCACATTTGTGAACTTATAAAAGTGAGAAATATTCAATACTAGTCTCTATGCATATCTTGTAATAAAATTTGATATAATGAGTAGGGTGTTTGAATTTTTTCATGGAATATTACCTGAGTTTCAATTATTACATAGATTTTTTTTTATGTTTCAATACATAATTAAATGTATAATAGCCCTTACCACCTCAGATGGTCTCAAGAGGATTATGCATAAGTGGAAACCACTGTGAAATACACTATGTGTACGACTGTTAATGACAACTATAAGGTTCAAAATGAGTTCAAATGTATATAATGAGTTGTTAGAGTAATGGTGGAGCATCTTCATGATCCTTAAAAAAATCCTCTCCACCTCCTCATTAGTCTCAATAGGCCTAAAGAACACCTTTTACACCTATAAACTCATCTTATTCCCTTATTAGCATAGTTTAAGGTTTCTTTGTAGAATTTAAGGTTTTTTGAAAGTTTAAGGTTTCATTTTTAGGCCATTTATAATGTGTTTATCCTTTCAAATTATCATCATTCATTTAAGTATGGTGTAATGTTCTCTAATAATCATGTAATTGGTCCTAGGAAGGATCCTACCATCCATTTCAAATCATAGTCCTTACCACTATCTTTTCACCACCATCATTGTCTTCATTCTACGTTTACCCCTTTTTCCATACCCTCAACACTCATCAATACATTCCCATCATACTTAACTCACCCATCCTAAAATTTAGGCATTAACTATGCCAATGAACCCCCATTCTCCATTGAACCTTCATAAGGAATGAACCCACGAAGTGTTGGGACCATTTGGGTATAAACCTAATTAAGAAGTGAGCTAAAACATAATGTCAGTCTGATATAAGCTATTGTAGTAGATCACTCCAAGAGTATGAGACCAATCAAGGGTAATCACAATAATATAGTGAAGGGGGAAACTTATGGTGACTTTAAACATAAGGTTAATACTATAAACACATCTAATAATCAAAATAGAATTTATCTTAGATGATGTATTGGACTTTTCTAGTCTGTACACAGGTTGACAGGACTTAGTCAACTAAGTACTGAGATGAGAGTCAAGATTATGGTCTCAAGATTGAAAAGATAATGAGTAATTAAAGATTAATAGTGGGTCCTTAAATATATGATGAGAATAATAATTTAGATCATCACTTCATGTTCAAGAAGCCATCACTTCCACATAGGACCAATGAACACCTACATCCTGTGTCTCCCTCTATCAGGGACTATGTATAAGCAAGTTAAAACATGTAAATAAAAAATGATACATTGAGGGATGTTTTGAGATAGGGTCATACAAGGCACTTAAACAAGGTGAAAATGGTAAGATAGATCTCTATCATTCTAAACCTCCTTTAAGAAAACCTATAGTAACTCTATCATCCACTTATATTCAGTCTATAGGAGGAAGAATTTATGTTGCACAAGTAATAAAGCCACTATTTTGGTTTAAGATATGAGATGGTTGAGACACAAGAGGTATAACAAGAGGATCCATTCCATAAAATAGGTCTAAGACAATCATATCAAGAAAGCTTACTCCCCAATTAGTCAAAAACATAGAGATTTATGACTACAAACTAGTCATGGGACTGAGACCAAGCAATCACTTGGAGGTTTAAGGATAAAAAAATAAGATAGAGTTTCTTAATGGATTTAATTATGTTAAAATTTTATTATGGATTCATTTAATATCCCCTTTGAAGTCTACAGTAACCAAGGTTTCACATAAGGGATCTTAAGTACTACTCACACATAAGAAAGCTTATGTATTAGAAAGGATAAGGACACCAAATATATTGGGTAGTTATGTAGGTTATTAGGGTACTTGATGAGGTGATGAGAGGAATATAGGTATTATGAAGGAAGAATTACATAATATAAAATCTACAATGAGACATAAACATTGAAAGACAACTCTTTGGGGTTTCACATTATGATTGTGTTGGAACCCTAGGAGATTGTGTGGGTATCATATAGGGGCCATGTGGATTGGAGGATTATCATGGAGAGTGTAACCTAAATTGAGATATTAATATAGGTATATAACCCATTTATCATTACACTAATGTAATAAATAACTTTCATAGCTCTATTTTGATTCTAACACATAATTTAGTGGAGATACCTATAGGCAGCCAATGAAGAAAAGAGGAACATTGTTGAGTTGGGGCACTCTAGGATAGTTGAATATTTTTTAATCAGTGTGATAAGACCTAAGAGACACTAATGAATATATCCATAGTCCATTCCATGAGTGTTATACTCAATAAACTCACAAAAGACATACCTACAAACCTCGAAGGTTTAGTTTAAACCCTCAACTTTCAAAGCCTGCATAGTTAATTTTGGATATTAGAAAGGCTAATCACTTCATGTATCCTTAGAATATGATGAATAAATGGAGATTATAGATAATTAAGAGATTTATTATGGTTTATAGTCCATCAAAGTCACCTATAGTGACTTCAAACACAAAAATCTATGCCAACACAATATAAGGTAGGATAAGTGTAGTTTGGACCAAAAATGAATATTTGAAGGTGTTATGCACATAGTTAAGTGCTAAAAATTGGAAGAGAGAGTCCTTGTGGAATTAAATGGCATCTAAGTAATTGTCTTGGTAAATAATGGGTATACCCATTATTTTTTCTCAGACCAAGATAGGTCTAGGCAAGTAGTTAAGGTGCTTAACATGCAAAATCAATTGTTGAAAGGTATGTAAGGTAGTTTAGAGACCTCAATTTTTAATTAAAAAAATATGGTTAGAGTATTATAAATATTCCTCAAAATGGGTCTAACACTCAACACTTTAGTTAACCATCCTGGTGATAAACCTCAAACACAATCACTAAGCCTAAAGCCTTAAAGGGGCCTAATCTCATTTCTAACACCAAGTGGACATTATAGTACATTAGATAATATTTAGAGGGAGATATGAAGTTTTTTAAAACATTTGGTTTGTAGAAGACTCCTCCAAGTTGGTTAAAATTTTCCTAAAAACACTCTAGGCCTATCCAAAATACAAGAACTAGCCCAAGAGGCCATTTTATTTGACTTGGAACTATACGAACATCTAGCATGGGAGGCCAAGGAGATAATAATAATTAGGGTTTACATTAAATCTCCAATTTGTGGAATTTTATCAAAGTTTAGATCTCACATTTTTATGAACTATCCTAAAGGGTTCAAACTAGTGAAAACCCTTCCAAACCCTTAGTGTTTGACCTGATGGAGTAGATTCAATTGGAGATGCCTCTAAAAGGGATAGTTTGGCGTAAATGATTTTTGTATAATTTATAAGACCCCTCAAATATCCTTACCCACTATTTGATGCATACAAGTATTGTACAAAATAGTATAAAATTATACTTTTTACAAGATTTTATGTGTTTTGCAAGTTTTTATGCATGATGGGAAGATGATAATCATTTGAGATTAAATTTGAGGACTTGTTCCATCTCCTCAAATTATAATTTTCTCATAAATATTCTTGGAATGCTCCCTACCAGTACCTAAAAAACTATTAGTCTACCATGCCTAAGGAAAATAAACCAATCAGGTTGGAAAAGTGGAATCTCAAACTCCTAATGTATTTCTAAGCCTATTTCATGAATGGAGGAATTGTTTTAGACATGAATTAAATTCATACATAGGTTTTTAATATTTTATTTTTGGTTTCATGGAGGGAAAGATGCAAATACTTAGCCAATTAGGCCTAATAGGCCTAATTAGTCTATGTTATCATCACAGAAGGTTAAGTGGGCATTAAAAGGCTAATAGAATGAGTAAATGTAGGGATGTTATGTTGGTAACTGATATCTCAAGGGAATTAAATGTACATTTCATAGTTTTAGTAGAGAAATAAGTTAATTTATTTGACTTTGTCAATCTACCTTGGAGAAGTGTGGGTTGTTATGTAACTATGGTAGCCTAATTCATATTGTAACTACCATGTGGAGTAATTGTGGACTATTATAGACATGTTCAATCCTTTTAAAAGTGTAAATAAGGATAAATAAACCTCCATTACCTATTTTCCAATGTTAAAATGCCATCTAAGGAGTAATTAAGGAGATCCAATATATGGAGGGGATAGAGGGAGGATTATGTGACTATTGTAATTGATTTTTTAGTGTACTTGGTCAATTATGACCCCTTATTCATCCTTATACTCCATTATCCCATTATCTTTCATGAAATTCTTCTATATATTTAGGATTCTAAGCCTTGATTTGTATCCCTCAAGTTAGTATGAGGAGACTCTTCCATGTTTTGTACTTGTAAACCTCTTGGATAAATGAATAGAACACTTGTATCTATTTTTCCATGATCTATACTTTGTGTTTCACACTTTCTTAGATATGCTTAAGTGGATTAGTATTTCCTTCTATAGGTCTAGGTTTTACCTAAGTGATAACAAACCTTCCTTGCAAGTCATTTAATGTGTCTTGGTGATTGGTGGCTCAAGATTAAAGTGGTTATTTGATTTAAGTTCCTTTAAACCAAGCCTCATTCTCATTGTCATCCTATTGTAGTCAATCAAGATGAACTATAGATTAAATATTGTTTCTTATAATCCATTAGATGTAGTTAATTAGTCCTATACATAGTCTATTAGTGTCATCTGAGTCCAAGTGAGTGGATAAATGAATTCATTGTGCATCACCACACTTAGAGTAGGTTTTCATTCATGTATTTTCTCGCACTTTTCATCCCAATATATTAGGTATTAGTTAAAGAGACTCAAATTGATAAATATGGGGAGCTATCCCCATTAACAATCTATATGTATGACCTAATATTAGGTAATCCATAGCCTTGGGTCATTCTACAGTTGGACTAGGTTTGAGTAGGGGACTTGAACAATCATCTCCTCAGCTAAGGTACAACCTAGAACTTCAACAAGTATTTTAAACTAAAATACATTCCTTATGTCTTAATTGATGGGGTGTTTTTCAAAAAGTATCTTGATGGCATGCTCTTGAGGTGTGTGGAAATTAGCCAAATTGACAAGCTCTTAGACTAGTTTCATGATGAGCCTATAGGAGGATAATTTTTAGTAGAGACCACAACATCAAGGATCATAAGAGAAAGTTATTTTTGGCCAATTTTGTTTAAATACTCCCATGTTTGGGTTAGGAGGTGCCAAAAATGTGTTATGTTCATAGGAAAGCAAAGACTAGATGCCTTGCCCTTCAAGCCTATTCAAGTGGAGCAACCCTTCATGTAGTGGGGCCTAGAATTTTTAGGTATGATTCAACCTAAATATAATGTAGGATATAATTGGGTATTGAATTATATAGACTAATTTAATAGGTGGGTAGAGATAATAGCACTGAAGGAGGCAAATGAGAACTTAGTTTTGGAGTTTTATGATAGTCTAGAGACTAGATTTGGGTTCCCCTCCACCATCATATCAAAAAGTTCACTAGACGTTAGTATTGAAAGGATGATTGAATGGGATATTAAACATGGCATATACCTTATTAATTTTTCCAATTACTATCCACATGGAAATTTAATTACATACTCCACCAATAAGAATCAAATTAGGATCATAAGGATAATTATGGTGGACAACCAAAGGGATTAGCATACCAAACTAAGAACATCCTTATGAGAAAATAGGATCACTCCCATGAGTGATAATATCCATTCACCATATATTATTATCTATGAGAAAGATGCAAGGATGTTGATATCACTTGAACTAATAGCCTTATAACTTAAAATCCATCTTAAACTCATGGAGAGTGATGTAATAGAGGTAAGGATGAATGAATTAATGGATTTGGAAGAGACAATTGATGATGTTATTCATGATATGTGGTGTCACCAAGATAAGGTAAATAGGTAATTTGAAAAGAGATCTTATCCAAAGACCTTCCAAAAAGGTGATATTGTGCTCAAGTGGGATGAAGACCAGGCTAAACCAAGTAAGCATTCAAAGTTTGATAGTCTTTGGATTGGGCCATACATTATTACCATATGTAAAGAGTAAAATGATTTCCAATCATCCAAGATGAATGGTGAAGAACTCACTATCCCTATCAATGGGGTGTTCCTTAAGTATTATTACTAGGAAGTACAATCCATCTTTGAATGTATTAGTTTAGGTTTCCATCTTCCAAATTTAATGGCACATGCTTTTCTAGTTGCTTGTTCGGTTGTGTTCTTATTAATTTCCTATTGTGTGTCCTTGTTATGTTTCTTATGTAATATTATGTGTCTTATAAAGATTATTATAGTCCTTAAGGTCTAAAATATGTTGATCATGAGGTGTAAATTCAATTAAAGAGTCTCTCATCTAAAATCTTACTAATATACAAGAGATCTTATGTCCTCTTAATGAGAAGATAGGTCAAGCCTTCAAAGTCACCAGTAATGTTGAATTATTTATGACATTAGGATTATAAAGGATTCAAAATATGTCATGAGAATATAAAATCACCTTGGTCACCCTCTCATATCTCTTGAAGTGTTAGGTGTTGGTTGAATATTTTGTTGATCAGTGTACTGATAAACAAAATAGGTCTAATCACCCAAAGTAGGAAGATTGGTCATCCAAATGTGTAGGTTTACCACATCAAAAGGGGACTAATCTCTCCTCTCATTAATGGGAGGTACTCTATAGATATGCTATATAAATAGAAAATAATACTCAAGGGTAGGATAAACCATCCATCTCTCTTTCTTTAGAGATGATGCATGCAAATCAAAGGAAAAATCTCAAGGGAAATGACAGAAAGCACTCCTCTTCTTTTAGAAGTAATATTTAGAAAACCACAAGAATACTCATGGTAGTAATTTCAAAATGTAACCAACAAATTGAGATGTAGCACAAAGTCTCCACCTGAATTGCCCAAGAGTGAGATACAAAGGATAATGAGGGCACAAAGTCATCCCAAGGTCCTTTACACAGAAAAAAAAGAAAACTCACTAAAGGTAATTATGGGGGCACAATGTCTCTCCATAGTTGACTACAAAACACCTTCCTAACTACTTTCACAAATTTTGCTTGTTGAATTAAAGGAACATAAAATATATTAAGGGAAAAGACATAAGAACATTTTTCCCAACAATAAAGATATCACAACACAAATTTTGAAAAGTCACTTGCTTTCTTATTCTAATAAAAAAATATGATCAACAATCTAAGCTCAAAGTCTCAGTAATGCCTTTCAATTTGGGTAGAGTTTTGTTTCTAATTGTCAGAGAGAGATCCTTTTACACTAATAAGAGAGTCCCTTATATAGCCTCTTCAAAAAGGACTTGGGAATAGTAACACATCATCTTGCATTGAATTTTGTTAAGAAGCCATGCTAGAATTTGGGGGCATTTACCCATTTGCTTTTCTCAATGTAGAGAAATGGGTCATGGTATTGAAAGTTTGCATCTTTCAATGTCCACCTAGCGATCTGCTTCTAGAAACATATCTGATGCACAAATGTTTCTATTCCTTCCTCATCATTCCTCCTTTTTTGGTTAATTAAATCATGATTCAATTTGATGCTCTATTCCTTAGTCACACTAATCTTGGCCTTAAAGCCTTTGAATGCATTTGAGTTCATAGATTTAAACCTATAAGGATCAATGGCTATTTAATTATCACAACTTTGACGTCTATGGGCATGTCACTTTCCTCGACAATTCCTTCAGCTTTATCATTTGATCTTTCTCAAAGGTGACCTGCCCTTCAGGACCTTGAACAATGGTCCATTTTGGGTCAAGAAGAGCCCCTTGTAAGGGTATCTACCCTTTGGGTGCTCTTCAGATGGCCTTTGGGCTTCCTTCTTCTAGTAGGTTGCTAAGTTCTTTAGCTCTTCTTTAAGGCTTTTCAAAATCAATGGCTATTTTACGAACCTTGAAATTGGCATTCATGCACCCATCACTACATTTGAATTTCTAACGGCTAGTTTTCCATTCTTGACTTTGACATCTTAAAGTGCATCACCCCTTGGGCTTTCTTCAGCTTTCTCTTGATTTGGCCTCTTTTGCTACTTACTTCCTTTAGATTTCTTGGTTTGCATCCTCTCGAAGGGAAGGTGACCCTTCGACTTTGGGGAAGTGTCCTTTAATTTGGAAACCAAGAGTCTCTAACAAGGGCACCTGCCCTTTGGGGTCCTTTAGTGGCCTTTTACCTTTGGAGTCCTTTGGAGCTTTCTCACAGATAATTTCCATGGACATTTTCTTGTGGACTTTTTCCATGAACATTTTCCCATAGATAAAAAGTCTGTAAGAATTGTTCTAGTTGCTTTGTCTTTGGCCTTCAGAAATTCTTTTGGGCTTTTCTCCCGCAACTTCCCCAAATTCCTTCAGACATTTTGTCTAAAGGAATTCCTTCTAATAGATGTCTGAAGGAATTCATTTCTTACCTTACTCTTTTTCCTGAAGGAAATCACTTTATCTTTCAGTCTTTTTAATTGGTCCATTTTGCCACCTTCATATCCTCCATAAGGATATCTGCCCTTCAAAATTTGCCTTAGTCAATTTTATGTGAATTTCAAATTATGACACATGGCAGCATCCACTGAGAAATAGGTGAGGACATGTGGCAGCTTTCACTTAACTCATAAAGGACATGTGGCAGCTTCCACTGCTCTAAGAAACAAAGTGAAATGAGGCTCAAAAGATGACACTTGGTAGCATCCACTAGGTTTTGTTGGGTTTTTGCTCGCTACCCTCTGCAACGGTTCTAGGCCTTTGGATTTAGGGTAACCCCTTGAACCTACCGATTGAACTGACTGATTAAACCAACTTTGGTTCAATGGTTCAATGGTTCATTCCCTTGATTCTATTGAGTGCTTGAACCAAGACTCTTTGAAACAAGCCTCATTGAACTCGTTGAACCTTGAACCCATTGAAATCGTTGAACCTTTGAACCAAAGTGGTTCAATGGCTCAATGGTTTAATGGTTCATTCCTTGAAAATGACTAAGTGTCAGAAACTTGTTCTTTTGATTAAACTTGCTTGTAGAATCTTTTAAACCTACTGAACCATTAATCCGTCACTTCCTTATTCTTTCTAAGCTCTTTGGCCTTCATTGTAATGGTTAAACCTTTGAACCTGTGAACTCATTAAATCCTTTGGTTCAAGGTTCAATGGTTCAATCAGTCCATTCTATTTGTTTGGCTAAGTCCTTTTGATCTTTTTTGAACTAAATGCGTTGAACCATTTGGTCATTACACCTATTAAATCAAAGTGGTTCAATGGTTCAATGGTTCAAGCCTTCTTCTCTTTGATAAGTGTTTTGAAGGTGTTGAACCTTGAAGTGGTTGAACTTTGAACCTTGAACTGTGAATCTCGATAAATGTGCTTAGCTCTTATTGCTAATGTTAAACCTTGACATTGAACTCTTTTAGTTAAACTTGGTCATTGAACTAACTTTGAAATAACCTAAGTGTTGAGAGCTTGCTCTTTTCCTACAGAGTCTGTAGAAATCAACTTATGAAATCCATTGAACTTGGCCTATAGAGTCCATAGATTTTCTTCCTACAGAGTCCATAGATTCAAGCCTACAGAGTCTGTAGATTCAAGCCTATAGAGTCTGTAGATTCAAGCCTATAGAGTTTGTAGATTTTTTGAGAAGCTTGAAAAATGAGGAATTTGAATGTTTAGAACAAATTTTGAGAAAGGGCAGAGATTGTTTTGGTCTGAGGACCAAAATAGTTCAAATGTTGTCCCAGAAATGAGTGATATTTTTGGGGAACAACATCAAGCTCCAGTTGGGGAACTTCTATCAATTGTAAAAAGAATTGAAGGGAGTAGAATCCAGAATCTCTAGTGTCTTCATGTGTACCATTGGGCTACAGAGTCATGTTACCCAAAAATGGAAGGCATCAAAAAAGGAAATAAACAAAACAAAATAGAATTAAAAACCATACAAATATACATATGTATAGATGCAATGATCTGATACTTCAAGAGTTGAAGTGTTTCAGATCCTGCCCATTGTGAGGTAGAGAAAAGAGTGTGCCATCTTGATATTTTAGCAAAAAGATATTTTCACCAATGTGTTGATGAATTATAAACAGGCTTCTCTAAAGGGAGTCAAACTTTCCATGCATCCCTTTTGGTTCTCTCCTTCTGTCCCATAGCAGGACTTGATCCCCAATCCAGAAATCATGATTTTTGGCCTTTTAGTCAAAGAGTTTCTTTACCAGACTTTGATGAGCAGCAATTTGGTCCACCACCATGGTTCTTTGTTCATCTAGATTAGTCTAGTACATGATTCTCTTATCAAGAGAGATTTCATATGTCTGATCTTCAATTGCCTTTGCCAATTTCAAGGTTGACAATTCTAAGGTGATTGGTATTTCAGCATTGATACCATAAAGAAGTTGAAAATGAGACATACCAATTGCCCTCTTTGGTGTGATTATGTCTACCCATAGAGCATCAACCAATGCTTTATGCCATGTCCTTTGATTGTCATCTACTAGCTTCTTGATGATAGTTACCAGGTTCTTATTACTTGATTCAGCTTGTCTATTCCCTTGTGGAAAATAATCAAAAGAATGGGAGAGTGTAATTTCATAATGGAAATAGAATTGTGTAATCTCCTGGGAGGTGAAACAAGCTACATTATTAGTAATAATTTTGGTTAAAACTCCAAACTTGGAAATGATATTCTCCTTGAAGAAATTACATACAACTTTTGAATTAGCATGCTTAGTTGGGATTGCTTCTACCCACTTGGTGAAATAATTAGTTATTGTAATGACATAATCATGTCTAGCACTTGAAGATGGGTTTATAGTCCCAATAAAATCAATCCCCCATTTTTGGAATGGTTCTTCTATGATCACTGGCTTGAGAGGCAAGGCAGCTAACTTGGGTCTTCCAACAAATTGTTGGCAGAGTTCACATTTTCTCACCCACTTATATGCATCTTGGAAAAGAGTTGGCCAGTAATAATTGGCTCATAAAATCTTGTGAGTAGTCACAAGAGCAGAAAATGTCCTCCATAGGCTAGATTGTGGAAATATTTCAAAATTTGGCTTTGTTTCTCTTTGTCTACACAGTGAAGGAATACTCCATATATGCTTCTCTTGTACAAGTCATTGTCCCAAAGGACAAAATTGGCAACTTTCAACTTGATAGTCCTCCTTTCTTTATAAGATAATTGAGTAGGACATTCACCATAAGTAAGGAAATGAGCAATACATAAATATCACTCATTGGTAGTGGATACAAAAAGGACTATTGGTGTATCTTACACTTCAGCTTCTTCATGATGTGTATCTTTTGGCTCGTTGTTAGTAATTAATTGGCATAGGCCTTTTCCCCTGACTAACATTGTTGGATTGATGTCTAGATCAAACCCTTAGATATTTGCAATCTAATTGCCTCTTTTTGTGATAAACTCCTACTAAGTTAATATGGACTTGACTGTAGTGTCAAGAACTAAGCTAGCAGTGTGTGAATTTAGGATATAGAAGTGAAAATGTTTGACTGCTTTCACCATTGCATAAGCATGATTCTCTATGTTTGAATACTTCATCTCATGGGTTTTGAGAGGGTAACTCATGAAAAAAATAGGAGATTCCATACCTTCCTTATCCTATTGAACAAGAATTGCTAAAAGCATGTGTTCAAAAGCATAGCTCTATATGATGAAATCTTTGTTGTAATCTGGACAAACCAAGGTAGGGGCATGGGCAATGGTAGTCTTGATATCCTAAAATGTTGACTTGCCTTTTTTAGTCCAACTAAAGGTGGTCTTCCCTTTCATCATGTTCATAATGTGTCTAGTCTTCTCAACAAATTTGGGGATGAACCTCCATAATAAATTCACCTTTCCAAAGA
The DNA here is from genome assembly GCA_037957365.1 of Torreya grandis. Classification (NCBI taxonomy): domain Eukaryota; kingdom Viridiplantae; phylum Streptophyta; class Pinopsida; order Cupressales; family Taxaceae; genus Torreya; species Torreya grandis. The sequence continues at coordinate 3,368,381 of JARHVA010000192.1, read as the reverse complement.
AAGAGTGAATAACATTCTTACTTGTAGGCAAATTAAGCTCTTGAATAGACTTGAATCTGTCTAAGTCAATCTTTATGGCTTCTTTAGACACAATGTGTCTGAGGAGTTTCCTTTCTGTTACTCCAAGAATAGACTTCTTAAGATTCAAGGAAATACCATTCTGATGGCAGTGCTCGAACACTTATTGTAAGTGGTGTACATAATTAGAATGACACTTTGAAAATATGGTTAAGTCATCAAGGTATACCACTATGAATTTACCTATCTCATCTTTGAAATCCAAGTCCATTGCTCTCTAAAAGGTGCCACCAGCATTTATCAAGCCAAAAGGCATTCTTCTATATGTAGATGTACCCCAAGGTGTAGAAAATGTAGTCTTGTGTTGGTTTGCTTCACCAACTTCAACTTGATTAGAAGCCATCTAGCATTGCTAACATCTTTGAACCTATCACCATTTAAAGCACTTGATCCATGATTGGCAAAGGGTAATTATCTTTCAAAGATGACTGATTCAAATTCTTAAAATCTACACAAATGTGAATTTTGCCACTCTTCTTCCTTACAGGCACTATGTTTGCAATCCATGTGAAATGATGGATTGGGAAGATGATTCTAGCATTTAACATTTTTTATATCTCAGACAAAATAGTACCTAATATTTTTGGATTGTACTACCTGGATTTTTGCTTATAATGCATTGAGTCAGCCTTGAGAGGAATGTCATGGCAGATTTCATCAGGTTTGAGAGACTTCAGGTCTTCATAAGAATATGCTACGACATCCATGTATTGATGGAGTAAAGTGGTTGTCTTGAATCTTTCTTCAGAGGTGCAACACTTACTAATGTTAACCATCTTGGGATTTTCTTTAGTAGTCAAATTTACTTAATTGAATCCCTGAGAGAAACTTGAATCTATTTGTTGTTGTTTGATAAATCTATCATGCTTGTCAAATAGTTTCTCAAGAGAAACCAGGCCTTTGGGAATTTTATTTCCTTTCAGCTATAATAATTCTTCATTTATATCTAAATTGGATTTAGAGGCTGATTCATACTTCTGAGGTTCACTGCCTTCAAAATGTAGTTGTTTAAAATTGTCTTTTCATTTTAGGAAGGCACTCATTTGATGATCATCATTGAATACTTGCTAATGATTAGCATTGTTAGGAACACTTGGTCTACAGACTAGCTCAATAGTATACCTATCTTCTTTGAAATCTGAGTGAGGAACTAAGAGAGTTCCTAAAACAACAAGTGCATCAGCTCTATCATTAGATTCCCTGGGTATGGTAGAAATATTGAAAGCATTAAAGCTTTTAATTTGGTCCCAAACTAGATTGTGATAGTGGTGTAATCTTTCATTCTTGGTTTGGTATAAGTTTCTCACTTGACAAACCACTAATTCAGCATCCCCTTTGGTATGAATAAACTTGATGCCTTTGTCTTGAGCAGCCTTCAATCCAAGCAACATAGATTCATATTTAGTTGTATTGTTAGTGTTGCTAAATTGTAATTTGCAAGATGAAGGAAACATATCTCCTTGAGGAGATATCAACATAATCCCAGCTCCTGAACCGGTAGAGGAGCAGCTGCCATTGAATTCCAGAGTCCATACCTCATCAGATACTGATTTTTCTTTAGACTTTCCTCCATTAGAGAAGGAGGGTCATTCATCATTTGTATTGCAACCTACTAGTTCTTATACTATTCTAGTTGAACTTATTTTTGGGTTAACACTTTCAAGAATTTTATCAAATGTTTCATGCACTTCATCTGTAGATAGAAAGTAGCTACCCATACCTGAGGATTTAAAAAGAATTTGAGCTTCAGGGGCTGATGTTTGGGTGACCACATATTTTGCCTCCTTTTCAGGGAATAACCTCTTCATTATGCCTTGGACAGGGATCCTTGCCTCAGACAGGTCCATGCTTAGTTCTCCTCCCATGTCCTTGCAAAAATTTCATCCAAACAAAATGCCATAAGATGCTAGGACGTCAGCGACCAAGATAGTCATCTTGATTCTCTTATTTGGAAAGGCTGCAAATGCAAATTGGGCATCTTTGATTTGCCCAAGCAATGGTACTTGCTTATTTTCCATGGAGAAACATCTCCCAAATTTCTTGGTTAGTGTGAGGCCAAGATATTTAGCTACTTTTGTAGGCATGACATTGTCAAATGTGCCTAAGTCTATAATACAATTACTTAGCTTGTGACCATTTATTAATAGGGAAACATAGAAAGGTTCTATTTTCCTAGGGGCAATTGGAGGAGTAATGACAAGATTATTCAGAATGGGCATGTTCTTTGGAGAATTAAGAGTTACCTTTTTATCTTTTTGTCCTATAGGGATGGTTTGGTTCTTGACATATTGGACCATCTTATTCAATTGATTAGGATTGGACTGCAAATATTCAAATTTAGACATTTGTATTTTTGTCTTTTTGACATGATCAATTATGTCAAACGCCTGAATTGAGCTAGGTATAGAGGAAGGTATTTCAACCTTTTCAGTTTTAGGAGGGATGGGAGGAGGGCTGGTCTACAAAATTAAAGTAGAAGGTGAAGGTGAAATTGATGTACTTGTCTTTTGGGTGATCACTAGATCATTTGACTGGAAAGGCAGAGTGGTTCCACGCTTAGCAATTGTAATTATTGGTTGAGGTTACTCCTCTATCTTCCCTTTATCATCTTGCTAGATTGATTTTTCCTTGGACCTAGTAAACATGGCATATGATCCATCAAAAGCTTCTCCTTTGCTTTTTGGTTTATCCTGGTAGTTTAAAAGACCAATGTGGGAGTCACCAACTGATTCTTCTTGATTTTCTTTAAGGAGATCAACATCATTTTCTTTATTTAATTTAGGATAGAAAGAGAACTCTGATTCTACTTCAAGATATCACATTGCTGAATTGGTTGGAGGATCTTCCAAGGTAAGTTTCCCTTGTGGGGGAGGAAGATGATTTTGTTGCCCTTAATTCCTAGTAACATTGCCTTGATATGACTGATTTGGGAATGTCCTTCTTGGCATATCTCTGTATGAAGGAGCAGAAGACATTCCTTGCACCATTTGCTTTTTGAGAGCAAGTAACTCATTTTCCAATTTTTGCACCATTAGATCTATGGTGTCTATAGATGAATATTCATAAGATGATGAAGGTCTATTTCTATTTGGATCTCTTCTTATCTTCCCTGCTAAGATGAGATCATCTTCTACCTCAGTGGCCAAATGTTGAGCTATAGCAAGATCTATTTGACCAGCACATCTCAAAAGAAAACTTACTTCAGGTAACTGAGAATTAATGAAGAAGCATTTGAGATTCTCAGCTATAGGTCAAGTAATTATAGGAATTCTATTCCTTAATTTGTCAAACTTGGCTATGAATTCCCTCATTGGTTCATGAGGTTCTTTCTTCATCTATGTAAGTTAAGCCAGAAGTGCATGTGCATCTTCTATAGGTTTGAATATGGTTTCAAACTTAACTTTAAGGGTATTCTAGTCAGTTATTGATCGAGCTTGTAGATGATAAAACCAATCTACAACAACACCTTGTAATGTTTCTACAAATAGCCTAATTTTTACATTTTCAAATTCTACTCCAATTACTCCACAGGCTATGCTGAAGGCTGCAATGTGTTCATCAAGGTGAGCTTTCCCATCACTATAGAATTTGGAAAAATTCTTCCTTGAACTGCATGGAAGCTCATGTAGAGGTGGAGTAGATTTAGAGGACCAAAAGCATTTCCCCAGGGGCCTTGAACTGCCATTATAGGATTATGAAAAGGAGAAATAACAAAACTCAGAGGGGTAATTATTGGCAAAGCTTTATCAACAACAAAAGAGGATACTTTGTTTGGTAATAGAGATATGACTTTAGTAGGAGAAAAGCTCTTGGTTTGTTGGAGGTGAGATGGTGAAGGAAATAGATCAAAATCACTTTGATGTACCAACTCGAATACAGGGTCAATAATACCTTTAGCCCTTTGGCTTCATGTATACCTTGAATCTGCTAGATTGTGAAAGAAAAATGGAAAAGAATTGACCCTACTTTAGTTTGAAGCTTGAGGCTTTAAACTGTGTGTTCTTTCCTAGTTAGTGTGGAGGTGAATGGTAAGGTTATAATAATAATGGGTAAAACACAAAATTGGAATGGAGTCTATAATGGATAATGGTAGAGACTGATTTCATCTAAAACTTGAGGTTTTAGAATGCACATAACTATATCCCTAGTGGAGTCACCAAAAACTATTGGTTGAATATTTTGTCGATCAACGTACTGAAAAATAAAATAGGTTTGATTAGCCAAAGTAAGAAGATTGGTAATCCAAATGTGTAGGTTTACCACATCAAAAGGGGACTAATCTCTCCTCTCATTAAGGGGAGGTTCCCTATAGATATGATATATAAATAGAAAATAATACTCAAGGGTACGATAAACCATCCATCTCTCTTTCTTTAGAGATGATGCGTGTAAATCAAAGGAAAAATCTCAAGGTAAATGATAGAAAGCACTCCTCTTCTTTCAGAAGTAATATTCAAAAAACCACAAGAATACTCTTGGTAGTAATTGCAAAATGTAACCAAGGATGTAGTAACCATCAAATTGAGATGTAACACAAAGTCACCACCTGAATTTCCCAAGAGTGAGATACGAAGGACAACGAGGGCACAAAGTCGTCCCAAGGTCCTTTACATATAAACAAAAATAAAACACACTAAAGGCAATTATGGGGGCACAAAGTCTCTCCATAATTGACTTTAGGACACCTTCTTGAATACTTTCACTAATTTTGCTTGTTGAATTAAAGAAACATAAAATATATTAAGGAAAAATACATAAGATATGTTTCCCCAAAAATGAAGATATTATAGCACAAAGTCTGAAAAGTCACTTGCTTTCTTATTCCAATAACAAAATATGATCAATAATTTGAGCTCAAAGTCTCAGTAATGCCTTTCAATTTGGGTAGAGTTTTGTTTCTGATTATCAGAGAGAGATCCTTTTACACTAACAAGAGAGTCCCTTATATAGCCTCTTCAAGAAGGACTTGGGAATAGTAACACATCATGTTGCATTGAATTTTGTTAAGAAGACATGCTAGAATTTGGGGGCATTTACCCATTTTCTTTTCTCAATATAGAGAAATGGGTCACACTATTGAAAGTTTGCATCTTTCAATGTCCACCTGGTGATCTTCTTTTAGAAACATATCCGATGCACAAATGTTTCTGATCCTTCTTCATCATTCCTCCTTTTTTGGTTAATTGAATCGGGTCCTTGATTCAATTTGATGTTCTGTTCCTTAGTCACTTCTTGCTGATCTTGGCCTTAAAGCCTTTGAATGAATTTAGGTCCATAGATTTAAACCTACAAGGATCAATGGCTATTTCATTATCACAACTTTGACGTCTATGGGCATGTCACTTTCCTCAACAATTCCTTTAGCTTTGTCATTTGATCTTTCCTGGAGGTGACCTGCCCTTTGGGGCCTTGAACAATGGTCTACTTTGGGTCAGGAAGAGCCCCCCACAAGGGTATCTACCCTTGAGGTGGTCTTCGGATGGCCTTTGATCTTATTTCTTCTAGTAAGTTGATAAGTTCTGTGGATCTTCTTTAAGGCTTTTCAAAATCAACAACTATTTTACAAACCTTGAAATTGACATTCATGCACCCATCACTACATTTGAGTTTCCAACAGCTAGTTCACCATTCTTGACTTTGCCATCTTCAAGCGCATTACCCCTTAGGATTTCTTTAGCTTTCTCTTGATTTAGCCTTTTTTGCTACTTACTTCCTTTAGATTTCTTGTTTTGTATCCTCTCAAAGGGAAGGTGACCCTTCGGCTTTGGGTAAGTGTCCTTTAATTTGGTAGTCGTGAGTCTCTCGTAAGGGCACCTACCCTTCAAGGTCCTTCAGTGGCCTTTTGTCTTCAGATTCCTTCAGAGCTTTCCTATGGACAATTTCCATAGACTTTTTCCCATGGACTTTTTCCTATGAAGAAAAAGTCTGCAAGAATTATTTCAGCTGCTTTGTCTTTGTCCTTCAAAAATTCTTTCGGGCTTTTCTCCCGTACCTTCCCTGAATTCCTTCAAAAAAAGTTCTAAAGGAATTCATTTCTTACCTTAGTCTTTTTCCTAAAGGAAATCCCTTTGTCTTTCAGTCTTTTCAATTGGTCCATTTTTCTTCCTTCTTGTCCTCCGTAAGGGTATCTGCCCTTCAAAATTTGCCTTAGTTAATTTTATGTGAATCTCAAATTATGACACGTGGCAACATCTGCTGAGAAATAGGTGAGGACATGTGGCAGCTTCCACTTAACTCACAAAGGACATGTGGTAGCTTCTGCTACTTTGAGAAACAAAGTGAAATGAGGCTCAAAAGATGACACTTGGCAGCATCTGCTAGGTTCTATTAGGTTTTTGCTCACTGCCCTCTATAAGGGTTCTAGGCCTTTGGCTTTGGGGCAACCCCTTAAACCTACTTCTTGAACCGATCAATTGAACTAACTTTGGTTCAATGGTTCATTCCCTTGCTTCTATTGACTGCTTAAACTAAGACTCTTTGAAACAAGCCTTTTGAACCCGTTGAACCTTGAACCTTGAACCCATTGAACCTTTGAACCAAAGTAGTTCAATGGTTCATTCCTTGAAAATGACTAAGTGTTAGAAACTTGTTCTTTTGATTGAACCTACTTGTAGAAGCTTTTGAACTTGCTGAGCCATTGATCCATCACTTCCTTGTTCTTTCTAAGCTCTTTGATATTCATTGTATGGGTTGAACCTTTGAACCTGTGAACTCATTGAACCCTTTGGTTCAAGGTTCAATGGTTCAATCGGTCCATTCTATTTGTTTGGCTAAGTTCTTTTGATCTTTTTTGAACCAAACATGTTGAACCATTTGGTCATTAAACCTATTGAACCAAAGTGGCTCAATGGTTCAGGCCTTCTTCTCTTTGATAAGTGTTTTGAAGTTATTGAACCTTGAAGCGGTTGAACTTTGAACCTTGAACTTTGAAGCTTGACAAATGCGCTTAACTCTTGCTGCTGATGTTGAACCTTGACATTGAACTCTTTTAGTTGAACCTAGTCATTGAACCAAATTTTAAATCACCTAAGTGTTGAGAGCTTGCTCCTTTCCTACAGAGTCTATAGAAATCAACTTGTGAAATCCATTGAACTTGGCCTGCAGAGTCCGTAGATTCAAGCTTGTAGAGTCCGTAGATTTTCTTAGAAGCTTGAAAAATGAGGAATTTGAATGTTTAGAATAAATTTTGAGAAAGGTGAGAGATTATTTTGGTTTGAGGACCAAAATAATTCAAATGTTGTCCAAAAAATGAGTGATATTTTTGGGAAACAACATTAGGTAAGTCCAAGAAGGGGATCATTGGTAATCATGTCAAATAAGCATGTTCAAGTGATATGTCATGCTAAAGATTACCATGGTGGTCATCTACTCACCCTTATAGAGCTTGTGTCAAGTTCCCTCTTTATTTTAGTTATGTTTAAGGAACCACAACAAGTATTGGAGTGGTCTCAATGGTCTAATCTTACTTATAATGAAGATTACCTAATCTTACAGCTCACAACCTATCATGAATCCATCTAGAATGTTAAAAGACTACAAAGTATGGTAAAATTAGAAAGATTAAGGATGTTAAAATAAATATGTGGTAAACTTATTTAGATTTTTTGTCATGTTTTAAGGTCTTTTAGTAGATATTAAGATAGACTCTATTTGAAATTGCACTTATGATCATATGTATTTCATTTAAAAGGGGTGTTTGACCATGGAAAGATGTTAGTTTGACCCCAATACAACACCAAGGTTATCAATTATTCCCTCCAAGGTCCCCATTATAACCATAACCCCATGATATAATGATTTCTTTTATAAAGGGTGTCATATTTTAAGTCAAATGCTTTATCTTCCATTAAAGGGGGCCCACACATGGGAAAGAATGGATTTTCAACTTCCCCTAGCCATACTTCATGTTTTGAAATATTAATTTACCCCTATTTTCCCTCTTTCTACCAATCAATAATGTTTTAAGATCTAAAAAAACTTAAAAAATGTAGGAAACTAGTGTTTTATAGTGTTTTCAAGTGTGTATAGATCTGCACAATATGATAATGGTCAAAAATGGGTAGAGATATATAAAGGGGACTCATTTTAGACATAATTTAAGATAATATAGGAGTTTAAATTTAGGAAAGGTAAAAAACTAACCCCTCCTTTCCATTTTCATCCTTGACAACCTTAGCACCTCAGATTCTTATTCAGTACATATAAGAGAGAGAAGATGGTGAAATAAGATCTTATATATAGTAAGGGGTATAATGGCCTTCTAATCCCTGGTATTGGTTTCCATAATTATGATCTATGATTTATGAAAAATGGTTAAAAATTTAAGGTAGTCAAACTAGTCATCTACATCCACATAGGGTCAAGATTGGAATGGTTTTAGTGCATTTTGGGTCTATTTTATGAAAATGATGATTGTATATATATTATAAAATCCTTCAATGTCCTTTTAATTCATCTTAGACCCTAACTTGGCACATATGATATTGTCGGAGCAAATAAATCTTCATATGGTCACATTTACAAATAGTAGGCATTGTTTTCATAGCATTTTTGGAGCATTCAATGTATAATATGTGTCAATGATAGTATGTTTATGGTGATAATGACTTTTTAATAGTTCCATTTAAGCTTTCTCATCATTAATGGTGTACTTGATCACCAATGGATAGTCAACTCTCCAAATAATCTATCATTAGATGAGATTGTATGTGTATTTGAACTTCATTGTAAATATGAACTAAGTGTTCAATAGTGATTGATATTGAAGGTCACTAAAACATAATAGAGGAAATAGAGGTATCATGAACACATGTGTAAGAGTATATCTTCATAAGGATCAAACCTCCTTATGGCCTTAAATGGAAATAAACCATGAACTAGTCTTCCAATTCTTTCACAGACATGTTTAGCAAAGTTTAAGGTTCATTAGTAGAGTTTAAGGTATTCATGAAATCTTAAGTTTTATTTTATTTCTTCATATGCCTAATAAACCAAATCCAAATGTATTACCAAATTGAGTGTATGAATATAGGTGCCTAAGGTCCTCATAGATGGTGTTGAACATGAATCAATAGTCTATATGAACCTCTAAAGGAACCCATGTTATTTGATTATCTAATTAAGCAAATTCACCTCATAATAGGCTCTGAGTTCCAAGTTTAAAACTCTATAGGACCCTACGACCATCACCTATAGGTTTAAACCTTTATGACCAATCCAAATGCATTGAATCAGGGTCAAATTATCTATAATACTATCAATAGTCAATAGAACTATGAGAAAAGGGTATATTTAATTATGGATGTTATTGCAAGACTACGACAAAACTTAAGAGATTAACTCAGGACTAGTCTCCAAAGGGTTATCCTAAACCACCATACAACTGAACATATGAAATGCAAGTATGGTTTATGGGTTACAAATGTTATTATCTTTAGAAGAGGGATTTATTTTTAAGAGAGGTTAATTACATTTCAAAAATGATATGCAAGCCCTCCTTCTACTTAGTTCATCCTATGAAAAGGTTCCATTGAAAGTCACACACCAAGATCACCAAGCTTAGAACTACAAATAGTTTACCTCCAACATTGAATATGAGATGTTATATACACATGGAGGAGAGAAATTAGATACAGAGGTGGGGCATAGATGTCATGTTGTTGAAAGACAAAGAAACTTGAAAATATAAGTAGAAAGAGCTAGCTTAAGCATGTACATGTATATTCAAGTCTACCTAACTAGTTGGGAGGACTAAATAATGTAAATTTCATGGAAACAAATGTTTAGATCATCCTTTTTGATGGAATTCATCATTACCAAGGTTACTATGGGTATGGTCAATCTCAAGAGATGCCTAGTCTATGTTGGATGCCTATGACACATAGACTTTAGTGTATGACTATATAAGTGGGATTTAATAGAAAAGTTTAGGGAGGCTAACCCCAAATGGATATGGTCAGATATTGAGAACATGTTATGTGATCTACCTAATTCCATAAACATTGTAGATGGAGATAAGAGACTACTCATGTATCTAATACTAATTGGTCAAACACTTAGGTTGGTTAATGAGACTCAAGGCAAACCTAAGAGAGAGGGACTAAGATGGTGGTTAAGGAAGTTGAGACAAGTGAAAAATGTGGATATTATTGGAAGAGGATTCTATGGTAACGTTGAATCCATTAATGACCACTTATAGGTTACTTAAAGTCATAAAAGTTAGTCTAAGCCTATAAATCCTAAATACCTTGAATTCTCAAGGCCCCATCTCTATCTTAATGATAAACTCCAAACCCCCAAGTAGACATAAAGACATAAAGAGATGTATAATGATGATTTAGGTCTTGAAGAAGGTGTCTTGGATGGAAAAAATTAAGGAAGTAGTCAAATTTGGTCATATCACCCCTCTCAAGCTCCATTATCTTAGTCTACCATCTCAAATTACCAACTCTAATGTTTGTATCTCACATGGCATGATTACTCAATCCTAGTGCTCTTAAGGGGAGTAAAGAGTTTCAGTATCTCACATGGCATGGGACCCCTATGCACTTAATATCCATAGAGTAAAGAGTTTCAGTAAGAATCTTAACTCTATAAATAATCCTTAGCATTACAACCCATATAAAATGCTTAGTAGAGAACTTGAAGGTTTCCAACTTTCACTCAGTAATCACCATACAACTTACATGGGACCAAGATCTATTTGAGATTTTTGAAGAAGTGTATGGGATAAACATCCATGTAAAAAGGTTTTAGTTTTGAGGCATGTACTCTATTAACCATCATTAAGATTTTAGGCTACCAAAACCCTCTCTAAACCCTAATAAAGATCTGATGAATAAATTATGCCCTCAAATGTCTTCAAATGAGGTATTTAAGCCTTTAAATAGTCTTTATGGTCTCCCTAGGTGACATGGTCACACAAATGGTCTATTGGTTGGCATGTGTAGGGTATACAATGTACAAATCAAGCCTAAAAGGATTACCCTAAGCCTATATGTAGGAAATTTAAAAGAGATCTACAAATTTTACATGTTTTTAAGGAGGGAGAGGGATTAATATGTCTCAAAGAGTTTCATAATGATCACCTACAGAGGTCTCCACCTCTAATATCCACCTATAGACATGCCCAAATGCTTGGTTAGTTGATAATGTGCATATAAAGGATAAGTAAGGGGCTTAATCAATTCAATACAAAAGATCCTAAGGCCCTAAGAGGTAAGTTTCATACTCTCATAGGTGGTCAATAACCCTCACCATTCCATTTTCAAGACAAAACTTAGGGATTCTACCTTTAGGCCTATTTATCTAACACCTTTCTCAAGGTATGTCTCTTTGAAGACTAAAACGAAGAACCAAAGGGTGTTAGATAAGACCTTAAACCATCATTGAAATGTATTATAAGGATTTTAATATGTTTAAGTATTAATTTATAGAGGAAAGACTATAGTTGGTCAATTTGGCCTAAAACTTCCTTGAGAGTGAACATAATTCATAATTGTCACCTAAGGAGCATCTTGATGAGCCCAAATCTATACACAATAGTTGCATGGGGTTATAATCACTTTGGTAAAGGTGAAGGGCCTTTAATAGAATAAATTAGTGGAATAATTTCATAGTTTAGGGTCCTAACCTTTATGAACCTGAACCCCCTAAACCTTCCTAAAAACCTAATATAGGCCCAATGAAGGAAATATTGAATAATTTACATCTAGATGCATTGAAATGGCTTGTGAGACACATAAAACTCATAGTTCACTCTAAAGGGGTCCCATCCATGGCATTAGTCTATACAGATAATTATAAATCATGGGAGAGGGTAATTATTCATGCATAAAAGTGTATCACATTGTTTATATAGTGTTTAAAACACTTCTCATTTCTATATTCAAAGAATCTATTGCATGAGTTTCTAGTTTTCATATTCTTTATATTTGTGGTGTAGTGGCCAAGATATGTAACTACTCACAAAATGAATATGTAAGTGGTGATTGGGAGCAACCATGGTCTTAGATATTTTGTGAAAGATGAAAGTAATTTGAACTAAGTATAGTGAATGATGACCAAAACCCAAAGTCTAAAATATAATCTAGCATGAATATTCACAACAAAAAGCTAATCTATAGTGATTTGGTCAAAAGAAAAAAAATATGAAGGTTAGGGTAGAAAGAAGGATGTTACTGGTCTTCAGTCTATACATATGATAACACTTAAATTTCATCAAAGACATGCAATCAAACTAGAATATGACATGACATTTTTGAAAGCACAGATCCTATCATATACGAACCAAATATCTAAGGATATTTGGAACAATGTAAATAATAACTCAAATTCACTTCAAGAATTTACTTCCATAAGAAAATTGCATTAGCACATCTTCAAGAAAATAAATGAAAATGAAATGAATCTAAAATAATTCAATCAACCTAGCATAAGCTCAAATTTCCAAATCTACATTCACATATACACATCTAGAACTCATATAAGTAATTAAAATATGAACACCAAACCAGATACTTGAGGAAGCATCCATGATAACAAAATGCACAAACAAATATGAGATAATATTTGTATATTTCCCTTGCTTGCATTACTTGCTCCAAATTTAAAAAATAGATTTTTCTCTTAAAACTTCCTCCTCTTTACAAATGACAATACCTCCTTTAATAAACATCCTATGTGGTATGTCAGTTAGTCATATCAAATGATAATTATATAATTTTCAAGGACAACTATCCTTCTACAAAATTCTAAAATTAATGACCCTTTACAAGTGTACTAACCTCTAAGCCATGTGCCTTATAAATTGCACATAATTATACAAAATAGAATATTATTTCTAATGATTTACAAGGCTTTTAATTTAAAAGAATATTTTAGTTAACTTAGTTGACTTTAAGACACCACTGTTATTGTATGTTTTTGTATTTATTACAAAATATTCATGGACTTTTCATATTGTGTATCAATCAAGTTGAGGTTGATAACTATCTCCATGAATAATTCATCTTCTTGCCCTACCAACTTTTTAAATTCTTTATAAGCTATGTCCAAGGCTTCCTTAATGCTTCAAGTATTATCAGTTTTCTCTTCTACTAAAAAAACCATATCAAAGATACATTGGTTATCTACCCCTATACTGCCTTGGATTTTATTCTTTACCTCCTAGATGAATTGACTATCCCTATGTTTGAACTCTTCATCAGTGATCATACCAGTAGGACTAAGGATGGTTAGATCCTTGATCAAACCTCTTAGTATGTGCACCATTATATTATCTCAAAATTTGAAGTCATTAGAAAGATATTCCATCTCTTTTAACCATTTACTTATATCCTTTATCTTTTCCATTAAGATAATCATAGCCATATTCAAATATGTTAGGCTAATTAATTTTAAACATAAGAGTTTGGCTTTCTATCAATATCTTGATCAATTCTTTCACCTTCTTGTATGAAGCTTACCATTGATTGACTTGCTTCATAGCCATGGAATGTTGTTTGTTTACCACATCAAACTTAGACCTTATAGTTTTAGAGTAACTAAATGCATCATATATAATTACTTCATACTTATTGACAATATCTTTTGAAACTAACAGAATAGAGTCCTCTTCCAAGTTATTTTTCTCATATTTTATCCCTTTGATGATAGCTTATAGCATTTATGCTTGAGATCGAGCTAGTTCAATAACATCTTATTGAAATGTAGGAGCTTCCCATAGACTTTGTCCTTTTTCTGAATTAAATGAGTCAAAGGTTCTACCTTTTGAGGCACAACCTCTTTACCACCTTCCATGACTAGTGTCTTAGTAACCCTTTACAAACCTATAGTATTTGGATCAAATATTAATCTAACTAAATATTGGGCAATATGTGAGATTGGGACCTCTACTTGTGATTGGACTACTGACTAACTTGGAGTAGTCAATCTCTTTACTTCTTTTTGCAAGTCAATGACCTATGGCTTCAACTCTTGTTTCATAGGTATGGTTGTAGTCTTCATCATAGCCCATTGATTATAAGTGGGTAGCTTTTCTAACCTTGGTTTATAAATTAACCATTCAATAATAGGTGTTCCATATATTATGTTATTTTCACTAAATAAAATAACATTCTCCTAAGGTGGTGTAATGGTCACATTAGGTTTGTTAGCTTTTGAGATAATAATAGTCTCACCTTTCCTCTTAGGATTATCTATGACTATCAAGTCCAATAATTTATCTTTTACCTTTACCTCTTTGGTTTCCTCAACCTTTGCCTCTTCTCTCATATGTCATAGATTACATCCTCAATTCATATTCAATGGAATCATGAGGATCTAGAGTTATCATATGAACCTCTTGTTGAGGTGAATCTTGTTTTGTTGCTATAGATGATTCAAAATTTGAGGAACTAAAAGCAATCTATCTTGGTATTTTCTCTTTAGGACTATGCTCTATCTATGTTTCTATTGGTGGAAACCTAGAAGAACCAACATCTATAAAATTATATTGTATAAGGCCTAGCTACCATCTATCTTTTATTTTCTAGTCTCTACTCAATATGGACTAAGGTTTTATGATGTGTTCTTTTAATCTCCTAGAAAATTCATAGCTTGAGGATGCTTTAGTGTATATGAATTCAAATGAAATAGGTTCATGTTCATATGTTATAGTCACAATACCTTTGATCCTCAAATGTTCATTTACATTTTCATAAGGATCCCATTACCTATGATCATCAATCTGTAGGTTGAAAAACAACTTATGTTTTGAAGTAACCTCAATATGATCCCACTGCCTAAATATAGTCTTGTTAATTGTCATAGGAAAACTATGCATAAGTCCCTTTCTCTTGCTCTTATAAATTCCATCGATCCTATTGAACAATTGATATGCCACCTCTTATTTTGATAATTTGTTAGGTACATGAATTGGTAATTTAAGAGAGGCCATTTGAGTTCCTTCAATTATTATAATAGTGTAATCAAGATAAAACCATATGTCTCCCATTGCCTTGATTTATTTCTTGATTAAAGGGCTTATTATAAGTATAAGATTACCATTAATGGCTTCACTCAATGAAGGGTAAACATAGTCACAAATAAATTGAATGTGGTCTCTATACTTATAAATTTGTAATTTGGAATAGTACTGGGATACAGTTTACGTGCCATTAGGTGATACTTCTCTTTGATTGGGGATCTTGGTGGTTACACACAAGGCATATAATATATAAGACATCATGTATAATCTAGTACTCTTCTTATTCTTGATTCCATATATTTATCTACTTAAGGAAATATTGATAATTTCACCTAATGGAGGAATCTCCACTTCTTCAATGATGAATTATACCATAGGGACCCACATTGGTTCAACATAAGCAGTATGTACACACCCATATAACTTGTTTATAATTATCATGACAATCCTAAATCTAGGTCTAAATTGGATTACATAGATGTATAGGATCTATAATGACTTAGTTATCTACTTCTAACCATTTTATTAAAATGTCCATCATGTTGTGCTTCTTAACCCATTAACTAATGGAGGTTAGGTCAATCTAGGGTTTAGATAATTTGTAGTATAACTCAAATGCAATAGGATATATATATATGCAATTTAACTTAAGCTATGCTCATGAATTAACATACCCTTATAAATTCTAATCTCTTTGAAAATTTGGCCAAGAACATCGATACAATGATGTACTTCTTGTTTAGCAATAACATAGTGTAGTCCCATCATCTAGATTACCACCATATCATCATATAATCTCTTCATTAGGTGGATATTTTCTTCTTCTTTAATTATAACTCCTTATTTCTCAATTATCTAGGATAACTTTGAGTAATTCTTATCCCTTGTGTTCAATGAAGTAGCTACAAATTTTCATGTCCTTGAAAACTTGACGTTTTATGTCTGATGATAGATATAGCTGAACTACTTGATTTGAAACATGCCCATGTGTTGCCATTGATATGATTTTAATTGAATTATCCTTTTATAAATTATAATCTAACTCTCTCAGCTCAACATAATGAATCCAAAGATAATTTAGGGATTTTTATATGCTCTAGGGATTTTTAGAGGTTTACACAGTGCTTTAAAGGTGATAATCAAGTTTGAAATATGCACATTAGTGACTTAGATTTAATTTGGATCATGAATATATACCTTCACATGCTTATGTCCATAATATACTCTAATATTATGTGTATGCCTATATGGTATTGCCTTGTCATGTAACTCATTTATTTTAAAATGTGATTGTTTACCACTTGGACATGTGTCATTATCTCATGCCTCTTGAAGCTTTATTAAACTCAATCTATTGATCTCCTTAGGAGTCTACTGGTTTGGACTTTCACCATGACCATTGATATTTGAACTAGGTTCACAATATTGTGCCACATGGTAACATCATGTTCTTTTTATGTACCTTGCAGATATTCTCCATCACTCAAATTCTCTTATGACACATGGTATATTTTCATGAAATTTGATCTCTTTGACTTGCTAACTTACTTTACATCATTAATATTAATATAAAATATGGAATAAGTACCATTATTCCTGATTATAGTGATTAAATGTGCACCATTAATCTATTGAGTGAATGATCAAATACCAACCATTGATTCATTCTTTATTCACCTGATTAAACATAGACCATTGATACATATATGATTCAACATGAGTGTGAAAATTGTCACCATCATGTTCACTTTCAAGATCCTTAACATTTTGACTCTGTGCTCACTGTATATTTTCTTTTGCAAGATCGAGTACATTCTATTGACTTGGATCTTAACTTGTTGACTTTAAGGAATCATCTGCTCATCATTGATCTTAGATCTATCCTCCTATGATTTTGACACTTTTCAATCCCACTTGTAATTCATTCTTGTGACCAATAAATCTAAGGAATAATAATTAAAGACATATATAGACTTAGTATAAACTTTAGACTAAGGTGTTAATGAATTAAAAGAACCAATTACAACTTAGGCTAAAATTAAACTAGGTCTAAAATGAAATTAATCAACCTATGGAAAAATATGAATCTATTTAATAGAAACTTAGGCTAAATAACTTAGGCTAAGGTTTTTTAAACATGATTAAACTTAAATTTAATTAATCGATTAGGGACCAAAAGTTAGCAAAAGGGTAAAATTGATCATTGAAGCATAAATCATGAATATTTACTCATCTTGATGATGATCTATTGAATCTTGTAACATGGTAATATATGAAGAAAATGGTATCAACATTAACTAAAGTTAAAGAAACCTTTTGTACTAACAAGTCAATGAAATCTAAAGCAAAGTATGATGTTCAAAAATGTATTTTGATTAAGTTTAAAGTCTAATTCATAGCATAATTTGAAAAATTGAACAAGGGTCCTCATTTTTCATAAATGGGGGTATGTTGAACTCAATAAATGGTGACTTTTGGGGGAAATATTGCAAAATGTTAGAACTTATATGCTCTTGGTTTAAACTAATAAACATACCCATCATTCCACATGATCAAGTACCATAATTAAGATTAATTTATGATTAAAACAAGTTTTATAAATGTAAAATTAGATTCAAACATCAGAATTTAGTCATGTTTTATTTTTTATTTGATTAATTTACTGATTTCCGTGGGATTCAAAGGACAATTTATAGATTTCATGACCTTAATCATTAATATAGACTTGTATCATATTTAGATATTCATTATGAATCATACTTTATAAAAAGGAAGGCCTTGACATTGCTATGGTACCATCTAAGCATCCATAACCCTGATAGAGATACTTTTGGCTCCACTCAAGGCCTTGATCCACTACCATCTAGGCATCCATATCGCTAGTGGAGATTACCAGAATCACCTTTACTTAGAAAACTTTTAAATTTTAAATAAGGCTCTTATTTTTTGTATTTTCCAACTATACTTAGCTTTCCAACAAAGGGTGGAACCATAATTAGCTAGGTATTTAGGATTTTTGTCAATTTTTTTATTTTAAGACAATCATCCTTGATTATAAACTTCATCCTAGGCACTAATATTCTTTAAGTGCTAACATGAATTTGTTATAATCATTCAAAATTTGACTCAAACATATGCAATATCTATTAGAACCAAACCTAGATCATAACAAGGTTTAATATTTTCAAGGAACAATTAATCTATATATCAATCTTCACTAATTTCTCAAAACCATAATATTAAGCTTAGAATTTATAAAATCCATGATAAACTAATGTTCAAGAGTCATACCTAGATTATTGATTTTATAAGTTCTTTTTGAACATTAGGATGAATTAGATCTTGAAAACTTGTCTTTTAAAAGACTTATTAGAAAGTAGAGAATAAAACAAAATAAAATAAACACATAATAAGCAAAATAGGCAACAAACAAACATATATTCACAAACACTATTTAAAAATAAATAACAAGAATGAAACTAGTATAAGCCTACCTAAAATAACTCTAACTAATATTACAAGTTACTTCATAAATACTTGAGATGGAACAACATAGAAATAGTGCTTGAGGTACTGCCCATTGGTTGGCAGAGTGAACTCTACTCCATACAAATATTGGAGCTTAAAGGTGTCATCTCCTAGTATCTAAATAATTTGATAAGGACCAATCTAGAAAAGAGTGAATTTCCCATGTTTTCCTTTTGGTTCAGATGCTTTGTCTCATAGGAGAACTAGGTCTTCCTACCTAAACTCATTGATCTTATAACATTTATCAAACCATATTTTGATAGTGGTTTGATGTCTACTAAAATTGGTAAATGTTTCCTCCCTTGCATCCTCTATTTGAATGATGTCAAGAAAACTGACATTATCATATTTTTAATATTTTTCCATATACTCTTACATAAACTTTTGGGTTGGAAACTTGAGATTAATTGTAAATATTGGTTATTGACCATATACCAATGAAAATGGTGATGCTCTAAGATCTTGTTTCACTCTAGTTATGTTTTCCCAAAGAGCATATTTAAGTGATTTATGCCATGTTCTTAGTTGTTGAGTTGTAGACTTTTTGATATCTTTCATTAATTTTTTATTTATTGACTCTAAAACTCCATTACCTCGAGGATAATGATTTGATTAAAAATTAAAGAACTATATTATTATCATAGGCCCACTCAGTCATCTCTATAGATATAAATGTTGATCCATTATCACAAATAAATGATATTGGTGTCCTAACTCTAGTATAAATGTATCTTCCAAGAACTTGATTACATTTTTAGTTCTACATTTTTTTGCTATTGTCTTTGTCTATTGAGCAAATAGTTTGTAAATTAACATTGGCTTGAATGGAATAAGCGCTTTTGGTTCCTTGGTATTGAAAATATGAAATTGATGACATTCTCTAACATGCTTGTGTCCATCCTTGAAGATTTTTGGCCAATAATATCCTTCCCTTAGGATCTTGTAAGCTGTTGTCTTTCTAGAAGGGTATCCACTCCCATGTTTTTCATGAAAAACACTCAAGATTTCAACTTCTCTTCTTTTGAAACACATCTCAAATACATTACTTCATAGTTTTTATTATAGAGTATCCCATACTTCATCAAGAAATGTGTTGATTTAAGCCTCAAATCTCTTATTTTCTCTCTTCTCATGCCTATAGGACAAGAACCATTGATAAAGAAATGAATGATTGCATCATACCAATCATTTGGTTGGAATTGTTGTTGATCAGCTTGTATAATGATCAAACTAGGATTAGTGTTAGGAATTAATTGAATCAATCCCTGACATCTCACTAATCTAGTAGTTTTCATTTCAATATCATATATTAGAGTATAGACATCCACATACCTATTTTCTCTCCCAATTCACATTGACTAAGCATAAGTTTAGTGGTAGGATCTAGAAATATTGCATGCACTTTAGTCCTAAGAATATAGTATCTAATGTTTTTAACTACCTTAACTAAATAAAATGTTTGTTTATCAATTAGAGAATAGTTTAACTCACCATTATTAAATTTTGTGCTCATAAATGCAATTGGATGATCACATTTATTTATTTTCTAAGTTAGAATAACTACTATAGTATGTTTAGAAGCAAGAGAATAAAGATAAAATTATTTTGTAAAATCAAGATTTATCAACATAGGTGCCTATCTTATTTCTTATTTAATATCCTTGAAGGCTTTCTTCATTTATTAATTACATATGACCTCTGAATCCTTAATCAGTATGTCATTTAGTGGATTCACAATTTTTACAAAACTAGAAATGAATTTTCTTTCAAAATTTATTTTCCTAAAGAAGACTTTAATTCTTTTTTAATATTAGGGGGTTTTATTTTGGATATGGCATTGACTCTATCTAGATATATATAAATCTCATCTTTGGTTATAACATATCCTAGTAATTTCCCTTTAGTTACATAAAAAATGTTTTTCTTAAGAATAAGGGAAATTCCATACCGTTTACAATGTTTAAATACTTGTTGTAAATGCATTATATGATCTTACCTATTTTTGGAAAACATAGTTAGATCATCCATATATATAATGATGCATTTACCTATGAGACCTTGAAAGGCATGGTCCATAAATATTTGAAAGGTAGCTCCTACATTGATGAGTCCAAAATGCATCCTCTTGTAAGAAAAAGTTCCCCATTTTGTTGTGAATGCAATCTTTATTCTATCATCCTTGTTAACAAGTACTTAATTATATCTTGAAAAACCATCTAATAAAGACATCATGGTAGAACCACTAACAATTTGAATCACTTGGTCAAGAGATGGTAAAGGATAATTATCCTTTTTAAAAGATTTGTTCAAATTTCTAAAGTTTATGCATAATCTAATCTCTCCATTTTTTTTTCTTACTGGGACTGAATTAGCTACCTAGGTAGAATGTCTAATTTGAAAAACTATTTTTGCATATAATAGATTCTTAACCTCTTTATAAATCAATGGCTCCAAAATAGGATTGATAGGTCTTTGCTTATGTCTGAAAGGTTTACAAGCCTCTTTCAATGGAATGGTCTGGGTAATGAGTCTAGGATAAAAGATCTTCAAGTATTCATAGGACCATGAAATGACATCTTTGTACTTGGTCAACAATTCTCTATCCTTTCTAGACTCTTCATTTGTGCATGATGCACCAATTTTTACTAGCTGAGGTTGACCTTGAGTTCCTATGTCAACTACATTATTATCCTTCCCACTCACTTTGGGAATTTTAATAGTTTTATCTAATTTGTCTTGATCAAACAGTCTTTATAAGGTAATCTTGCCTTAGGGAATTTTGCTTTCATTTAATTATATCATCTTGTCATCAACTTTGTCTTCATCAAGAGAATTTTTATTGACCTCATCAATAATATGAGACTCAAATAATTCTTAGTTGTTCATGAACTCAATTATATGTTGATCATCACTAAATACTTATATATGGTTAACATTATCAGGAACTAAGGGACATGAGACTAATTCAATGTTAAGTCTTTGGGAATCTTGGTTTGGTATAAGGTTAGCTACAATTGAAGCTAGTTCATTAGTAGACTAGTTCTCTTCCCTAGGGATTGAAATAATTTTGAAATCATCAAAATAATCAATCAAGTCCCATACTCTAAACTTGTATTTATTTATATATGACAATTTGAATTAGTACTTCTAATTTGATTGACTACTAGTTCAGAATCACCATACACTAGTAGTTCTTTAACCTTGTATTTGATAGCAAATTGTAATCCTAAAATTAGTGCTTCATACTCTACCAAATTATTGGTGCAAGGAAATTGAATTTTTTAAGAATCAACATATTCTTTCCCAGTGGAATTAATTAAGACTATTCTTACTCTAGAACCATATTTTCATCTAGCACCATCAACATATAATTTTCAAAGCCTAGGCATAGCATGAGAGTATTTAGATTTACATACCTAAGTAGTATCAAAAGTGTAAATCCATAAATAATAATTAACCATGTTGACCTTTTCATTAGCTACATTTTATTAAGTGATCATGTGCTTCATCTTTGGCTCCATTTCAATTTGAATTTGATTAGAAATTCCCCTCCATGGTAGCCACATATGAGAGTAATTAGTTGACATGTATCCTTTAAATATTTGGTCTAGTCTCTACTAAGTAGCATCCTATTTACCTATTTAGTCCACAACTTCAATATCTATGAATTTTTTCACTCTTGGCTTTGAAATAAGTTGTATATGCACATTCAACAATTCACCAACCACTTTAAATCTTGATTTATCTAATTTATTTATTACTCTATCAAACTTAATTAGAGTTAAACCAAGCTTTTCACAAATACCTTTTGGCATGATATTTTTAGAGGCACCTAAATCTGATAAATAATTATGCAAGTTTTTTCCAAAAATTCTAATTGTTAGTAAGAAAGGTGGAACCTCTACTTTGTTTTTATACATAGCTACATTGGAATTTGTAGCCTTTTGTGATTTATTAGGTTTTTTGCTCAAAGATTCTATCAAAAAATCTCTTTGGTCAATAATTTGAGTCAATTTATGTAAATTGATATTATCTTTAATGTTTTTCATATCCTCTAATATATTGTATCCACTCCTAGTAGAAGCACTAGATGAATCAACATTATTTCTAGAGTTACTTCTCTTTAGAGGTTTAGGATATTTTTTAGCTTTAGGATCAGAAAGAGTATCAAAGTTATTTGGTGGAGTTGAACTATTTAATGGTTAATTCTGTTCTCTATTCCTCAATGGATAAGTCTTATTTCGATACTATTGGAAAGCATGAATCCCCTCTAGAGTATCTTTAGGTTCATTCTCATAGTGGAATGGGAAATCAAAAGTTTCCACCATAAGAGTTGTGTCCAAAGATTTAGATGTCTTTGATGAACCATATGTAAATGTAGCATTATCTTTATTAGACACAACTTTAAATGTATCTAATTCATCTTGAAAAACTTCAAAATCATTAAAAAATTCTTTACAATCTAATTCACCATGATTTGATGTGTTATGAACTCTAAAATAATTAGCTACAATTACATCATAAATATTCATTTCAAGCATGTTTTCATTTGTAGATGACTCATTATTATTGTTTTTATTTTTATTTTTTTTGATATTATTGTGAAACCTATTTGTAGGTATGTTAAACCTTTGATAAGAATAGTTTTTGTTGGATCTTTTCCTAGTGTTACCTACTTGTCTTTGTAATTGAAGAAAATTAGTGCTCAATTTTAGAACCATTTTGAGTATGGAGTCATTTTCATTCATAGGTGCCTCTAAATTGTGAAATTGAGTATGAATAATATCTATTGGCATAGTAGCTCATTGATCTTGTGGATAAGATCTACTTGTAGTGTTGTTTAGGAATCCTAGGCTTTGACCAAGATGAGCATGACTCAAAGGCAAATGTTTTAAAACTAGAGTTTGATTCAAAGAAGGAATGTTTTGATTAGAATTTGGAGTGACATTCAATGTAGGTAAAATAGGATTAACATTAGGAATAACATATGATAATTGATCTTGGGTTTGTATTTGATCACTAATTTTCATATATTTAGAAGAGGTCAAGGCTAATGTATTTATGACTCTAATAGATCTTTTCAAAAATACAAAAGTCATTAGATCTAAAGCATCCTTATAAATATCTAAGTATAAAGCTTCATCAGGCCTATAAGGAGCTATAGTTATGTTAAATATCTTCAAGAATATGGCCTTGAATGCTATAATGGTTTCATTTGAATCTCTTTTTGATGTAATGAATTTTTGATAAAGGACACAATAATTGATGACCTTTCTAAATTGATAAATGAAATGACTATTAAAATCATTCTAGTTGGTAATATAATCTTTAGAAATATTAAGAAATCAATCATGTGCTACATATCTAAAATTAAAAGGAAAAAATCTACAAGAAACATCTTCATGAACAACATTTAATAATCATAAAGAAACATTAAAGGACTTGATGTGTTCTTTAATAGTCACAACACCTATAGTACTAAAATAAAGCAAATATTTCTCAATGTTTCTTGGCAAGTCATGTACTTGACCAAGCACATTGATAGAATATCAAGCTAACTAGGCCATACCTTGATGAGGATTGAATACAAGAGCAACATGAATATGTGAAGTAGGTTGATATTTAGAAACACTATGTTTAACGTTATTTGCTCTTCATTTCCTATGAATTTCCAAAGAAAGAAGAGGTAGCCTTATCTTAGACCTTGACCTAGTCCTTATTCTTATTAGTT
Source organism: Torreya grandis (assembly GCA_037957365.1). Classification (NCBI taxonomy): domain Eukaryota; kingdom Viridiplantae; phylum Streptophyta; class Pinopsida; order Cupressales; family Taxaceae; genus Torreya; species Torreya grandis. The sequence goes on along the minus strand of JARHVA010000192.1, from coordinate 3,344,076 downwards.
CTAGATTCTAAACTTTAAATCCTATTAAAATATGATGTATGAACCTTATATTTATAAATATCATTGATAAGATTTATACATTAAGCAAATTTTGCACAAACTCATTCAATTCTATAAAATAATAATTATCTTTAACTGAAGTAGCTTAAAGATACCTTCAAACTTGTAAATATGCGTGATCCTTACACTTCTAAATTTAAATAAACCTAAATTTGTGAAGAATCAACCAATCTTTGAACAAAATTGCTATCACTAACCTCAAACATGTTAGATTTACAAAGCTTAAGCTACCTTTGCAACAATTTCTCATAAATATTCAAACAATAGTTATCTTTAGCTAAATAAGCCTAAAGACTGGTCTAAAACCATGAATATCAATGATTTTTACATAATTGAGCTAAAAAAACATAAATATACAAAGAATCAACTGATATTTCAACAAAGTTCACTAAAATTTAGCTAAGATACTTCACATCCACAAATATTTAGCTTAAGGCCCTCTTTCTAGTGCTAATTTCCTATTTGTTGATGTATAAAAGTGTATCATAGGGTTTATATAGTGTTTAAAACACTTCTCATTTCTATATTCAAATAATATATTGCATGATTTTCTGCTTTTTATATTCCTAATATCTTTGGAGTAGAAACCAAATTATATAACTATTCACAAAATGAATAAGTGATTGTTGGGAACAACTGTGGTCTTAGAGATTTTAGGAAAGATGAAGGTAATCTAAACTAAGTATAGTGAATGATGATCAAAACCTGAAGTCTAAAACCTAATATAACATGAATATTCATAATGAAAAGCTAAACTATAGTGATTTGGTCAAAATAAAGAGAAAATAAGAAGGGTAGGGAAGAAAGAAGGATGTTACCAATATTCAGTCTAGACATTATGACAAAACTTAAATTTCATAAAAGACATGCAATCAAACTAGAGTATGAAATAAGTTTTCTAAAAGTATAGATCCTATCATATACCAGATAAATTTATAATTTGAAACAATGCAAATAAGAACTCAAATTCACTATAAGGATTTACTTCCACAAGAAAATTGCATTAACACATCTTCAAGAAAATCAATGGAAATGAAATGAATCTAAAATATTTCAATCAACCTAGAATAAGCTCAAATTGATAAATCTAAATTAAAATATGCACATCTATAATTCATATATGTAATTCAAATCTAAACATCAAACTAGATACTTGAGGAAGCAACCATGATAAAAAAACACACAAATAACTATGAGAAGATCTTTGCATAATTCCCTTGCATTACCTGCTCCAAATTTGAAAAATAGTTTTTCTCTAAAAAAATCCTCCTCTTTAAAAATTAAAATACCTCACTTTATAAAAATCTTATAAGGTATGTTGATTAGTCATGTCAAATAATAATTATCCAAGTGTTAAGGATTGTTGTCTTTCTACACCATTTTAGAATGAATGACATTTTACAAGTGGAACAACCTATAATACATGTGATTATAAATTACACGTGATTTTATTTATATTGTATAATTGATTACTAATATAATAATCAGATATTCCAAAAACATTTACATAGTTCCTTGAATAAAAGTATCAAACTATGGGGCATCCCCCATTAGCACAACACAAATACTGATTATGCAATATTTAAAAAAATGGCCCCATATAAGAATCCCAATAAAACAAATAATAAAAATGTAGCAAAAAATAATAGAATTAACATAACAAATATCATATCAAAATGTATCCACCCCAAAGGTGTCAGTTAGGGCTTAATCATTATGTGCCCTCCAACCAGTAGTGGCATCTAGTTCACATCCATCTCTAGAATCCCCATAATTAGGTCCCTTAATTGAGTTTTTATATTCAATAGGTTCCATCCAAATCTATTTAGTATAAAACTAAGAAGGGTTATGGTCAACTTTTTTTAGATAATTGCACATGATTTTACAAAATAGAATATTCTTTCTAATGATTTATAAGGATTTGAGTACAAAAGAATATTCTAGTCAACTTAGTTGAATTTGAGACACCCCTGTTGTTGTAGCCTTTTGCCTTTGTTGTAAAATCTTCATGGAATTTTCATGTTGTGTATCAATTAGGATGAGGTTGATAACTATCTCCATGAAAAATTCCTCTTCTTTCCCTTCCAAAATTTTGAAGTTTTTATTAGTTATATCCAAGGCTTCCTTAATGCTTCTAGTATTGCCAATTTTATCTTCTACTGACAAAACCATATATAAGATACATTGGTTATCTACCCCTCTAGTGTCATGGATTGTATTCTTCACCTCTTGGATGAATTTAGTATCTCTTTTTTTGAAATATTCATCATTTATCAAGCTATTAGGACTAAGGATGGTTGGATCCTTGATCAAACCTCCTAGTATGTGCACCATTTTATTCTCTAAATTTTGAAGTCATTATAAATATATTTTATGTATTTTAACCATTTACTTATATCCTTTATCTTCTCAATTAATATAATCATATTTATATTCAAATGTGTTAGTCTAATTATTTCAAACTTTGGAGTATATCTTTCTGTCAATATCTTGATGAATTATTTCACCTTCTTGTCTGAAGTTTACCATTGATTGACTTGCTTCATAGCCATGGAATGTTGTTTATTTACCACATCCAAATTAGAACCTATAGTTTTAAAGGAACTAAATGTATCATATATAATTGATTCAAACTTATTTATAATATCTCCTAGAACCAATAGAATATACTACTCTTCCAAGTTCTTTTTCTCTTGCTTTATCCTTTTGATGGTAGCTTATAGTATTTCTACATGAGATTAAACTAGTTTTAAAACATCTTACTCAAACGTAGGGGATTCCCATAGTATTTTTCCTTTATTATTAATTAAATGAGTCAAAGGTTCTACCTTTTGATGCATAACCTCTTCACCACCTTCCATGACCAATGTCTCAATAACCCTTGAAAACTTGTAGTATCTAGATCAAATCTTACTCCAATTGAAGATTCAGCCACATGTGAGATTGGGACCTCTACTTGTGATTGGACTAATGACTGACTTGGAGTAGAAAATATATTTTCATATTCTTATTGCAAGTTAGTGATCCATGGCTTTAACTTTTGTTGCATAGGTATGGTAGTATTCTTCACCATAGACCATGGACAATAAGTGGGTAACTTTTCTAACCTTGGTTCATAAATGAACCATTCAGGAATAGGTGTTCCATATATGATTTTCTCTTCATTGAACATATTAACATTCTCCATAGGTGGTGTAATGGTCACTTTAGGTTTCTTATCTTTTAAGACAATGGTAGTCTTAGCTTTCCTCTTGGGAGGATCTATGACTATCAAGTCTAATGCTTTCTCCTTTCCCTTTTCCTCTTTTATTTCCTCAACCTTTCCTCTTCTACCTCTGAATCTATCTCTTATATCATAGATAGCATCCTCAATTCATCTTCAATAGACTCATGAAGATACAAAGTTATCATATGAACTTCCTATTGAGGTGAATCTTGTTTTGCTATTTTAGATGATTCAGGAGATGATGAGTTAGAAGTAATTTCTAATAGTATTTTATCTTCAGTCATGTGCTTTGCTTGTGTATCTATTGGTGAAATCATAGAAGAAACAAAATCTATCAAATGACACTATCTAGTGCCTAACTACCATCTATCTTCCATTTTTTGGTCTCTAGTCAATCTAGACTGAGGTTTTATGTTGTGTTATTTTAATCTCCTAAAAATCATAACTTGAAGATGATTTAGTATACATGAATTCAAATGAACTAGGTTCATTGTCATATGTTACAGTCAAAATACCCTTGATCCTTAAATGTTCCTTTACCTTTTCATATGGATCACATTGCCTATGATCATCAATCTTTAGGTTGAAATACAACCTATGCTTTGAAGCAACCTCAATATGATCCCACTACCTAAAAATAGTCTTGTCAATTGTCATAGGAAAACTTTGTAGAAGTCCTTTTCTTTTGGTCCTACAAATTCCATCAATTACATTGAATAATTGATATGCCACCTCTTATTCTACTAATTTTTTAGGTACATGAATTGGTAATTTGAGAGGGGTAATTTGAGTTCCTTCAATTCTTATAATAGTACAACTAGGATACAACCATATGTCTCTCATTGTATCAATTGATTTATTGATTAAAGGGATTATTCTCATCATAAGAATACCATTAATGGATTCACTCAATGCATGTTAAACATAGTCACAAATAAATTGAATGTGTTCTCTATACTTATAGATGTGCACTTTGGAATAGTACTGGGATATAGTTTGAGTGCTATTGGGTGACCATTATCTTTGATTAGGGATCTTGGTGGTTACACACAAGGAATCTAATAGATAATAAATCATGTAGAATCCAATCCTATTTTTATTCTTAATTTTGTATATTTATCTACTTAGGAAAATATTGATAATTTTGCCTAATGAAGGAACCAACACTTGTTCAATGATGAATTATACCATAGGGACCCACATTTGTTCAATGTAAGAAGTATGTTCACACCCATAGATCTCATTTAGAATTATCATGACCATCCTAACTCTAGGTATAAATTATATTATAGGGATGTTCTTTGTAGGATTTATAATGACTTGGTTACCTACTTCTAACCATTTTATCAAAATGTCCATGATGTTGTGCTTTTTTATCCATGAACTAATGGAGGTTAGGTCTATTTAGGATTTAAGTGATTTGTAGTAGGACTTAAATGCAATAAGAGAGATATATGCAATTTTATTTATTATATTATCATGAATTAACATACCCTTGTCAATTTTAAACTCTTTAGAAATTAGACCAAGAACATCGATACAATGAAGTATCTCTAGTTTAGTAGCAGAATAGTGTAGTCACATTATCTACATTGCCACCATATCATCATATAATATCTTCGCCAGGAGGATTTTATTATTATTCTTTGATTATAACTCTCTATTTCTCAATTATCTAAAATAACTTTAAGCAATTATTATGCCTTGTGTTCAATGAAGCATCTATAAATTCCATGTCCTTGAAAACTTGACCTTCTATATCTGAAGATAGATATAGCTCAACTACTTATTTTAAAACATGTCTATGTGTCACCATTGATATTATTTTAATTGAATTATCCTTTTTCAAATGATAATCCAACTCTCTCATCTCAACACAATGAATCTAGAGATAATTTATGGCTTTCTATACACTCTAGGGATTTTTCAAGGTTTACATATAGCTTTAATGGTGGAAAGCAAGTTTGAATTATGAGCTTTGGTAACTTAGATTGAATTTGGATCATGCATTTATGACTTCACATGTTTAGGTCCACAAGATATTCTAATATTATGTGTATACGTATGTGCCATTGACTTGTCATGTAACTCATTTATTTTAAAATGTGACCATTTATCACTTGGACATGTCATAATCTAATTCCTCTTGAAAATTGATTAAACTCTCTCCATCTATCTCCTTAGGAGTCTATTGGGTTTAATTTTTCCATGGCCATTGATCTTTGAATTGGGTTCATGAGATTGTGCCACTTGGAAACATCACATGCTTATTATGTACCTTGTAGATAGTCTCCATCATTTGAATGCTCTTGTACCATGTGGTATCTTTTCATGTAATTTAAGATATTTGACTTTTTAACCTGATTTACACTATTGATCAAAATTTTCAAGATGGAATGCATACCATTAATATTAATTAGAGTGATTAAATGTGTACCATTAATCTACTAAGTGTATGATCAAGTATGGACCATTGATTTATTATTTATTCACCTGATTAAATATATATTGTTGATACATATATGATTCATCATGAGTGTGACACTTGTCACCATGATGTTTTATTTTGAGATCCTTGACATTTTGACTCTGTGTTTGCCATAGATTTGCTTTTACAAGATGATTTAGTGTGCTCCATCAATCTAGATCTTGACTTGTTGACTTTGAGGAATCATCCACTCATTGTTGATCTTAGATCCAGCCCTTGATATTTTTACACTTGTCAATCCAAATTTTAATTCATTATTTTAACCAGTAAAATCAAATGAAAAAACATTTAGGACATATAAAGACTTAGTATAAACTTTAGACTAAGGTTTTAATGAATTAATAAATTTAAATAGAACTTAGGCTAAAATTAAACTAGGTCTAAAATGAAATAAATTAACCCATGGAAAAATATGAATCTATCTAATATAAACTTAAGCTAAAAAACTTAGACTGAGCTTTTTTAAATGTGATTAAATTTAGATTCAATTAATCAATTAGGGACCAAAAGTTAGCAAAAGGGTCAAATTGATCTTTGAAGCATAAACCATGAATACTTGTTCATATTAATGATGATATTTTGAATCCTAAAACATGGAAACATATAAATCAAATGTTAGAAACATTTAATAAATTCAAATAATCTTTATGTATTAACATGTCAATGAAATCTAAAGCAAAACATGATGTTCAATAATGCATTTTGATCTAGTTGAAAGTTTAATTCATAACACAATTTACAAAATTAAACAAGGGTCCTCATTTTTTAGAATGAAATGGGTTATGTTGACATAAATAGTAATTTGAGGCATAATTCATCAATTAAAATCATAAAATACTCTCAAACTTCCTTACAAAACCTTATATAGGTTTGCACTAGAGGGCCAGTTTGAAAATGTTAGTGAGCAGTGATCTAGTCACTTAAACTAGCAAGTGTTCCATGTGTGTACTATTGGAAAGGAATAATTCAAGGTGTGAAATTATTTTTTAGACCTAAAAATAATTCATTTAAATATTCTCAATATTCTATTTAGGTCTCATGGTCATCCAAGCAACAAGCAGTCAAGTAACTAGGTCTATTTGCCTAAAAAGCCTACTTGGTCAATAAAAAAAGATGCTTATTGGCATAAAGGGATACTATAGATTAAATTAATGGTCATGAAATTTTTCATGTAGGTGAATAATCCCATTTATTATCCATCATGAAGGATGGAGTAGTTTCCTAAGCCCCATTGACATGTAAAAGAGAGATGGCTACTTAATGTTTTATGGAAGCTTAATTGAACCACTTTGATTCCTTTGTAATATCAAAATCAGAGGAGATTGAATAGGTTTTCATTTTTATCCTATGTATGGGGTCAACTTTATCTTAAAATAGACATAAAATTCTCTAAAAAGCTCATTGAAGGCCACTCATCACCAAGGCAATGTATGAGAGAAGTGTGGGTCACTTGTAACTACTCATGGGGTGGATTATGGTCATTCATGACCTATTCATGACTTATCCATGACACATTACCTTTTCCCTCTTGTTCATGTTCTATAAATTTAGGCTCTACGACCATTATATTCATCCCTCATTTGGGTATGATGAAACTCTATCCAAATTGTATCTTACAAACCTTTTAAATGAATAAAGAAGGATTGTTTCATATTTCTTCACTATCTTAGTGTGTTATGTTATTTTTGATTTGAATAAGTGGTGAATTTTCATTCTTATTTATATGTCCTTGTCCTCACCTAGTTGTTATGATGTTATTCTATGTAGGTCATGTGATGTGTCAAGTGTTGGTGACTATGTTTTAAAGTGTAACTTGGTTGATAGTGCCTTAAAATAGACCTCTCATCTATCACCTTCAAGTTACAATAATATACATATCCTTTATATGAATTACTCATGCCTAAAATCCCCTTGGAAACCTTGTTTCAGTCACTAGTCCTTGGTTGGTTTATAAAGTGTTGATTAAGGATCATATAGAGTGGATAAGACATTATGGTGCATCATCTCCATTTATATTAGGTTTTATTTCATGTTTTTATCTCCATTTTCACCCTAGAAAGTTATTAGGATTAGTTATTTGAGTTTAATTGATTTACTATGGGAGCTATCCTTATAAACTAGAGGTTTAATCCATCCACAAGTCACCCATAGCCTTTGGACTAATCCCATTTTACCCAAAACTTGGAAAGGTTTGAACAATACTCAAGTGTGAAATTTGGTGAGTTAACAAGTTATTTTTGCTTCACAAAAACTCTATCATTACATTCTAAATAATCAAACCAAAACCATTGCAAAAATTGACCCTTTCAAGTATATTCTATCTAGAATAGATCTAATAGGTAGTATGGCTAAATGGGTTATTTTTCTTAGTGAGTTTCATCTTGAGTATTTTAACTAAGGGATAAGTCTTATTAGAGGCACTAGTAGAGGCACCTCTCAAAAATAAAGTACCTCTTGTTGAATAATTCCTAGATGAATAAATAATGTCTATCATTGAATATCTAGTTTATCAATTATTATTTGATAGTTCTTTTACAAACCATGGGTTTAGGGTAGGTATGTTTCTAGTAAAAATAGATGGGGATTGTATTCCCAAAGCATTAAAAATTGATTTTCCTTGTACCAAAAAAATCACGAAGTATGAATCTCTCATAGTTGGTATTAAACTTGGTATTCAATGTGGTATCCCACATATTCTCATTTTTGGTGATTCCAAACTTATCATAAATCAAGTAACTCATGAATTTTAGGCTCATGATGATAATTTAATCCAATACAAATGGATGGTGGATAGTTTAAAGTTGTCTTTTACATTTATCTAATTTGAACAAGTAGCACAAATCCATAATAGAGAAGCATACACCATGGTGACAAATGGTTCATTACTTGATCTTAACATAAAACACAACAAATTCCTTGTAGAATACCTGATAATATTATCTTGTGACACACCTAATTATAAAATGGTATGCAAGGTAGTTGGTCCTACTTATCCTTGGTACTCTAATATTTATGCATATCTTCATGATAACACCCTTCCACCTAACTTATCCCAAAACCAATGAAAATAATTTATCTAGTTTATAACTCATTACACAATCCTTGGAAACAAATTATATTGAAGAGGATATGATGGAATACTTCTATGTTGTTTAAATTCTAAATAATCTACCTTGTCCATTAGATAATTTCATGAGGGAATATGTGGTGCACATTCTAGTGGCATATTCCTAGCCAAAAATCTTTTGAATGTAAGTTATTATTACCCTACCATGGAATCTATTTCATATGCTTATGTTTAAAAATGTATACCTTGTCAAAATCATGGTGACCTTATTTATACACATACCTTCACAAGCTTTGCATCCTATTGCCATACCTTGGCCATTCTCCACATGGGGGTTAGACCTCATTGGAAAAATCAATCCTAATTCATCTGACAGTCAAAAACACATTATTACTGACACTAAGTACTTTACCAAGTGCCTTAAGGTAATGCCCCTTACATTTGTTACTAGAAATAAAATCTTTAAGTTCATCCTAAACCATATTTTTTTCACTTTGATATCCCTTCAGATATTATTTATGATAATTAAAAATCATTCAAAAATAAATAAGTCAATTTTTTTTCCAAACCTATCACATAAAACACAAATGGTATATTCCATACTACCCACAATGAAATGGACAAGTTGAGGCAACTAATAAAATCATTCTCCACGTAATTAAATGAGTTTTCAATGAATTTGGTCATGACTAGTGCACACAAATTTATCCTACCCTTTAGTCATAATAAATTATTATCTATACACCCATAGGGGTAACCCCTTATTTCAATCTATATGGCAGTGAGTCTATTTTACCCAAAGAAGTTGAGATTCCATCTTTGCATATATCCCTATAATAAATCATTGATGAATAATCTTATTTCACTTCACACCTTAATGAAAATGATCTTATAGAGAATAAATAACTAAATTACTTAAAAACTTTTTGCATGAGGACATTTTTAAAGGTATAGCCAGTTCTTTTGGTGAACTTGTGGCATTGGATAATGCAACAGCAACCAGATCCAAACTTCAAAGTGCCAGACTTTATGTTAAAGTGGCATATTTGAATCATCTCCCAGAAAAAGTGGATCTAATTTCAAAGCATGGCAAAAAAACTCAAAGGATTTTTTTTGAATATTTTCCCAACTCTTGCTATGCTTGTAAGAAACAGGGGCATTGGGTCAGAAATTGTCCTTACAAAAGTAAAAATTATCCTAGTAGTGATTTGGATGAGAGAAAGATCAAGGACCAGTAAAACAAAGTATGGAAACCCAAAGAAGATAATTGACAAGAACTAAAGAATAATGAAGATTCTAAAGCTCTATATGCTGAGGTGGAGAAAGAGCTTTCTATTGAAGATCCCAAAGCTCCACACACTGAGGTGGATAAAGAGATTGATGTTGAGAAAGAAAATTCTAAGAAAGAAGGACATGGGATGCAATTAGAAACCATAATACCTGTATAAAGAATAGATGATTTGATATATTTATCAAAACAAATCATTGTTTATCAAAAGATAGAAGACCAATGGAGAGATGTAGATGACAAAACTGAGCTGGAGGAAGGAAAATTCTTGGCTGAAGTTGGAAAGAAATTAGAGGAGGGAGATTCTCTTTTTTCTCAGTCTAGGGAGATTTAGGCTGAGAATGATTTCCCTTCAAATGAGCTTCCTATAAATGATAATGGAGAAAACTTAAAGCTTATTCTAAACCAAAGAAAAAGGGCTGAAAAAAGACCATTACTAAGGGGGTAGAAACTAGAAACAGCAAAAAAGACCAACAAATGAAGGTGAAACATCTTGCTTCTACTCTGGATAAATCTGGAAAAGGAGATGAACAACATTTAAAGGTGAAACCAGATGTTGGCTCTCCAGACAGACTGGGAAGAAGATCCACTAAGAAAAACAAAGAGCTAGAAAGTATGCAGAATATTGTTGATGGTAGGAAGGCAACTATTCTAGATTTTACCCCTAAAAAATAGATATTAAATCTTTAATTGGATTATTACAGGGTTGAATATAAAATGGATAATGATGTTGTCCTTGTTTTACCTGATTTTGTTGCTACTTTTTAGTAGGTTTAAGGATTGCTTATCCTGGTGCTTGTAATTGCTCTATCTTTTTTAATTTTGTTAAAGGGTTTTGGGGTCCCTCCAAAACCTATTTTTACCTTAATCTAAAACTAAATTACTTAAACCATTTACATGTATACCACAATCACCTTCACCATAGATAATGATGTAAGGGAGAATAAAGGAAAATTTGAACCAAATTGGTTGGGTCCACATATCATTATTGCTAAATATGGGTCAAGAACTTATATCTTATCCAACTAATATGATGAATATCTTGATGAACCTATGAAAATCATGAACCTTAAGATATTATATGCCTAACTTATTCTACATGTTTATTTTGGTATCTTAAGTGTCAAAAAATAAAATAAAAATCCAAAATAGTAAAAAAATGAGAAAAGAAAAAAGATAGTTCATACATAAATGAAAAACAATTTACTAGTACTTTGGGAAAGTACCATGGTGAAAACCAAGTTTTTGACACCATGCATAATCCATTGTCTATATTCACCCTACTCACTTGGGGGTATCCTCTTGTAATCATCCATTGTATATTTCCACATTGTCCTTTGTCACTTATTTCATCACCCGTTCCATCACATTTTATCTTAGGTTTGGTTCCTTATATTTGTGTACCTGAGTCATTTCTCATGATAGAGGAATATCTTCTATATAACCATCTTTGTCATAATTATATACAACTATCTTAAACTAAAATGTTCAAAACTACACATAAACACTTGCCATAAAACATATCTATCATATTATCTAAGATTCCACACTCACTTGATCACTCATATTTGTTAGGAGGGAAAATATTTCATATATTCATCAGGTACTAAAAACTTTATCAATCACCCATTTTCTCATCACTTCTCACATTGGAATAACTACATCTAGCCTGATATCCCCACATGGAATGTCTAGAGTTGATTATGTAGGTAGAGCTTAGGGACACAGGGTCTCTAGGATAATCTTCCATACCATCATCCCCATTATCCATTACCCTAAGTAGGGATTCATTTTTAATTCATTCTCTACTCTTCTTACTTCCTACTTCCTTATCACTTATTCCAATATTGTAATGGATCTTGGCTACCAAACATCTCAACCCTAGCGTAGGATATCTAGTCTTTTGTTGTGTCTTTTATGTGTTAATTAATTTTGTGTTTTAAAACATCAATATTTCATTTTTATCTTTTTATTAATTTAATTTATCTATATTTTGTTATTTTAGATCAAATCTTTTTTCCCTAACCATTTCTAGTTATCTTCTCACCTTAACCATTTTAGTTATTTTACTTAAATCCTCTTATCCTTATCCACTATTGATTATATTTCTTACTTCCTTTCCTTATACATTTTTGGTTATTTTATTTATATTCTTACCTTAAAAATTTTTGGTTATCAAATATTTTTACCCTAACTACTCTTGGTTGTATTGCTTACATCTTATTCATTTATCTTCTTTTGGTTGTTTTGTTTAAATCTTTTTTGTCTTGAGTCATTTTGTGATATTTACTTTTGTTTTATTTTTCTTAAGTCATTTATCCATGTTTGTCTTATTTATTTTCAAATGTTTTTTTTTTTTTTTTGAAATTATTATTATCAAAATCATTTTGTCTACTATAATTTAGTGGTATTATTACTTCATATCTCATGAATCACTATATACAATACATCTTGAACTTTGACTTGTTTTAATTGATTGTGTGTGTGTCAAGATTATTTTTTGTATTAATTTATAGTTTGGTTATGATTTATACATATCATGATGCCCTTTGTTTTTAAAAATTATTATTTTAAAGTCCTTATGCCTAAAATGTAAACATTGATCATGATTATTTTATATCATTGGTGATATTTTTGTTTTACACTACATTTTAATTTAGGTTGATCAATCCTTATTCACGTTGGAACTCCAATGAAAATTAAAACTAAACACAAGGAATGAATCTAATACATTATCCATGCATCCATCAAAATCATACATTAATATGCTAAATGATGAAAAGGATTAACATGTGTTATTATGACTCAAAAATCAAGAACTATAATTACCATTCATACCATAACTATCCATAAATAAATTATATATATATATATATATATATATGTATATATATATATATATGTATATATATATATATATATATACATGTATAATTTATTTTGGATATTATATTTTCATTATTTTGATGTGATGAACATTATAAAAATTATATATTGTTTATTATATTTTATGTTGTGTTTGTGTGTGTGTGTGTGTGTGTGTGTGTGTGTGTGTGTGTGTGTGTGTGTGTGTGTGTGTGTGTGTGTGTGTGTGCGTGCACGCACGTGCGTGTGTGTGTGTGTGCGTGCATGCATGCGTGTGTGTGCATGCATGTGTGTGCATGCATGTACACATATATAGATTAACTGAATGTGTAAATACAATGATACATCTTAAAGATACATATGCATCAATATATCATGATTAAGGAATATAAAGTCTCTCCCTAACCCTCAAATGGGGCATCTATACTAGGACTCAGCTTATGACATTGTGGTGTAATCCATGGAGGACCCATGATATGTTGTGATACCTATCCCATAGACCTATTTTACTCTATTAGTTATATAGATATCTTTAACATAGAATGCCTAGTTGATTACTCTCTATAAGATGGTCCTCATTTTGCACATGGAAAAATTTCCTCATATAAGATCTTATAACATGACCTAATCCATAACCTACATATTTTTTTCTAAATTGGAAAACTATCCCTTCCCTACTAGTAATACCCTAGCCTCTACTAGATTTATCCATGTATTATCTCTCTCCCATCTATACCATTATGTAAGAGTTATATCATCTAATGTCTAAGTCTATAAATCATGTGTAACCAATCCAAATACTAGTGTCATTCCATCCCTCTCTAACCTCTCCACTTTATCTTTCATCTTTTCTGCCTCACTCTATAGGTATTTGATATCTACTAATATTAACACCAACTAACCACTCCTTTTATCCACCTATCCCTATAGTTTACCAATATCTTAATGTAACCCCTAAATCTCACCATCTTAAGCATGGATTTCCTCATGTAATCTATTGATCAATACCTAATCCACTTGTGATATACCTAACCATTGTGGTCCATCCCTATCTCCTCTCTCTACATGAGTCTTGAGAGATAGTCTCATTCTTGTGTCCTCCCTATACCACTCTCCATCACTATCAATGGAAACTAGAAGAGTCTCTCCACCTAATTTATTTATATCAACTCCCATCTTTTTATCTCTTCCTATATCCACACCTATGTCCCATAATATATCTACATCCTCAAGCTATGTAATATCCATCTCCTCTAGATGGATCTCCTCTATCCTTTATCCTCTCCCTCATCCTCATCTCCCTGCCCTCTGGTTTGTCACTACACTCATAATCCCAAATTTGAGTCTTTTCACTTATGGATGTGTACTCAAGCCAACCATTAATTTATTTCTCCATGTATGTGGAGGAATATAGGGTATTTTAAGTCTTATAGGATACTATTTGGCATACTAATCTACATATCCATATGCCACTTATACATTAATAATTTCTCTTATATCCACCCATGTCACTCTTTAAATGTGTGTCCAACTATGCTCCACTATCCTTGGGTCAATATTAATCCCCAAATGTGTTCTCTCTATAACTGAACATGTAAATACATGAGTCCCTACTATAATGTATTGTTTGTTTCTAAACTACCTCATAACCCTGTTAGAATGATATCTCTAAATAATATAGTCATGAAAACCAATGGTGTAACATTATGACATCATATATTTCATATATAAACCATCCTATACCCACTAGAAGACTATCTCCCTATATGTTCTCTAGGTGATTTGATCATTTGCTATCTCATATATAGCTCTCTTATATAACTCTAGGTCTCCTAAGTGTGGCCTCCATGTTCCTATAATAATATTACATCGGTAGGTAATAAGATCATCCTCCTTTCATGTGTTTGTGTGATCATGTGTCTAGCATGCCACTCCATATTAATGTGCTCCTAGCACCATACCTATAATAAGGTAAAAGGACCAATCTCCTTCCCACTTATATACACCACATGATGTAAATCCATAAAAATTTGTGTTAGTATAAATGGCCCCCATGCAAATCTCTCCCCCATCTCCATCATATCACCAATTATATCTATCAAGCCAATAAGACACAAAATCCCACTCTTGTTAGGTAGCATGATGCCACTAACAATAGACATGAGTATAATAATCAAAGAAAATGTCTATAATTGTATACAAGTATTTATCTCAAATCTTCCTCTAATAGTTGGAATTAAACCATCACTAAAAATCCTATAGAGCATAGTATCATATGAGCCCTAACCCTAGTATACCTATGTCCCTCATTTTGGGATCACTACGATCTACCATACATCCTCTAACATCATATTCATCTCACCTATCAGTAGGTGAAATGTGTTAGTCTTGTTGTGATATCTCTTAAGCAATGCATTCAATAGATCCCTATCTACTTGAATCTCTAACATCTGAATAATGTAGGATAAAACTATAGCCTCTAGTACCCCAAACTCATACTTGGTAAACCACACAATTTGTTCTAAATCCCTCTACCTATAATCCCATGTAACTAGTACTAGTAAAATATCCTATAAAAAATAACACATTAGCATAATGTTAATCATGCATATTAGCATATAATCCATGTACATTGATCATAACATTCATTCATGTCATTTTCATGTTAATCTACCATCACTGCATGCTTTATTTTCTAAATTAACCCATTTATTCAAACCCTAGCATTTTTTCTACCTATTTTAATAATTTCACAAACCATTTCAATGTTTTCACAATCCATTTCATTAATTTTGCCTTTTAATTCTTCAATTTTGCAATTATCCTATCATTATTACTCCTAAATGATTTCATTCTTTTGTTTGACAAATTCACTACATAATTTTATGATTTATTTACTACAAATTATGAATTCAAAAATTCATAACCAATATTTTATATTATGATTTCATTACCCTAACTACTAATTTCAATTTCATATTTAATAATTTTGCAACTTTTGTTGTTAAAGTTGTAAAAGTGAGTATCATGAATTCATTTGGATCAAATTTAAACTATAATAAATTCATAAAAATCAAAGAGCTAAGGATCAAAATTGAAATCACCATAGGCCTGCTCCTCTCAAGTCTCTGATGTCTCCTCACACACTCACCTTGGTGCTAATGAAGAGGGATACATTTGATTTTATCTAGGTAATTAGAGCACAAATCACACAATCAAAAATCCTCTCAAAACAATCTACAAATACAAATTGCACAAATTAAAATCTCAAACCATCATCCCTCTATATATAATCTACCCCCCAATTAAAAATCCCCCATGTATTCATTTTCTTTATTTTTTTAACTTTTTTCTCCAAATTTTAGGATAGAATTAAAATTCTATGAATCTATATAAAATAATTGCAATTATCCATTTTTTAAAGATTTAAATCAAATCAAAGAATATATAATTATTATTTTTAGATCCTTATCCTGCCATCACTAGGATTTATCATTCCCACATCTGCTCACATGACCCATGAGTCCTGAGCACCATCTAAGTATGTAGTCTTCGAATAATAAATATTATTTTTATAACAATTTATCTAGTTTTCAAAACTAAGGGAGACTTATTTAAATTTACCTTAATCTTGTAGGTTAGATATCAACTCTCATTATTTGGTTTCTTGAGGGTATTATTCACTTCATCATTTTCTTCTTTTATTCATTTTGACCATTCATTTCTTTTTCCCACACAAATACTCAAGGGGGAATCATCACATTAATTCGCATTGATCTAGGGAAATTATTTCTTATATATCATCAACACACTACTTCTTCTATTGCAATGGTATTTATTTGAAATACCATTTCAAAGAGGGGAAAATGTAGATACCTAAATTTCATTTAATGTTGAAATGCACTTAAAACCCACTAATTCTTCTTCAACAAGTTTAAATTCAAATTCATGTCATTTCCCTCCTTATTCAAATAATTGAATAATTCAAATTAATCAATTATGCATACTTTTAATCCAAATTTAATTATTAAATCTATATTTTCCACCTCACCCAACATCCTCCACCTTTATCTTCCTCACATGTTGACTCACCCAACCAGCCCCATAACTTCTTCAACTACCCTTGATCCATACCTTGACTTGTCAAACAACTTGAACTATTCTTTAGGACTCATCTAACCAACTCCCTATTTCTCTCAACCATTTAAACTAGTCATCATACTCATGGGTTAGGACTCATTATCCATAATATATTATTTGGATAATTTTAAATATTCAAATAATTCTCCACCATTTGATGTCTTCCAAAATCCTATAAATGGCATTCAAGTCATCACTTTCATCTATCCACCTTTAAGCTAATGAAGTGATATCAAAATTACAAGAAAATATTAAGTGAATGCAAGCCATCAAAGCCATCAAGAGTGTATTTTCTTATCAAAATGCTTCCCATCCCCCATTTTCATTAGATAAAGGATAGAGTATCCACATTCCACATAAAGAGAAAATCTATCATTGATCGCACAATAGAGAAGGTAAATAACTTTGCACGTGCTTGTAAGTATTTATTTTATTTTATTAGTTTAATTTATTCATTTTTTTATTTATCTATCTTGATATTGTTTGATTTTAGATTAGTATTAAGATAATTTTATTTTTTAGTTTAATTGCATCAATATTTCCTTCATACAGTGGGTCTCTCAACTAGGCATGATTGGAGACCAAGAACCTAGTCCTAGACATTATCCAATACTATGGATGTGATGGTAGTACCAAACTAGAGCTAAAAGGTAATTAAATTTTAGATATTAAATATTCATAACTATAAAATCATATATCACTTTGTAGTCGTATGCAAATACATTTGCTTTGCTCATTTTTCACATCATAGGGAAGGAATTCCCTCTTTGACAACATCCTTATCCTAACATTATAATAATAATGAATATTTGTGATCTTTATTTATTATGGGGATGATTTTATAAGAAAATCCTATTGATATTATTTGATTGTGCAAGTGTATATTTATGTTGAGCATATATATGATGAGAAGAGAATCAATGGACAAGTTGAGTATAGTAGAAAGGGAGTGAATAAAGTTTAGGAAGTGAAACAAAATATATATAACCACCTAAATATTCTAAGGACTTAGGATAGATGATAATTAAAATATGTCACTACTTCAAAGTGCCATAAAATAGACTCTAAAATAAGGGTATCAATTATATGAAGAAAGAGATAACACAATATCACTTCATGATTAATTGACCCCATTTACATGATAAGTTATAGAAGAATTTCACTCTACAAAGGTGAGTATGGATCATCTATCCAATATATTTGAGAATAATTATATATTTATAATAACCCATTTCATCAAATAGGTCATATAATTTTTATCATTATCATGTTAGAATATGTTGAGAAGAAAATAAATGGCCAAGCTGAGTGTAGCGAAGAGGAAGAGAAAAAAATTGAGGAAGAAAAAGAAAAGATATAACCACCAAAATATTCCAAGTACTCAAGAGAAATGAGAATTATAATATTTCACTACTTCAAAGAGCTAAATAAGAGTTTCTAAATGAAGGACACAACTATATGAAGAAGGAGATATCACAAGATCACTTCATGATTAATTGAACCCATTTACATGAGAAGGTAAGGAGGAATTTTGATCTTTAAGGGTGAATATGGAGAAGATATTTGTATACACCTACTATTTTTAACCTTCTATCAATTATTGATGTTTTAAATCTTGTAATAACCTGTTGAGACTCAATCTCTCTAAGTGTATGCCCTAAGGGGTGGATCAGGAAAGGGGTGGGTAGACCTTTGGTGCTTTGTAGGATTATTGTCCCTTATTACCACATTATTACCAATCCAACCAGATCTTAAAACCATTCCCTAAGATATTACTAATCTTTTTCACACTCATCCAATATTTTTACTCTTTCTATCCCTCTTTTCCTCACCTTGATCCCCTTTAGCTAGTTGACTATACTAAGTCAACTGGGTCAACCCTATAAAATTTTTAGCCTTTAATTAATATACAGTGTTGATTGGGTTGGCCCTATACTATTTTTGGGTATTTTCACTTGAGAGTTTTGTTAGCCCTTAAACTGACCTAGCTCAAGACTTGGTGATTTATCTCCCAAAAACATATAGGGTCAAATGGGTCAACCCCATACAATTGACATATTTGAAAGGATTTAGGGTTATATCCACCTAAAAATACAAGATCATTTTTTCATTATTTAAATATGCAATAAAGAGCTATTATTCACTCTCATTTCTTTACAATATGCTCTTCTACCATTCTAGTTGAGGAGTCTTAGCTCAGTGTTTCTACTTGAAGAATCTAGTTTTATAGATAAGTATTGGATAATTTGACGTTTCTTGGTTATCATTATAAATGAAAACAACCTTTTACAAATACCCTTCGGCCAAAGGAGAGATTGAGTCTTGATGGGTTCACATTCAGGTAAGTATATTATAATTTTGTTCTCCTCTCTTTAGTAGATAGAAGTAGCATAAGTATTGGCTCGAATAATATTACTTTTTATATTCCATGTATTAGGGTATTACTCATTCTTAGATTAATTGAGATTCTCTTATACATGTTTTTATTTCTTCTAATCCCTCATGTTTTGCCAAAAGTTTTGGTGTGCACTAGACTATATTTATAGTTTTGTTTATTAGAATAAAGTGAACATTAAACCTAGGAATCTTTTAGGGTTATTGCATGATTTTGTTAGACTATAGGCTTTGGAACCCTTCCTATCATGGTGTATTATGAAAAGTGATCCCATAATTAGGTCTATCATATCCCCATATTGGTCATGCTCTCACTTAACAAATGTATTCCCAATCAGAAGTGTAGGTATGCTCTATCTTTTTTGACCTAGAATTTATTTATAGACATGATGAATTTTTGATTTCATACATTCTAGTGAACCCAATGTGAACTGACCCTTACAATATTTATTTACCCTATTTCAATCTTTCATTTTTTCATCATTATTTTTATCATATATTTACCATACTAGATCAGCTTTGTTGACCTAGTATTTAAATTATGTGTGTATAATTTTAAGTACATGATAATAAATCAACTTTATCAACCCATTATAGGTTTTCAAAATTTTAGGCATCCAATCTAGACTACTAGGTCAACCCATTTAACCTTGTACATTTCTAGGCACTTAGCAACAAGTTTCTATAAATCTTGATTGACCTAGTCAACCCAGTTAGCAAAATTTATAAGCATATATCCAAGTTATTGAACAATAATATTCATTCTCTACATATATGATCCACCAAGGTTCCTTTCTATCTCTCTATCTATTTCTTTTTAGTTTTTCCTTTTATAGTTTTTAATCTTTAAAACTACCCTTACATAATCAACTGGATCGACCCTACCAACCCAATTTTGTGTTCTATGTACTATCTAGATAACTAAGTCAACTTTGTTGACCTTATTCATTTTTAGACCTTGGTTCCATAGTATATATTTGACTCTGTCGACCCTATTCTATATTTTTTTCATACACTATTAACCATATCAACATTATACCTTGTTTCAAATTTGTAATTAAACTTATACGTTAGTAATTAGTTCACAGTTTATTTTTTGTTTCTTACATGCTTAGAATAGATCACATAGTTTAATTAGGTGGTTTTAAATTAATCATTTAGTTTCACTATTTTATATTTTACAAACACACAACCAAATCACAAGATATAAACAAGAATTTTAACATTTGTCTACCCACAGCCAACCTACTTAGATTTCATCACCAAGGGGGAAGCTGACTTAATACTTTGGTCAAATATAAATCATAGTTAATGATATATTCTAGCTAAGCACCTGACACCCTTATCATTATGGTATGTGAAGTGATTGGGTAGGCCTCAATACCAAGCCTGTATGATTACTACTATATCCCCATTCAACCCAAACTACCTAAAACCATCCCTAGATTGTCATTCTATTTCCTTTCTTATAGCCGACTTGCCATCAGATTTAAAATCATATTTTAATAATCTAATAAACATTCAAGTTTACCAATTAATTAGTTATTTACTTTCTAATTTGATTTCTTTCTATTTACTCAATTATATTTTGTATTGCAAAAACTTGCATTAACCATCATTGGTACAAGGTTTCATGTTGTGTGATTTAATTGGATTGGCCAACATTAATCCAATTGACTATTTATTTCCATTCAATCATTTCTTTTCAAAATTACTTCTAAAATTTATCTTGTTTTAGTTCACAATCTATTATAAGCTTCTTAAATTTCCCTATCTATTGTACTAGGTTGATTCAATTGACCTTGTACCTTTTTCTATCCTCTATTCACTATACTAGATCAACCTAGTCAACCTTATACTATTTATAGACCTTATTTTCTATATTTTTTCGACCCAATCAACCTTGTACTACGTTTTTCCTTCCTTGTTTATCAATATAGTTCTCTATTTTTCCTTCTTTTTAATTTTTTCATCTCTCTTCAATCATAATGAAGTCTCCTATCAAAATCTTAGTAGATATCTTGAATCCATTTAGATACTATTAACACTTGGATTTGCATCCTTTGAGGAGATGTCTCTACTCTCCTCATTTAAGTGGCTTAATTGAAACACCTCTAGGTTTGTGGGTATCTTAAGGATGAGGTGAATCTCTAAATAGGGATAGCTCCACTGATGTACCACTTTAGATCACAACTACACCTAATATTTGGGGGAGAGCAAAAGGAGATAGAAAAATAAAAGAAAATTATCCTAAGGGAGGTGATACACAAAATAAGTTGATGACTTCCAACCAGTTGCATGTTACACATGAAACCAAGAGACTAGTCAAACATTCTCCAATCTATATCTTCTCACATCAATGTTACATTATGAGGTTATGGATGAATACTTAAGCTAGGAGGACTAGACAAGAGACCTTTAATAGTAATAGTGAATAGACTAACTTAATAAATCTTGACACTTCTTAGAACACTTCACATGCCTTGTAATAAAAAGCTTTCCAACTATAAATTCGATGAAAGAATGAAATAGCATGCTAAAAAAATAATATTTATCACTTAAGAAAAATAAATCACCCAAGTATAACACACTATGAATAGTTATTAAGAGGTGAAAATCAGTAGTCTTATTGATCAAATGGTATGTAAATGAGTAGGGCTTCATCATACTCAGGTGGAGCATAAGTTACAATGGCCAAAATGACTACTTCTTATAGAACTTGAGAGAGAGAAGAGAAGAGAGAATTTCAAGGGTCACAAGGAAACTTTTAAAGATAATAAAATGATTTAATTTTGCATGATAAGAGGATATGGGATGAACCATGTAAGGTTAGAAGATACAAGTGGCCATACAAGGCACAAAACTCATGAAAAGTGGCATGAAAGTTTTCATTCTAGCTCAAAAAACTACTTTCATGATTTGGACCTATTTTAACATCCCAAAACTGATTATGTATATGTATTATGATTTTAATGAAGGTTAATGATTTTATACATGACTCTCAATGCATTGGTTGTAGTCCTTGTCATTTAGAACCTTCTCAAAATGAGAATCACCATATATAGTCTACAAAACTCCTTTTTCATGCACCCTACACATTTGGCCTCTAATTTGGCTTCAATTTCCCATGAAAATACATAAAATGGAGTGTATGACACTTTTATAGACCTTATATGGACTTATAAGTATCAAGCATACCTTAAAATCACTCCCACTTGGAGTTTTTAAACTTCTCACTAGCTTGGTCACTATGCCAGTTTTGACTAGTTAAGATGAGAGCTATTTTTTGAAAACTTAAGATTTTTTATGAAGTAATAAATTACCATATTAAATTATTAAAGTCATAGTCTTCCCACCAAACTTTATTTCATCTTCAGACTCCTTCTAGAACTTGAAAAACACATAAAATAGTCAATAATACCCTATTTTTACAATTTCATACATTAAAAAAACATAGGGAGTAGCCTAATATATTATCCTACAATTTTTAATCATCATCCTATGAAAACTATGTCATTATATTATCTTTCCATCTCCATTTCCTCAAACTAGACACTGGCAAGGGTTTAGGCCTGTTTCACCCTCTTAAGGTTCATTCATAAAGATGGGAAGTTTAATCTACCAAAAAATTAAACTATAACATATTTCAAGACCTTTATCAACTTCCCCTTACTCCTTATATCCCCATGCACAACCTCCAAAAAGATGTGAGTATCTAAACTTCTCCTATCAAGCTTACTTCTCCATTTGCATAGGCCTAATGTTGGTCCTAAGTCAAAATCAAATTCCCCTATAACTTATCTCCATTTAAAAATCTTGAAAACATATATATTCATCTTATAAACATGTTTAAATATGGTATAAATCTCATCTCAAGGTGTAAGTGACCATGACTCTCATTTTGGCTTCAAGGACTAACCCTACCCAAGTACAATTGACTGAAACTTTGAGGGTCTAGGCCATCCAATTGAACTTATTTTCAATACATAAGATTTAAAACATATAATGTTACCCTAGTAACATGTTTCAATCCATTTTAGTTCTCATTTAAGATTAGAAATGAATCTAACCTTTCATTTGGGCTCTAGGCCTCACCATACTCAATAAGCCTACCTACAACTTTCTTAGGTTTAAACTTCCAAGATGATATTATTACATATATTAGAGATTATTCAAAATTTATTATTTTTGTTTCAACTTCCTAAACCTCTCTACAATGCTCAATCAGTCCCTTGTCCCACCATTTTCATCTTGTTCACTAAAGCCTACTAGTTTGAATTGGGGGGAAGTACCCTTTATCTGAGGCAAAATAGAGGGTACTTCCCATATTAACTTAGATCATTTAGATATTTCAAAGTGTTCTAAATTTTTTAAATATTATATATACCAAATTTAAGCCTCTGGTTAGGTCATTTGATCCCTTAATTCTTCTAAAACCTAAAATAGACTTGTGTGAAGAAACTATCAACAACGTTTAAGACTATGGATTGTATATTGGTTGTTCAGGGCCCTTAATTTTATTTTTTTATATTTACAAGAGCCTATAGATATCATTAATATCATGATGATTGTGTCCCAATTTTTATTAACACTTTCACCCTCCCACATACTCCTCATACTTTGACTAATTAGGATTGTTTGTGACCTTTGCCTAACTATGTTTCCTACTTGTTTGCTCAAGGATGACCCCTATAGGTTACTTTTCATGAGTTAGGATTTAAAGTAAATTTATAATCTTCATTTTATAATTTCAATATGGACTTCATGTACTCTCTTAGATGCCTCACACCTTAGGCTTTCAAAACAAAGTATATTTCCTGTGTCTTTTGTATCTTGGGAAGACACCTGTAGGTAACCATGCTTGTTTAGGATTAAGAATAGTATCGATAAAATTATATAGAGTCCCATAGGATCATAATTTCCATGTTTAAATTAATTTTCCCCCACTTTCCTAGGATAGACCACACCAAACTCAAACCTTTGGCTTTTTACCCCTCACAATTAGCTACAACTAACTATGAGGAGTCTTATAGGTGATGATGTGCTTGAAATGTAGTATTCTTACCTTTTTTAATGATTCCTATCCTATACATGTTTTTTATATACCTTTCACCTAATGATATATCTCAAACATGAATATAGACTCCATGCTTAAGTCCACTTCATGAATGGTGCAAGGACTAAAATCTTTTATAGGTGAATATCTATAAGGGCAGGGACACCTATAGATGTTTGTATGATCAAAAATCCATATAATAACCTACACTTTTGGTATTAATGTTCAACAAAATTCACAACATTTTTTATTTTCACAATGCTCTAGGTCATCAAGTAAGAAACATCTTCTCAAACATGCACCTTAAGTTGACTATGGATAAATGTGCTCAAGCCATTTATATAGACTATCAGTGTGTATGGGATATAAGAGACAATACATTTTATTATTTAGATGATCTCTTAGGCCATGAATGATATTTTCAACCATCTAATACCATCCAAATGTGAATACATGGCCTAATACTACCAACTTGGATGAAAAAGGTTCCTTTTAGACTCAAACATGTAGATGATAATGTAGGGCTTTAGTGCATAATTAGGCAAATTTGAGGCCCCAAACAATCAAGCTTCATCAACATTATTCATTTAAAAATTTTCCAAGTCATTGTCTTCTGTAGGGGCTATAAGGTGATTACACATAGATGCTTCCAATCTCATGACAACCTTATTGTTTGCTTTTGACAAAAAGTGTTAAGACCTCTATTTTCTTGTTTAAGGGAAAAACTCCCTAAAAATTATCATCTTCTTGTGAGAAGGTTATATTTAACTTTCCTATCCATCTAAAACTTCAAATATTCATGTTAGGATCTCTTTAACACCTTATGATTCCAAACATGGTTCTAACTTGTCCAAATTCCTCCATTAAGAGCCTCAGTCCTCTGCTACCACCTATAGGTGGCCATTTCCATGTCTATAGCCAATGAGAAAATATGAGCAGTATGAAATATATAATATTTATGATCAATTGAATCCTTGACCAATTATTCAAATGGAATCATAACATTCTTGAAATATTGAGACATTTATCTAACTTTCTATCTCAACATGACATCATCTTTAGAGTCTCTTATAGGTGTACTTTAATGGCTACCTAAGTATATATGTTGTACATGATTAATATCAAGGTATTTTGTGTTATTTGGAGTATCTAATATGAATTATCATAAAATAATAACATTAAAATATCTTTTTATAGTCTCCTTTGATCCTTTATAAGCATGATCAGAGTTCAAAAACATGGTTATAATTGAGAATAGGTAGAGAGTTGATAGTGAATGTGACAAGATAAGTTATAGAAGATAAGGTCTGATGTTTCAATGTCCAAAATGAAAGGAAGGTAGTATTTATGGAATTATAACATTTAAAACATCACATAACATTATTATTAGACCTCTTCTGAGAACCAAACATTCTGAAAACAAGGATCTTTCACTGAAACCTGACATGGGACACCTTCCTACAACATGAGATAAATTTCTCATAAAAACACCATGAAACATGAAACAAAGCATAATAATAATTATATAAGGAATCTAAAATCATATAAAATCAACCTTATCTACTATTTTGTATATACTTGCCCAAAATAAAGCATAACCAATAGGGTGACCAGATTGGTGAGTAGAAAAACATAGTTAGCTTCATGAGGATGGTTCATAAAGCATAGGACACCATTATTAAAAATATTTTTATTGAAATGAATATCTCTAAGTGTAATTTCACCTACCTAATGATTTTTACTTGGAATTTCTCCAACTATCTATACCAAGTACAAACCTGAAGGCTGGTTTTATATGCCTAGAAGGTGAAAAAGGAGCATAATGGTTTTAGTCCAAGAATGGAACTTAAATATCATGTAAATAATGGATATGAACTTGAGGAATATGAAGAGTCATATTAAAACCTTTTCCCATGTGAAAAACTCTGTCATAGACTGTACAAGTGCCAAAATCTCCTTTTTCCCCAAGAAAGCTACTCTTTCTTTCAAGGAGCCTATCACTTTTATTTATCAATAGTTGATTAAGTCATAATAGGACACATTTCATGTTGAATCACCCTTATTACACCTTATCACTTCCCTAAGAGGCTGTACAACTCATTTAATGCTCTATTTTGACCCCAAAATCACTCAAAATGATATAAGGACTAAAATGACTAAGGTCCATGGCTAACATGACAATAAATGACATAAAATGACCTATGATATACCTTTTGAAATAATATTAGACCACTAAACACCTAGAAATAAAAAAAAATCCTATAGGGGTCCCAATTTGACCTACAGGGTCAAATTTGGTCAACATATACTATATGAGATGTTCATTTCTCCCTCTCTTTTCCTCCCAAGAGCACCATCAATCTTAGGGAACCTCTTCTCCTAAATCCATGAACTAAAATATGGTATGAATAACACCTTAAGATGAATTTTATGGATCTAATCCTTTCTATACTTACCAAGAAACTTCTCATCTTCAAAATATTCAAACTAATGTGGGAGTAATTGATACAAGTTTACTTAACAATCCCACTAATAATATTTATTCTAGTAATTATCCCCCTAACACCAATTTGGGAAGTTCTCCTACCAACACCAACCTACCTCCTGATACAAATCAACTTTTAGCCCAAGTTATCCAACAAATGGATATAATGAAAAACTCTAACACCAACCAAATGATGCAACTTCAATAAAATTTAATCAAAGTGGCTAATCAACCTCCAAATATGCATCCTCAAGATAATCCCAACAAATGAATATAATGAAAAATTCTAACACCAACCAAATGATGCAACTTCAATAACATTTAATCAAAGTGGCTAATCAACCTCCAACTATGCATCCTCCACCTCTTTGAGATGCCTTAGGTAATGTTATTCCTCAACCCATAATGAATAACAAGATGCTTCAAACCATTCAAAATGAGCCTTCATCTCCTTTCATTGTATCCATTGATATTGGTAACATATCTCTAACTATCAAATATGATGGGACTAACGATCCTGCCTCATTTATTAAAGCCTTTGATAACCTTTACAAAGAGTGGATCCAAACTAATACCTTCGCTAAAACTAAATTCTTAGTGAAAACATTCACTGGATATGTAATATAATGGTATAATCAACTTTCCCAACATTTTATTTGGCAACTTGAAGATTTGGTTAATCCCTTAGTTAAAGAGTTTCAACACAATGGTATTCCCAAGAAATTATCTTAGCCACTTCATCAATTCTAATCAATCTCCTAACAAATCAGCTCATGACTTTATCAAAAGATGGAAATATTTAGCTCATATATTTGACCATAACATGATTGATGATAGCTTATTCAAACTCTTTATCACTGCTTTGACTCCCACTCTTCAATACAATGTTTAAACCTTTGCTCCCCAAACACTTAATGAAGCTCTTGATCAAGATAAACATCAAGACTTTCTTATGAAACAATTTGAACCTAATCTTAAAATTCTTAAAGGATATTTCTAAACA
The DNA here is from genome assembly GCA_037957365.1 of Torreya grandis. Taxonomy (NCBI): domain Eukaryota; kingdom Viridiplantae; phylum Streptophyta; class Pinopsida; order Cupressales; family Taxaceae; genus Torreya; species Torreya grandis. The sequence goes on along the minus strand of JARHVA010000192.1, from coordinate 3,316,004 downwards.
TATAATTCTATCACTACTAATACTCCACAATCCAAACCAAGAGTTACCAAAATGGATATTCCTTCACCTTCTCATACACCCATTTTGGTTCAATAAATAAAACAATTTTTACCACCCTCAAAACCTTTCATTTATCCCAATGTTCCTCTTTAGTGTTATGACCCCAATTTATTTTATTGGTTTCATGCTAACATTGGGCATTCTCATTAATTATAGAGGGCTCACCAAATTTTTTGTCTCCTATATGTTTGGTGATTAATTCAATCATGAAGCTATGAGCACTCTTCATCATCAAGAATACACTACTACTTTTCAAAAATGACAAAATTATAAAACTTCTACTTCAAATAATCAAAAATATTATTCAAATAGTCAATCAAATGTCAAAGATGTTTGTACCATTGACACTGATTATGAATAATATTTTAACAATTCTCAATATGTCAATAATTCTAAGTCAATTATATTCATAAACCAGCTCACAAAGATCTTGTTACAAGCCTAAGAAGCCATATTTGGAGTAACAAATTCTTAAAGATACTACAACTACTAATGTTGCTTTGGAATCCCAAGAGGAACCATCTCCACCTACCAATTTTCCAACTTCAACTATTCCTCCAAAGTCTAATTTACCTCCTAAACCTCATTCTAGTTCTTCTAAGTCTCATTGGAATTTTCTTAAAGAACTCAACTATATGCCTTGTAATATTCCACTTATGGGGTTGGTTTGTACTTCTCCCTATCATAATAAATACCTTATACAACAACTCCAATAAATTTATGATCCATCTTCCTTAGATTAAGAACTACTTTTTACTGAATCTCAACCTACCAACGTAAATACCATTGAAACTATGTGTCCTTATAAGCCCTCTATTAAATTCCTTGAAGAAGACATGATAAGTGATGAAATTATCTTTTGTGATAATGATCCACCACTTTTTATCAAAGTACCCATTAATACCACTCTTATCTATAAATTTCTAGTTGATGAAGGTTCTAGTATTAATGTGACATCTTTATGGCTCATCCAACAACTCAGTTATAAAAAGGACCATCTCAAGCAAACCCACCTCACTTGTCATGGTTTTGAAAATAATAATCAAAATCCACTTGGTTGTATTTAGCTTCCATTAACCATTGGACCTAAGACTGTTTAAACCAAGCTTATGGTCCTTGACTTACCCTTATCTTAAAACATACTCCTTAGTCATCCATGGACTCATCGAATGAGGGACATTGATTATTTTGGTAGCCAATGTATTAAATTATTACATAATGGAAACTGGTATAAACATGAAGTTGATCCTAACCCATGGAGCCTTCAGCTTCCCAATCCTAAATCACAATATCATATTCCTACCATTCCTAAGATCAATAATGCTCCTTTACCCAAATTCATCAACATGAATCTTGATTTACAAGTTACTCTTTTGAATTTTGATGATGATGAACCTAATGATTTGCAATATACTTTCAATAATACCAAGTTACCTCCCTACATTTTGTAATGGCTTCTTCCTTCACTATTACCTAGGGATTGTACTATTCTTTTTATTGATGAGATTACTAATTTTGCCCCTCCATTCAATGCTTAAGAGCCTTATTTACCTAAATATGCCTTGTAATGATTTTAGAGTGGAAAAAATATTTAAATATCCTCTCATCAAGTCTCCTTGTACATTTGGTAATATTAGGATTTCACCCTTTAAAACTCCCCCTAATTCTCAAGCATGTATAATTTATCCAACATATAATGATAACTATATAATGGCCCAAGCTCAATCTAGAGACTTAGATGTCCAGCATTATCAGAAAACCTTATCCCAAATTAATGATTTAAATCAAGATTTTCATACCATTTTTGTGGATCATACCTGAGATCCTTAGGGTCATATGCCTTTTTCCAATTCTCCTCTTATCGATACTCTTTAGGTGGTAGATAAAATTATACCTTCTAAACCTCTATAAATTTTTGCATCTCCTTTACCACCTATCAATCCAATTATTGCATCTAATCATTATCCCATCATTGAACCCACTAATATTCCAATCGCTTCTAATCCATCTACTTCTTCTACTCTCAAAATTACACTAGATGCCAAAGGAATCAATGTTTGTCAGATACATTTTGAGTATGACCATCATGGAAATCAAATTCTAGATCTTGAATTACATGTTGAGTATTATGGTCTTATTCTTACCTTACCTAGTGATGAAGCTATCCTTAAGTTACTTTATGCCCAAAAACCTCAACTTCCTTAGTAGTATCATAAACTCAAAAAATTTAAGACTAAAACTCCTTGCTTCAACAACTTCATTGCTAGCATTGACCCTAAAACAAATCCCATTTCTGCCTTAATACACCATACCACTTTCAAGATGGAAATACCATGCTTATTAAAGAAACCACTCACATTGAATATGGTACTTCATCTTGTCCTCAACCAATTACTATCTCTCATAAACTCTCATTTACCGAATATGATAATTTTAGCTTATTCTTTGACAAATATCATGAGGCTTTCACTTGCTCCTATGAGGACATGCCTAGAATTGACCCTAGCATTATGGTGCATAAAATTATTACATATACCGATGCCATACTTATGTATAAAAAATAAATAAAATTTCAACCTGAAGTTTCCACATTATGTCATAAGGAAATCATCAAATTACTTGATGCTAAATTTATTAAACCAGTGGATTATTCTGAATGGGTTTCCAACATTATTCCTTTTTGGAAGAAGGTCACTATGGTCATTCACATTTGTATTTATTTCCACAATATTAATCTTTCTTATCCCAAGGACAACATCCCTTTACCTTTAATAGATGCCATTATTGAATCCACAGTTGGTTACAAAATGTTATCTCTGATGGATGATTTCTCAAGATACAATCAAATGCATATCACCCTTAAGGACCAACATAAAACAACTTTCACCATGAAATGGGGAACCTAATTCTATGTCAAAATTCCCTTCAATTTAAATAATGCCAAAACCACTTACCAATGAGTAATGACTCACATATTTCATGATATCATTCACAAAATATTTGAAACCTATGTGGATGATCTCATAATTAAATATAAACATCATAACAATCATTTTTTTGATCTTGCTATCATTTTTTATCATCTCCTTAAATATAAAGTTATACTTAATCATTATAAATGTGTCTTTGGAGTCACATATGGAATTTTTTTAGGATTCTTAGTCTCTCTCCGAAGAATTGATGTTAACCCTACCAAAATCAGTGCTATTATCAACATGCCCATTCCTCATTCTATTCCTAACATTCATACTTATTTAGGCAAACTTTGGGAAATTAGATGATGCATCTTCAAAATGGCATATCTAATTCACTCCATCAATTCACTTCTCAATAAAAGTAATACTTTAGAATGGATAGATCCACATCAAAAATCCTTTGATAACATGAAATAATCAATACTTCATCCACCTAGACTTCATCCTTCTTCCAATGATAAACCTTTAATTCTATATACTTCTTCCACACCTAGTTTAGTTATGGCAATGCTTTCCCAAAAAGATGATATAGGAAAAGAGTATGTTATCTACTACATTAATCGAGGCCTCATCAATTATGAAACATGTTATACTAAAATTAAGCATGATTGCATTATTATCTATTTTGTAGTTAAAAAACTTCACCATTATATGCTTTACCAAACTACTTATGTCATTATTAATTTTAACCCCCTTCATCATATTTCTCTAAAGAATTTCTTCTTGGAGATATAATTGGTAAATGGATGGTCCTCCTTATGGAATTTGATCTCCACATCATCACTGAAAAAGTTGTCAAAGGGAAAATAATAACTGATCAACTTTTTGTAGCTCTCATACCAGCCACTTCTTCTCTTTAAGATAGTATTTTAGATGATAATATCCTTTACTTTTTGTTTGAAATATTTTCATTGATGTCAAAGGTTTAGTATTATTGGTGATAAATTCCCCATTGCATTTAATGTTGTTGGTAATAAATATATCTTGGCTAATATGAGTTAATATTTATTTAATATTAACGAATATGTTTTTGGTTGCATATGAGACAAAATAAGGGCCCATGGAGAAGTCAAAGAGCCATGGGATAAAGACAAAAGAAGGATGGAATGCATTTTCCCATGAAGAGTCATCTTGGGGAATACCAAGAGTCACCAAGTGAAGACAAAAGAGTAAAGGCACAATTTCTCATGAAGGGACACTTTGAGGAATACGAAGAGTCACCAAAGATAAGGACAAAAGTGGGAAGGATGTTTTTGGTCATGAAGGGTCACCACATGAATTTTCAAATGCTTGGATATGAAGGGTCATCCAAGATTGGCACCATTTTCCATGAGGATTGAAGGTTCACAAAGGGGGAAGGCCAAAGGTCATTTGGAAAGCTATAAATAAAGGCTTGAGTAGCCATTTGTAATGAGAGATAGAGGTTGATTTGATATTGTAATATCTAGCTTAGAAGAGAAATTTTGAGAGATGAATATTTGTATTTATTATATCTAGATTAAAAGAGCAAAGGTGAGAGAGAGGAAGGAGATGTTGTACTGATCTATCATTTGTTGAGATAGCAACATTGAGAGATAGGTGTGTGGTATACACAAAGGGGTTGGTGCTCCTATGGGTTGGTGCTCATGAATTGTTGTTGGGTTGGTGCTTAGCAAAGGGGTTGGTGCTCCTATGGGTTGGTGTTCACGAATTGCTGCTAGGTTGGTGCTCAGTAAAGGGGTTGGTGCTCCTATGGGTTGATGCTCACAAATAGTAGCTGGGTTGGTGCTTGGCAAAAGGTTTTAAAGATCTTATGGGTTGGTGCTCATGAATTGTAGCTGAGGTTTGTACTTGGAAAAGGGGTATGGTGCTCCTATGATTTTTTTCTCATGAATATATTTGAGATTGATTGTCCATGGTTTTTCCCACATTGGGTTTCCATGTTATATCTGGTGTCTCTCTCTCTTGTGTGATGTTTATTGTTTGAGTTTTATTGCATATCTTGAATGTTTGATTAAGTGGAATTTGGTTAAAGGAAAGATTTATAAGATATATAATATACTGATTCACCCCCCCTCTCACTATATTTTGTGCTTAATAACTAGTATCAGAGCAGGTTCCTTCAGAAAGGGTTTAACAGCTTGAAGGTAGATCAAAGAAAAGCATAAGATGGCCAAGAAACTAAAGAAGGAGAATCAAGAGTTAATATATGGTTGAGGCTCTTAAGGAAAAGGTGTGTATCTTGGATTCTAAGTTGGCTATAGAAGTAAAAGAAAATAAGATATTTATCCAGGATCTTAAGAATTAGTTAGAGGTTGCAACTTCAATTTTAACATCAAAAGAAGAAGAGTGTAATCATTTGAAGGATGAGTTAGGTTCTTTAAAGGATAATCATGAGAATATTATAATCAATGTTGAGAAAGATCATGAAATATCAGTCCAAGAAAAAAAGAATGCAAGTTTTGTAGGCAAATCAAAGAAGCCAATCAGGCAGCCTAATGCTTTCAAGTTTTCAAATTATTTTCATGGCCATTGTTTTGTTTGTCATCATGTTGGTCATAGGGAAAGAGATTGTATGAGGAGAAGTAATCAGTCAAAGGGAGATCTCAGTCACATTCAAGAAAAAGGTATGAGAAATATTGTTTGCTTTTGTTGTCATGAGGTTGGACATATTGCTAGATTATGCCAAAATAAAGTAAAGAGATATTCAAAGTGTGTCAAAGGTTACAGAGCCCCTAAAAGATATGAGAAGAGTCAAATTAAGGTTTGGAGACCTAAAATAGTAAAGGTTGATCAGGTTTAGTTCAAAAATAAAAATGAATTACTTGCTATGGTAGATAAAGAATCAGATAAGAAGGATTATGCAGAATCTCTTGTTACATTTGAGCATGAGCTTTGTCAAGTTAATAAAGTTGCAAAAGTTGAGAAGATGAAAAACATCATAAATGATAAGGTTAGTAAGTCAAAAAGGTTAGACATGCTTAAATGTATTCTAAATGAAAAACACAAGAAGATCAAGGAAGAAATAGAGGAGATGTGGGAATCTCATGAGATTTATTTCTAGAACCCTATTGTGTGGGGTGTCTCTTCTAGGCTTCAAGGAGACACTTTTAAAAATTGAAACATGGTGGATGCTATTGGGTCTTGGTTATGTTGCATGACAAGAAGGTGAGCTGGCAAATTCATTTGTATATCTTTTGAGAGAATATATTTTTGAATAAAATTTTATATCAGTATTATGGTTTGAGGCTATTAGAATGATTCTTGCATATGCAGTATTTCAAATGATTATGGTCATAAGAAATTAGAATGTTTAAAAAGAGATAATAGTTTTAGAGAGAAATAAAAGGATACTCATGCAGATTCAATCAAGAAGGATCAAAGTTTCAAAGCTCCATTCATCAGGAAGAAGGTTTAGTACTGTTCATGGCAGAAGAAACAACCTGAAGATTCTATGTTGGTGCAAACAACTTTGCATGTAAGAGATAAAGATCAGCCATGGTTCGTTGATAGCAGATGTTCAATGAATATGATAGGAGATAAGAGTAAAGAAGATCAATGGTGGTACAATGAGATTTAGAGATAAAACCACTGCCAAGATAGCTAAAAAAAGTACTTTAATTTTGGATAATGGTAGAACCAAGACCAAAAATGTTTTATAAGCATAATGTATTGAGTGTAAGGAAAATATGTGATCAAGGATACACCTTAAAGTTTCATGTGGAAGGTTTTGAGATTAGAAAAAAATATTCAAATGAGTTGATTGTAGATTCTCAAAGGACAGGTAAAATCAGATATCTTCTCAAAGATCGGTGAGAGGAGTTGGGAGTAATTTCTATTACTTCTTTCCATTGATGTTTAGCATCAAGTGAGGGGGAGATAAGTGTTAGCTCTAGATAGGCCCTTTGCCATTGATGCCAAAGGGGGAGACTAATAGGTATAGGTACAGATGTAGAAAATAGGTATAGGCTGCTACAATAAGGGGGAGTTACTGTATGTTTTCAAATGATAGGATGTGCAAGTGACAGGATGTGCAAGTTTCAAGATTGAGGTTGCCATCAATGACAAAGGGGGAGATTGTTGGAAATATTGTCATTGATGTCAAAGTTTTAGAATTATTGGTGATAAATGCCCCATTGCATTTAATGTTGTTGGTAATAAATATATCTTGGCTAATATGAGTTAATATTTATTTAATATTAACAAATATATTTTTGGTTGCATATGAGACAAAAGAAGGGCCCATGGAGAAGTCGAAGAGCCATGGGATAAAGACAAAAGAAGGATGGGATGCATTTTCCCATGAAGAGTCATCTTGGGGAATACCAAGAGTCACCAAGTGAAGACAAAAGAGTAAATACATAATTTCTCATGAAGGGACACTTTGAGGAATACGAAGAGTCACCAAAGATAAGGACAAAAGTGGGAATAACATTTTTGGTCATGAAGGGTCACCACATGAATTTTTAAATGCTTGGATATGAAGGGTCATCCAAGATTGGTGCCATTTTCCATGAGGATTGAAGGGTCACAAAGGGGGAAGGCCAAAGGTCATTTGAAAAGCTATAAATAAAGGCTTGAGTATCCATTTGTAATGAGAGATAGAGGTTGATTTGATATTGTAATATCTAGCTTAGAAGAGAAATTGTGAGAGATGAATATGATTTGTATTTGTTATATCTAGCTTAGAAGAGCAAAGGTGAGAGAGAGGAAGGAGATGTTGTATTGATCTATCATTTATTGAGATAACAACATTGAGAGATAGGTGTGTGGTATACACAAAGGGGTTGGTGCTCCTGTGGGTTGGTGCTCAGCAAAGGGGTTGGTGCTCTTGTGGGTTGGTGCTTAGTAAAGGGGTTGGTGATCATGAATAGTAGCTTGGTTGGTGCTTGGCAAAGGGGTTTGAAGCTCCTGTGGGTTGGTTCTCATGAATTGTAGCTGAGGTTTGTACTTGTCAAAGGGGTATGGTGCTCCTATGGGTTTGTTCTCATGAATATATTTGAGATTGATTCTCTGTGGTTTTTTTGACATTGGGTTTCCACGTTATATCTAGTGTCTCTCTCTATCTTGTGTGATGTTTATTGTTTGAGTTTTATTACATATCTTGAATGTTTGATTAAGTGGAATTTGGTTAAAGGAAAGATTTATAAGATATATAATATACTGATTCACCCCCTCCTCTCAGTATATTTCATGCTTAATAGTTATCTACTACATTAATCGAGGCCTCATCAATTATGAAACATGTTATACTAAAATTAAGCATGATTGCATTACTATATATTTTGTAGCTAAAAAAATTCACCATTATATGCTTTACCAAACTACTTATGTCATTATTAATTTTAACCCCCTTCATCATTTCTTCTCTAAAGAATTTCTTCTTGGAGATATAATTGGTAAATTGATGGTCCTCCTTATGGAATTTGATCTCCACATCATCACTAAAAAAGTTGTCAAAGGGAAAATCACAACTGATCAACTTTTTGTAGCTCTCATACCAACCACTTCTTCTCTTTAAGATAGTATTTCAGATGATAATATCTTTTACATCAAAGTATTAATCAAGTTATTTATCTCAAAGATTATTTTCATATCTTTACCGCTGATCTTGAAGACAATAATTTTGATGACTCCACTACTCCCTCTATTACTACTAAACCAAAAGTAGTTATTGAGGAACTTCTTGAAATTAATGTTGACTTACATGAGGATACTTGGACCCTTCACTTTTATGGTGCTAAATGCCTTCAAGGAGCTGGGGCATGCTGTATTCTCACAAGTCCTTTTGAAAAGATCATTTTTTTAGCTTTTTGCATCACCTTTGATGTCACCAATAATATGGATGAGTACGAAGCTCTTATCTTAGGCACTCTTGAATTAGATATTTAATACCCTCATTCTTTAGGTGATTCTCAACATATTTATCATTAAGTCAGTGGTGATAATCAATGTCAAAGTGAGAACTTCATCACATATCATCAAATTACCACCACTCTTGCTAATAATTTCATCTCTTTCACTATTGAACCTATTCCTAGAGATCAAAATTCCATTATTGATTATTTTACCTCTTCAGCCTCTCTCTTTTATCTACACCAAGTCCTTTCCAATCCTATTTTTATTATATAAATAAGAACATATCCATCCTCCAATCAACCACCAAATTTTCTTTATCTATTATATCGAGGCTATTACTATTTGACAAAGTCCATGGTATAAATATCTCATTTAATTTTTATAACATCAAACATATCCTTCTAATTTAGACTCTCATGAAAAAACACGTATTTGTAAACAAAGATTTCAAGTATATATTTTGACACATCCTTTATTATCATAATGCTAAAGGTACCTTTATTCATTGTGTTATGCAAGATGAGGTCCCTCCTCTTATTAAACAGGCACATGGGGGAATTTTTGGTGGCCACTATAGGGGACATGATACAACCCATAAATACCTATGTATGGGTTAATTTTATCCTACTATTGAAAAGGATACAATAAAATATGCTAAGAAGTGTAATCCTTAATAGATTCACAATGATCTAATACATTCATCTCTAGCCAAAATTCAAATTATTGAATTTCCTTGGCCATTTTCCACATGGGGATTCGATCTCATTGGCAAACTACCTCTCTCCTAAGATGCGCATGTCTTTATCATCATTACTACCAAATATTTTACCAAGTGGGTAGAAACTATGCCCCTTTTTAACATTACTAGTTTTACCATTTCCAAATTTATTCTTAATCAAATCATTTACTGATTTGGTGTTCCCCATACCATCATTTTATACAATGGTGGTAACTTAAAAAATAAACATGTTAAACAAGTTTGTAATAAATTCAAGATTAATTAAAATTTTTCCTTGCCTTATAATCCAAAATTTAATGGCTAAGTTGAGGCCACTAAAAAAATTATTAAAAAAAATTATCCAAAAGACAATTCATGAAACCTACATGGATTGGCATATTCATTTTTTCCCTAAACTTTGGGCCTATTAGACTAGCATACGTAATGCCACTTAGGCAACTCCATCCTCACTAGTTTATGTTTATGAGTCAGTTCTTCCTTTACAATTTGAGCTTCCCTCTCTTCATATATCTCTTCATGGTATCATTCCTAATGAATAATTACATTAAGCTTGTCTTCATGCCCTTTCTCTACTTGATGAACATCATCTTTCCACCTTACAACATAACTGCCAATATAAAGATCTCATTGTCAAACAACATAACAAACATGTTAAAGTCCACACATTTAATGTTGGTGATCTTGTCTTTAAATTAGACTACACCCATGATAAATAAGGTAAATACACCCAAAAATGATAGAGCCCATATTTAGTCAAAGATATTCCTGGTCTAAGTACCTACCATCTTTAAACTAATGAAGGCTATGTTTTCAAAGAGCCCACCAATGCACAATTCCTCAAAAAGTACTTTGGCTAAACATTTCCTTCTTTTCATGATTTATATCTATATCTATCTAACAATTTTTTTAGGTTATTTACATGGGTCTTTCCCTCTATAGTAAGTTCATTCCTTTCACAAATATTTAGTACTTCCTTTTAGTCTTTTAGTTTAATGATGTACCATAGTATTCTTTATCTTCTTGTATTTTCTCTTTTTGACACCCCTTGTGTTTCTCTTTTGAGTTGATTTATAATACCGTGGATATGACTTGACATTCCTCAAAAAATTACCATATTTTTTCTTACCTCATTTTATCTTTTACTTTCTTATTGGCACCCTCATGGGTTTCTCTTTCATGAAGTTACAGTGTAAGACTTTAGATAGGACCTGACCCTCCTCATAAAATTACCATCTTTTCATTTTTCTTTTTATCATATTTATTTATCAGCTTTAGAATTTTTCTTCTTTTGGTAGATGTAATTTACACAAATAATATATGTTAGCATTTTTTTCTCCATTTCCCTCATTTTAATGATAAGGAATCACACTCTACTGTCATTGTATCCCTTTTTGTCCTTTGTCACATTTTTTGTGATTTGAAGCATTGCAAATAATTCCATGTGTCATTCCTCTTGATTTCCATTTTCTTCACTCCAAATTGGATAAAACAAGTTCAAAGTCAAGATATCACTTTTATTTCACCTATATTTATAATACTCTTAGACCCCATGCTCTTTGAAGTTTTATCTCTTATCAACCTTATCCCAAGTATTCAAATGAAGGTCATATTTAGCACCCATGTTTGGTTTTCCAAATCTATATGGAGGAGGGATATAAGAATCCATCAAGAAAGTTAAAATCCTAATCATTTGAATCCAAGGAAATGATATCTAAAATGTAACATACAAATCTCAAAAGTCAAATTCACACCAAAAGACATGATTACAAACACATCTCATATCTCTAATTGAAGCTCAAATTCTATAGTTGGTCTCATATAGAGATGAGGTCTATTGGTGTGTGGTAAACTAGTAGATTGGAATAGTGGAGTTCAAAAAACTCTATGGTGATACCTACTTTTTCATGCAAGTACCTAATATTTGGAGTAGATCGATGAATCTATAAAGGGTCCTAAGGAATGGGGAACACATTGTGGGGAGGTATGTCCATTTTAATTTTAATTCATATAACCTTCATGGGATGATTTATATACTTCATTTATTATTTGAAGACTTGTGTAGATAAGAGAAATTATTGAGAGTGCTTAAGGTCAAAAGTCCTCTTGTTTTGACAAACCTAATTTGAGTGTCTTGCCTTTGATAAAGAGCTCCTCTACCTTAGTTTTTACTTCATTCTCCCCTCCACCCATTTCATTTCCCCCTTGATATAAAAATTGTGATTCCAAATCTATTTTCCCTTCTACTTTAATTCTTTCTTATTCATCTCTTAAAAACATGCTAGCACTACTTTGTTTCAGTTTTATCTATCCTTAGAGTGAAACAACATGTTTGAACAACTATGGATTACTTATTTATTTTTCACCATGATTTTAAACTACTATACTCACTTTATTTTTTACCATTTTTCATTATTTTATTTTCCTACTATTATAGACAGTCGATTTTATACCCTTTTTCCATTGTTGAGTGAGGTTGGCTTGCTAATTCTCACTCAACAATGTTGTTTTCACTTTTATGTACCTTTATTCCATTTTTGAGTGAGTTAAGTATTGTTATTGCTCACTCATCAATGTTATTTTACCATTTTATTTATTAGTTTACCATTGATTTATTTTATTACCATCCTATTAGACATGTATCCTTAGTTTGACTTGGTGAGTTTGCATTTCTTACTTAAGGATAGGTTGTTTGATTTTTTTGGTCTTTAGTAGCCTTAGATTTTTGGTTACCTAATTTAATATTATTATTTGACTTGGTTATTTGGTCTAACATATAAATTTTCACCCCAACTTGCCAAATTTCCCAAGTACATCCCATCCTCATAGCACCAACTATCTTGGATTTTCTTCCATTTTTTTTGCTCTTTAGTTTTATATTCTTGGGTTTATCAAAAGTAGTCTTTGTGCCCTACATAATAAAAAATAACAACATAAAAGATAACCATCTAGTGATAAAGGGTAATTCAAGGCACGTATTTACATTTAATTTTTAGTTATTTACTTTTCAATCATTTAATTTTAGTTATTTTTTATTTAAAATACTGCAACTTTTTTTAGCATCAATGTTATGTGTTACTATATTCTTTCTCAAAGCACCATCTCATATTGCACATTAGTGATACATGATGAGCTTCAAGTGGGGCATATGTATTATCAATTACTAATGTTTTACATCTTGTATAAATCTAATGAGACTCAATCTATCTAAGTGCACACCCTAAGGGGTGCATCAGGAAAGGGGTGGGCATATCTTTAGTGATTTCTAGGATGGTATCCCTTATTTACACATTATTATCAATATAGCCATATCTTAAAACCATTCCCTAAGATATTAATCCTCTTTTTTACACTCCTCTAGTATTTTTCCTCTTTCCATCCCTCTTTTCATTACCTTGATCCCCTTTAGCCAGTTGACTGTACTAGGTTGACTAGGTTGACTTTGTATAGTTTTTAGCCTTTGATTATTGTATAGGGTCAATTGTGTTGACCCTATACTATTTTTGTGTATTTTCACTTGAGAGTTTTGTTATCCATTCATCTAACCTAGCTTAGAACCTAGTGATTTACTTCTCAAAAACATACAAGCTTGACTGGGTCAACCCCATACATCTAAAATATTCAAAAGGATTTAGGGTGAGATCTTCCTATAAATACAAGATTATTTTATCATTATTTTAATATGCAATAAATATTTATTATTTTTTTGTTCTTATTTAAAATATTCTCTTAGACCTTTCTACTTGAGGAGCCTTAGCTTAGGGTTTCTACTTGGAGAATCTAGTCTTGTGGATAAGTTTTGGATGCTTTGGCCTTTCTTAGTTATCCTTAAAAACCAAAACAACCTCTTGTGAATCCCCTTTGGCCAAGGGAGAGACTAAGTCTTGATGGTTTC